>JAQPZY010001617.1:2350000-2950000 GCA_029931535.1 Margaritifera margaritifera
CCAAGCAGAATTAGCTTACAACTCTCGCTCTTAAGAAAGAGTTATTTAGACAAAAAGCACAAAGTGATAAATATGCTCAGTGATAAACATGCTCAGTGATAAACATTCTCAGTGATAAACATTTTCAGTGATAAACATACTCAGTGATAAACATACTCAGTGATAAACATTCTCAGTGGTAAACATGCTCAGTGATAAACATTCTCAGTGATAAACATGCTCAGTGATAAACATTCTCAGTGATAAACATGCTCAGTGATAAACATTCTCAGTGATAATAGTTTATATCAAACCTCTGTAAAAGGCAAAGTAGAAAGTGTTTTATGATTAATATCAATAAATAATGCATTTTTTAAAAAATGAAGAGGAAGAAGCAAATGCCAGTGACCCAATTGAAAATCAATTTGCCGCACATAATTCAGATGGATGAACTAAATGTTTTTCTGATCAATATCAACTATGAAAATGAGAGAGCGAGAGAGAGCTGATTTTTTTCTCCTAAGTTTTCTATCAATAAAGATTGCATCCGCCTTTTAAGAGGGTAACCCCTTAAATGGTTAAACTTGAAGTCAACAAGAAATTATTTAAATTGCAGTTTTAACTGGACAGAATGTATACTTTTATAAAGTTTTGTTTAGGGCACAATGCCATAAAAAAACATGAAAATGCGACTTATATAAAAGGCAAGGCGAAGTCCACCTATTCGGTACCACTTAAATAATCGACTCGACGTGACCTTGCCAGATGTTTCTTTTATAATAATTGTTTAATTTTTTTTCAAGAATTTTAAATTTTAAAATGTGCGATCTACTTGTTAAAATGTTACTTGGAGGATAGTATTGGAATGTCAGGACTCCCGCTTTTCTCTCTCTCCATAATATTTAAATTTTTGATCGATACTACTTTTATCTTTATACTTTCATAGGTGTTCATGTTGAATTAGTTATCGTCATTCACATTTTTGTACATTGTACACCGGAGTTCAAATTTCCTATTTCCGATACACTGCCCTAGTAGTCGATGTAAACAAACATTAGTTTGCAATTTATTTTACCCATGATTCTCTGCGAATGTTCTGAAAAGGAGTACCAGTGTGCGGGGTCAAACGAAATTACATTTATTTCGGTTCATACAGGTGTAAACATGGAAATTCAAAAGGGCGTGACAAATTAGATCACTGAAAATCATAGTGGAAAAGCAAACATTGAGTTATTATCAGTTGTCTTAATATCTTATATTTGTTGAATTAGAACGTGTGGACACTGTTTAGTGACGATATTCTCATCGTCGTCGTCGTGCTCGTAGTTTGTATCAAGTCCGCCTTAACGTACCTCGACATAACGATCACTTGGGCGTCTGTTTGTATGTCCGTCCATACCCTATATTAACCTTAATGTTAAAGTTTTTACTTTCTTATTATTTAAATACTATTGTACCTCACCCTCTTCGGTTTGGGAATATAGCTTCGGTATTCACTTATCTGTACTGATGTGAAAAATATCATTGTTGTTGTTGTTTTAGCTTAAATATTTCTTAATTTATTTCTCTTTCTATATAATTGTTTACTCTTTTCTGCCGTATAGGGAATTTAAACCCTTTTGTTTTATATCATTTTTATTTAACATTATTTAATAATATGCTTATTGGTGGAATCTTCATTATCATTCATTACGATATTTTGTTTATTATTGTGTGGTTTTAATCACTTATTTCTGACGAATTCACGTCGCTCACGTGTCGGAGATCCTTGTACACAATTACGCGTGGGACTCCTTTCGCCATTTTAAATTTTTTCTTGAAGCAACCCCGATTGAATACATTTTCGGGCGCAGTCCCACGTTTCTTCCATAGGCTTGCCCGTGCACTCGTCTTTGAATTTACGCACGACTTTCTTGTTAGTGTTACTGAACAACGAATGATCCATCGGGTACTTGCTGGTACTTGCAATACTTGCGTGGGTCTGGACACGAACGTGTCTCACACAGCAATTTAAATGATTATAATAAATATAATGTCAAAACCTGCCAGTGATACCATAGCAGAGTATGCTGACCGACGCCACAAAGCTGCCTGCTAATAACTGGAACTGATTCGTAATGTTATAGCCGGCTGCAAACGTGTCAAAGATATGTTACAGCCGCGACAGACAGCACGGGAAGACCTCATAGAGGGCTTTGAACAAACGTTTGCCCCACTGATTAAACCAGCAAAAGAGATGATAGGAACAGAAGAAGAACCCGTTCCTGTTGTAAAGATATAAGGAAGCCATCAAAGCAACCGCGGAGACTATTGGACCCTTGCCAGAGGCGATTGCGGGAATCCAAGAAGACATTGGAGAAATTGGAGAAACCGTTGGTATTATAGCAAAAGGCAATCGTGTACTCGTCGAAACGTCTTAGCAGCACTTGAAAAACATCCACCGCCACAACCACCCGTATACGAGTCATTGATGAAAACACCAAAGCAATTATTCACTGAACGAGTTCGCCAGTGAATTTTTGAAAATCCTGTACGTGCCGCTCTTACCAGACCCCCCTCCCCCGAGTGGCGCGAGTTCGTGTTGAACATACCAGCGATATCAAAGGATGCAGCCATGGACGAAATATGGCCCAAGTTGGCATACAGGGAGATTGCTGGGTGTCCACAAGCCTCTGGCGAGCCTTGGAAATATTATAATAAAATACTTGATACATTTCAAGCTGGAGACTTTAATAAAATCAACGCAATGTTTGTAGAGTTAATGCAACAGGAGGGAAAAGCTACGAAACGAGGTCCCAAGCGCCAAGCACGTCCACGCGAACCTCGACCCGAACCAGAATCTCAACCCAAATCCAAAGACGACTCCGAACTCGAATTTATATACAGACCCTTATACGAACCCAAATGCTAACCCTAACCCGAACCCTGGGACGAATTTCCATTGATGGAATTTTCCCGAGCCCAAGACACGCAGGCAGAACTTAACGGGTTGATAAAAAATTAACAAAGGGCAAGCGCAAAGAAAACAGCAACGGCAAGGAAAACGTGCAGCTACACTCCCACCTTCACCCCAACAGTAACAAAGACGTGTACCTACGCAGGAAGAACAAAGAAGACCTGCACCGACGCGGGAAGAAGAATTTGCTCGATTTCGAGAAGCAGCTAAACAACTTAGCACGCGGGTAGTGAAAAAGAACCCCACCACCCACAGGAAAAGGCCTTGGTGGACCGTGTGACCCCCACGACCTTGTGAATCTTTTGGAAACACTCGTGGGATCGGTTCAATCGGGCAACAACGCACCAGAAGTCATCAATGAGGCCGCATCGATTTGTCAGCGGTTGCTCATCAACGACATCATGAATCCGGGGACGTTTCCTTGTTAATATACGAACTCATTGAAGAGATTGATGATGTATATAACGCGGGTGATGAGTACTGAGGAGATTGAAAATATTCGTGTTTTACACGAAATCAATGCTGCGATCCAGCGTGTCGTTGCAAATACAACCCCGAGCGTTACCTTGATGATTACGGTATCGTCTACGAAACCAGAATTCAACGTGGTTTTCTCTACACCAATTACCGCTGGGGAAGGTGGCGCACTCGAGATCGCACTAGCGTCGTTACGCGTGTATTACAGTTAGCCTAATATAAGATCGCGACCGTTTGGGGGCCTTCCCGCGAATAACTCGTTTACGTTCTCGTCGGAGGGCGGTCATAAAGGTACCTGGAACGTTATTGGACTTCCCACAGGCGCATATGACATTGACTCAATCAATGAAGAGATCCGACGGAGGATTTCGTTGGTTACTTGCAAAGACTCTAAAATCTATATACATGAACACGAGCATATACTCAGTGCTGCCATCTCGATCGAATCTTCACAGTTCGCTGTTGACATCGCAGTCATCGTTGAGAACAGTTCTCGGTTGACCAGAAGATATTAATGAAATTCCCAAGGGCAAACGAATCTTAGTCGCAGGACCTGGAGGGTCCGGATACCATATCGCGCCAGACATTGTTAGAATCACCACCACGATGCAGATTAATCGGACTTCTGACGCCATCAGTGGTAGTTACGAAAGTGGACCTTCCGCAAGAGTATCCTTTAATATTGTTTGGATTCACCCCGAATTTGTCCCCTTGAACTTTGCTGTCGATTACTCCCGCGGCGCCTGTGTGTCTTCCATGCTACACTCCCCGGTTGACGCAGTTTCGTTTTACTCTTGTGGACCCGTTTACATGACAAATTATGGAACTAGTTTTGGTGATGTTGTCCGCGGATTGTTCACAGGAGCCCCAAAGGTTTTGGCGGCCCTAACCTCGCGCGCTGCACCGATAGCTAAACAAGTTGCAATGCGAGTCGTTCATAGCATCACAAGTGTTGCTGCGGATCGATTGAAAAATCTGGGATTGCAAGCGGTTTAATCAAGTCGAGATCGATTACGACGATTAGTAACTGGAGCACCACCAAAAGCAGTTACACTTTCATCGACAGCAACAATGCCAGCTCCGGTTAGTAACATTTTCAATGAAGCCACTCAACAGCGTATAACCGATTCAACGATTCCAAATTTGGCAGTGGGAAGCTGATTGCAGTTGTAGATGTGAAAAAGGTATGAGACAAAACCAATAATGTATAAGTAAAAACGATGGCAATATTCAAAGATGCACCCAATACTGCGTGGGAATAAGGTCGACTGTGATGATAGATCGGAGCATCAAAGATTGACAATATTATTCGTACCCAGCTAGGAATCTCCAGCCATTAAAAATAGAATTAAAAGTGTTGGGTTTTTTCTTCCATGTGAGGCTTTCTTGGAAATCGAAGGAAAACGTATAAAGGCAGACCATCAAGCTTATCCCGACAATTATAAGGCTGGATTTGTTAACAACGGCATCATGGCGTCGTTAGACAGCGCACGTTATTCCATCGATGGAAAGGAAATCGAAAGAATTCTCGACAATGTTGACATTGCCACCATGATTATCGGACTCGCAAGATACACCGATGATTACGGCAGGTAGTCTGGCCCGTCTATGATGTTTTATAAGGACTCAAACGAACATGCATATCAGATCCCATATATCCAGGATCAACTTGACCAGGGTGCTTTCCAGAACCCATAACCCGCTGGTATGCCTGCCAGACCTGGTGTTGGTGGCGCCCCTATACAAAGTACAAACCCGAATTAAAACCTTGGATTACAACTTCATAGACCTCAACTGTTGTTTTCGTGTGTGATTCTCTCAGTTACATATTTGGGTTTTGCAGAGATATCGGCAAGGTTATTTTCTGAGCCAAACACAGTCATTTTAACCCGTAAGTGTACCGCCAACGTTGCAGGTAGGTATGACGCTGGCCAAGTTGTGTTGTCAACATTAACATTGTGGATGCCTGCGCTAATCCCGTCACTGACAGCAGAATCACGTTTGTTGCTGTTTATGCAGTCTGTAATCGCGTCAACGCTATCGTTTCTCGCGTTCATGGACTCGATGCCAAACGTTATTCTTCAGGGACAGTTTATATGGCAAATAGGTACCCAACATGGTGTCAGCACACCAAAACACGTGTTCGTGGCGTTTCAAAATGAAGCTCTGGCTGACGACCAAACCAGTAGTGCGATGATATTTGATAAGTTAGTGGTGTCTGAAGTTTCTCTGCGGTTAAACGGTCACCAGGAACCTGCTGAAGAAATTTTGCTTAACTTCACAGACAATCAAGTTATGGTCGTACATGCCCCGGCATCTAAACATAGACACAGATCAGCATATTTCCCAGTACAACTGCACTCATTTGTACCCGATTTATTACTTTTCATTAGAACACCTGGAGTTGTTTAGGCAGTATGTGGTCGACATGTACTTTCATTCACGTGTTACTGATCTGGCTGGTATCGTCAATTACAGATGCATTGCTGTGATCCTGTCTGACAAGACTCTGTTGTTGGAGGGCGCAGGTGGTCGAATGAGGGTCATTGACGCGCCTGTGGAAAATTCGTTATTGTTGTAATTGAATAGCATAATTTAAAAAAGGTCATATCACGAAGTTAAGGTTGGCCTTAGCCCAAAGCAGCTTGTGAAAATAAAGAGCTCAATAACAAACGATTGCGTGGTCACATTGAAACATTATCCGTCAAAGTTAACTGGAATTATCCCGGGTGGCTAACCTAAACACAGCTTGATCAGCCTAATGCAGCGAAACAAAAAGAACACATCAGTGACATTAAAGTTATCCAAGTCAGAGGTAACACAAATGCAAAAACCCGTTAGAATATTTGCATTCCTCGCAGCCATTCGCGCGTTGTTGGCGGATGCGGATCTAGCGGTTGCAAAAGCGGCTGCGTTAGAGGCCGTCGGAACTGCATCCGAAATGCCTTTGAGAAAGGCCTTTGGGGGACGCATGGCGTCTCGTAGACGAATATAAAAAGAAAAGGCCTTCGACTACCCGGGACGACTCGCAGAATACCCTCAGGGAAAGGTCTTCGAACACCCTGTACGACTCGCAAAAGACCGCACCAATCTTGCTTTACACGCAATGACAAATTCAGTCAATCATTTATTTCCGAGGTGTCTTTATGCGTAATGAACTTGCGTCAATGATATCCCACACGCGGGAAACCGGGATTGTTAACCTGGATTTGACAATATGACCTGAAACTCATTGGGTTTTGTATTTTGACTCGTACGGGCTTGCATCGCCACTTGAAGTTGTTGACCGATTCGTTTACCGCTGTTTTATTCAACACTGCCGTTGCAAACTCAGCTGAACGGCCCCATATGCAGACATCTTGTTGTTGAAGTACCGCATGCACTTGAGCGTTCACCAAACCCACGCACACTTGTTGATTTTATGTTGTCACTTTGAAAGTACATTTAATGGTATACGAAATGCCTATTGACATTTACGGACGAGAAGTCGTAACAACCCAACGCCGCACTGATGTGGATCTGACTAGGTTTGCAATCGAAGTGGATTTGATAGAGTTTTACCGGCCAGTTTGTTGTTGACGTTGACCCGGGCAAGCTTGTGATGTTCCAAGATCAAACTGGAAAACTTCAAACATCTAACATGAACATTCAGGATGTTGTTATAAAGCCGCGAGGCGCCATCACGAAAAACCTGGCCGAAATCACCGAGAACCAGGGACTCAGAGACTTATCAAAGGCTATATTGATGCTTCCGAAACAATATGTGGATGCAAAGATTGCAGAGGTGCCCTCACCACCACCCGTAGTAACAGAATGGGGACAGATCAATGAAATATTGACCGCCGAGGCAGTGTTATACCCCGAGGGAGCGGACAAACCCATAACAAGTGGTCGACTTATAGTCAATACTATTATGCATGTTTTTGATAGACCTAAACGTTACATCTTAAAAGTGCGTGAATCGGGATCGTATTTATTCATCTTAAGAGTATTTCATTGCGGGTGAGGTGTAATACAAATACTGATAAATAATATTCCGCTTTATAAACTATCTATAATATGTGCCATTGGAGGTGATACTATTTAAACATCTTTAACATATGCAATATCAGTAAAAGTTGTCACCAGAGATGAAATTAAGTTCGAAAGATTCAGCGTTTATCCGGACGGGTACTTGACCATATTTGATGTTTGTGTTTAAGATTAGATTTATCATTACATATAAGTGATGGATTTTGAACGCGGTGATGAGGCTGCGGAATTTGACGACGGGGAGTTGGACCGGCTAACAGGGGATGCTAAAATCGATGGTGATTTTGTGCCTCTTGTCGACGAATATCTGTGTCAAAGTAGTGTTAAAAACCCGCGTATCCACTGAAATATAATCTTGTTAAAGGCCAAATAAAAATCGACAGTTGTAATCAACCTGATATGCCAATACCAACTCGAGACCAACTTGGAGGCATAGCACGTGAAAAAGCCCAAGCAAAATGATATACCACCGTCAGGCGTAAAATCTGTCAAAAACTGTTTCTGTGACGATGAAGTCAACTTCACCGCCGAATCCACGCCGGTTACATTCCCCATCGATTATTTTCAACCAACATTGACTCAACTAAGAAGAGAAAGATCTCGACTGTTATTCAACAAGTAGGCACTTGTCCGCTTATCAGCTCTAGGATGAAAACGATTGTTAGAGGCAAAATGCAGAGGCGTAATCGGTGTTTTTCTGTATGAATCTAGTACCAAACTACAGGAACACACAATCACCGGAGACTTAAATATTCCACTTGAAGATATTTTCCATGATTGCATGACGGTTGTATCAGTGAAGAAAAGTGCTTGGTTGGAAGTGAGTTTTTGTGTTATAGCTGAACAAGGCCAGCCTGCCAAGCAACTGGTCTCCCCAATGACAATATAAATAGTAGAAATATGATACCCCCTCAAAGCTACAGACGTGAGAAAATAGTCTAAGCGGAACAACAGCTGCTAGATGAAATCACCAAGAAAACCGTTTTATTCATAAAATACAAACGTGTGTGTGTGGTTGTAGATGCTATTTGTGGACTCGCCGCGGCAGCAACCGTTTGCCTTGGTGTTGCTAGAATTGTGACCGTGGCAACCATCATAGGTACACCAACTGGAATTGTTGTCGGAGCTATATCAATAGCAATCGGTGTCTCGGGTGGTGCTGGAAAAATAATTTGGATATGATTACATTCACGAATACGTGTTTATGCAGATATTTTCGCGGCGGAACAAAGTAGTTTCAATACAATAAGACTAACTATACTCGGTGGCCATCGAAGATAAAACAATTAGCTTGGCGGATTATTAAATGGTGCTGGTTGAAACTGAAATGTTTTGCCAGTGTACAGAGGCGCTTCATGGTAACTTCATTTCTAGGGGCTCGCCGCGGGACATACGTATGTGCATAAATCCCAGTAAAGTTCCAATAATAATGGTCGGCTTATTCACCACGCTAGCGTTGATACAAATCATGATCGTAAAACTTGAAACTATTTTCTTGCTTAAATTATGGAATCGCCAATCTCAGATTATAATAGTTTTTAAAATGATGACTGATACTAGTCCTAAATACTTGCAACGTGTGTTTGAATTTACCAGAAAAAAGAATACATTAAGGATTTCAATTCAAATCAATCACAAGTATGTATGTATGTATGTATGTATGTATGTATGTATGTATGTATGTATGTATGTATGTATGTATGTATGTGGAAAATGCCACCTTAATACAAGTGTTATCTTCAAAAAAGACTGTGTGCTTACACAGATTGTGACTAACATCAGTCTAATATTATAAATGTTTACCGACCCACTTCAAGGTAAGTTCATGCAAGATTATTTAAAGAAAGGAATAGCTTTGTTCGTAACAAATGAACCATTAGACCAGCTACAATAGTTTAAACAGTGATACAAACTACGTTTTTTTTTTTGTTTTTTTTTTTTGTTTTTTTGTTTTTTCTTCTTAATTCTTTACCTGATTTGAATATACTTGTAAATTATGCACGAGTATATTGTGTTCATTATATTAGTACAATGTATATGGTACATTCATGACAATGTGATTTTTTCAGTTTTATTGTTATACATATTGTATGGAAAGAAAGTGATACTGACCAGATGAAACGGATTATCACTTGATTGATAATACAAGTCAACTGTTTTGTACTGTTTGAGAGAGAGAGAGAGAGAGAGAGAGTGACATTAATCTTTAATTAAAATATAGTTACACACATTTCCTTTTACCAAAACGTTACACAATATACATAATAAAATAAAAGAAGACTCTGCGCCCAATACTTTGTTTAATTGTTGGTTATCTCCTCTTGAATCCAAATACTGCCCGGTTTCAGAAGGGATGGGGAGTGTATCGGAAGGTAATGGAAAGGGGCTCTTAGACACAACTGATCATTCATTATTGGTCAACATGGACAGGATATTCTAGAAGGGAATGTCTGTAAAAGCTTTCTTTCCCTCTCTGTATAGTGTAATATGCTGCTTGTTAGCTGCAATTTTAAAAGCCTAGAAGTGTAACAGACAGTATAAATGCCTTTAAGTGTAACAGACAGCATACAAGTCTTTAAGTGTAACAGACAGCATAAATGCAATTTTAAAAGCCTTTAAGTGTAACAGACAGCATCAATGCAATTTTAAAAGCCTTTAAGTGTAACAGACAGCATCAATGCAATTTTAAAAGCCTTTAAGTGTAACAGACAACATCAATGCAGTTTTAGAAGCTTTTAAGTATAACAGACAGTATAAATGCACAACACTTTGCAATTTTAAAAGTATTTAAGTGTAACAGACAGCATCAATGCAATTTTAAAAGCCTTTAAGTGTAACAGACAGCATAAATGCACAACACTTTGTGCAGTTTGTGAAACATATATCTAAACAATTATCAGGAGAATAATCCGCATTAGGTAACAAAATTCAAAGGATAATCTACATCCGAAAATACAAATCTGAAATACACATTTTGGGAGAAGTCCAGTATTTTCATAACCTTTGCATTATTGCAGTGGACGCTACATTTGATACTTATTCAGACTATAAGATGTTGTAGTGGCACAAGCAAGAATTAGACAAATGGAATCTAATGATCTTTCAAATGGTATACATTTGCAGACATGTTCTTCTTACTTTTATCAAAACTGATTCACCTATTAACCTATCACTATTCCCGTAATACTGCAAACTAAGCACCAAAAATAAGTTTCCTATACACATTTCCAGCGACATCTTATCAAGACTGGTTGTCATGACATAATTTTATAAATACTCCTATTACTGAATTTCAAGGAAGTGTATAATCTACCAGCAGCGCAGTCCAAGCCCATTCTAATAGATAATACATTTCGTAGACTGGTTCCATGCAGGGCCAGATTAAGACCTTTAGAGGCCCTAAGCACTGAAAAGATTATGGTGCCCCCCTCCATGTAATTAAAAAAACCCCGTAATTTCTCATTTGTGTTGGTGCCCCTGCTTTGCTGGTGCCTTAAGCACGTGCTTAGTCTGCCTATTTGGTAATTCAGCACTGGTTCCATGTCATTGTTGTTACATAGTATAAGTCTGTTATATGTGCAAAAACAACACTGGTACTTTTTTTTTTAAAAAGTACCAAAAAGATGATGAGAGAGAACTTGCGTGAAACAGAGTTGTTACTCTTTTCCCCATTCATAACATTAATCAAAATTAACGATGTTTTTTTCACGCTCATAACTGATACAAATTTGAAGGTTGGTGCTAAGAATGAACCAACAGGTAATGCTGTCAAATTATATGTCTGCTTGCTTCGTCGGTAAACAATCCCAAAATTTAGCAAAGCCACATTAGCAAGAAAATAAGTCATTACAACCACACTATAATTTTTATAGGTGCTACCATAGGTGATAAAGGTGAATGCACACATCAGATTGTATGACCATGCATGCAACACTGTGTAGTAAAAAGAGTTACATGTAAATGCAAACAATTAAAATATTTAATAGAACTTGAAAATTACATGTATACTACTTTTCTGTTTGTAGTTCCATTGTGAAATTACATGATTGTATTTATAAAGGTGTGTGTGTGTGTGTGTGTGTGTGTGTGTGTGTGTGTGTGAGAGAGAGAGAGAGAGAGAGAGAGAGAGAGAGAGAGAGAGAGAGAGAGAGAGAGATTTCCGTGTTGTAATCTCACGCAAAAACACGGTTGGATTCACAGGCTGAATATAACAGCTTTAAATGTCATCCAAAACGCTTTATATTTAATTTATTTTGTCATTCCTCTCATTAAATAAGTGTAATAAACAACAACAACAACAAACAACAGCAACAACATAATCGAATGTAAAAACACAATATTTGATATTCTTGGTATAAATCTAAAGGCAAGCCAAGTCACTGCATCAGGACATACTACACTTTTCATAGGGGACATACGCAGAAATGCTGCCAGGATTTTATCAAAAGGGGGGAGTTCCACCCGCACCCCCGCTCGTCACCAAAATAAGGGTGGAGTAGAAAAAAAAATGAGGGGGAGTAGGTAACGGCATAGTTCAATATTTGCCGAACTCATAAATATCCGTCTCTTTCTTTCTTACTGCTCTAGTGAAATCAAAATCCTCAAAATATGTTTCCTCTCGTTCTATCAACATTAATCTGTTGATCACTGACCTTAATTTGCTCCTTATCTATGTATGAATATTGTTCTGTGCTGAGAACCCCCTTTCACATATGTAAAGCTAGCTAAGCCAGCTTGAACACGTTGGAAAAGTGTTCTTTATTACTGTTATGTATGGTTTTCAACAGCTCAAGGTGTTGTCTCTTGGATATTTCTGCTCCAAAATAAAATTTTGCACAAACAAGAGCCCTGCCAAAGTCTCACTTTTTTAATCAGTACTTTGCTGACTACTATGCCAGATTTCCTATCTGTTCCAGAATGTTATGTTAAGGTTTTAAGTCCATCAATGCCATAGTCAGCTTGTTCAGACAGAGGTATTTTGATCAAAAATAAATATCCTTACTTTTTAACTTCTTTTTAGATTCTTATTTATTTAATTTATCTTAACCCTTAGTGTGCTATATAGTTTTTTGAACCACAAGACCTCTCAAGGCAGAGTTGTTTGAGAAAAGAAATGAAAATTGCACCCTACTTTTAAATTTGCTGTATTTTAATTAGGCTTAGTATTCTGCTTTTATCACATTTAATTTCGAAATACCGCTTAATAGGGGGTTGACCCGCATGCCGTCTGTTTTTGTCCATCCATCATGTACATCGGACTCGTATTCAACATTATTTTCGGGTTCACAATTACTCACTGGTATTTCCAGTAACACTTTCCGGGCTCCAATAATCTCATATACTTCAAAACTTTGAAAATCATTGTCATCATCGCTATCAGCGGCCAGTATTCGCCGAACGAAATCGTCATCTGAAGATGAACGATGTTGGGAGTCAGCCATATTTGATTTTGCATGAGTACTTACTTTAAACATGCATTTGTAAAACGTCCTTCATGAATGCAAGGTTCAACCTCGACAATGCATGTTCCAGGGTCCAATGTGCCAATCAAATTTAGTTTAACAACCGTTCATGTCAAGCCGAAGTACTCAGATGTGTAAATAGTTACCTACAGGAAAAGACAGATAACGAGACAAGCGCTACGAGACCTCTACTGGCGGCGCGACATGTGCCGCGATAAGCACTTTAAGGGTTAACAGTTTAATAAAAATTGCATACTGCGCAGAATACGTTTGTATATGTGACTTTAAACTAATTTGCGGGAGTCCTCGCGCATCACTGCTTTCCAATTGCGCGAATTCGTAAAAATTTTGCGCGATTTGCTCGCCCTGGCAGCATCACTGTATAAGTAGTAATCGAAAAAGGGCCACTATATTTGGAATGGGAATTTAACATGACGCCGTCATTTTGGATTGGCCATGATGGGGTGAAAGGGGAAATGTATCATGACAAGCTCCATAGGATGAACATGGTGGGACAGTCTGGGGTCAAGCAAATAGGTACTGTGAAGAAACGTCTATATGTTTAACATTGTCGGACGGTACCGGCACAAGGGGAAGTGTAATTTTAAAAACTTCCATAGAACTAACATTGTGGGACGGTCTGGGGTTAAGGGAAAATGTAATGTGAAAAATGTGATTAAGAAAAACACATTAGAGGATGGTCTGGGGACAAATGGAAATTGAACATGATGTTAGATACTGACCAATGCTCACACATACTAACCAACACATCGTCTTACTGACCAACAATGACACCTACTAACCAATACCCACAACTACTAACCAACACATTCTGACCGGAAGCCACAACTACTAACCAACACGAACACCCACTGACCAACACGCAGTTTTACTGACCAGCACCACCAACCACAGGCCAGAATCCCACTCTACCTGACCAGCATACAACTCTACTGACGAACACCCACATCTACTCACCATCACTCCCCTCTACTGACCAGCACCCACACCTACTGTACAATGCCCACCTCTCCCACCATCATCCGTGCATATTGACTAGCACATCTACTGACCAACACTCACATCTATTAACCATTGCCAACACTTACTGACCAACATCCACTCTTACTAACCAGTACTCACAGTTAATAACAGACATATTTGTAAGGGTAGGATAAAAAGTAAGGGGGTTAAATACAAACCAAACCCTTATTATAGAAAACGAAACTATACAACCCTATAACCCTGCAACCCAATACAACCCTAAAAATAAAACAACAGATCACTACATCCCCTATAACCCTATACACCCAAAGGTGGGTGTAAGACGAAAAGGGTGATAGGTGAAGGTAAATCAAACCTACTTTTTGGACAAAGAAACATACACCATTACACTCCAACACCCACACATATGCATACAAACTCATATGAAAGTTGTCAAGGTGTTTGTAGTTAATATCATGCATAATTACAATTAAAGACAGATTATGTACTTACTACCATAAAAACAGCAATTGCACGGCAGTATTACCCTTCCCTTTTTTCCCCAGCGATGGACAAAAATTATTTGTTTCTCTACAAGCACAGACACTCAATGTATGATGCACAACAACAATGTACTTCAGTTTTGCTGTTTAAAAAAATGTTTTAACTCCCCATTCGATACAAACGTACACCAAAACCCAGTCTTGAGAATTTCAAAAGACTCATATACAAATTTAGTCACTGTATTTGCAGAACTTGTTTTAGGGTCCATTAGAAAGATAACACTATTATTTGAATCATTATAAGACCTTTTGAGAGTAAAATATTTTTTTAAAAATCTTTTTTAGATGCTGATTTACCATACATGACAATAATAAGTGTTTTTCGTCATCTATCGAGTTTGGGCAGCTACAAATTAAATCATTATATTCTTGACAATTACAAACACTCCAGGACATTTTTGTAAAGAAAAGAACCAAAATGGTTTGCTCTCTCAATAAATTAGTCAAGTAAAAGAACACTGAACGTTGAGTGCTGCTTTAAAAAACACAAACAGTTATTGTAACTCACTTAAAGTACACGAAAAACCTTATCTTACGACAAATTTTGACCTTGTTTGACAGTGTAGCAATTTCTTGCTGTCCTTTTCAGCGCATTGCAGAATAGGAATATAATCGTCTATGAAACTTGATCTGACATTAAATTTACCCTTGGATGGTAAAAGTAAGCCAGTGCCTGTCATTAAGTGTGTATTTGTTCTTCTCTCCATCCTGTTCAACGTCTACAGAGGGCTAAAATGTCCCTCAAATGTTAATTTCTCACAGGGCACCATAAAATCACTACTGAACCCAGCCACAGACCCTAATCTGCCAACGCATTATGCCACCGACCCTGATCTGCTAATGCATTATGCCACAGACCTTGATCTGCCAAATCATTATGCCAGAGACTTTGATATGGCATCTCAGTATGCCATAGATCTTGACCTGCCAGTGCCTTATATCACAGACCCTGAATTACAGGCACATTATGCCACAGACTGATCATTATGCTATAGACCTTGATATGCTTCCACATTATGTCACTGACCCTGATCTTTTAATGCATTATGCCAGACCCTGATCTGCCAGTACATTATGCAACATACTTTGATCTACTGCTGCATTCTTTCACAGACCCTGAGCTGTTGATCCATTATGCCACATACCATGATCTACCTGTGCGTTATCTCACAGACGCTGTTCTGCTGGCATGTTATGCCACAGACTTTGATCTGCCAGCGGACTTTGCCACAGCAGATCTGGGTCTATTTTGCTCACAATTGGGGATGCATTTTACATGGGTAAATCTGGTATATAAATGCTTGAATAGATATCTTTAATGCTGTATGAAGCGACATTTTACATAACACATGCACCAAAGCTTGGCACTCATGGGTGGAATGGAACATGAACTCCCCACGGTTACTTTTAAACATGCATCAATACAAAATTATGATGGCATTATAAGGTCAAAAATCATAGATTTTAAAACATTGACAATGGGTTTATTTCTGCATGGAAAATAGGTAGTTGTGACTGTTTCTCAAAGTTCAGAAAACCTAGATAAGCACCAAAGAGGCAGATCCAATATGAAATACTGGAGAATTTGATTACAAAAATATTTTAACATGGCATAAAAACGTCCAAAGCACTCTTAGAGTTTCTTAGGTAAACAAAACCCCCAAAACTTCCAAATTAAGTACTTGTATAAATGTTGTTAGATCCTGAAAATGTCTTGAAACGTTGCTGAATTCCCCTTGACCTTGGTATATAAACCCTGTTATTCCTGGAATGGTTAGTTACAGATATATCTTGACTATGTTACTGAACAATCAAAGTAATTTACATGAAATCAGATGGAAGAGAATAACTCCAGACATACTGCTATTCATGCTCCTTTTTGCTATCATAAACATACTGCTCTATATAACCGTTATTATATTTTTCCAAATTTTCTTTTAATTATGTTACTAGAGAATTATATATAAGTATTTTAAACATTACAAAAGGAATTATTGTGGTGATTTTTTTAAAAAAAGCATTTTTTTTTCAGGTATTACCATTAGCAGGAAAATATCGAAGGAAGATTACTATCAGGTCTAATCATTTACCTAAATTTTAGTTGCTACTATATACATAAAAACTAATCTGAAAGGGTCTGTACTTTGTTACTAATATTATTAAAACCCTAAATTTTGTTACTATTATTAGTAATGTAAACTATATTTGGTAAAAGAGAATGAACACTATGCCACAAGACATGCAGGGATTGAAAATAAAATGCAAAGCAAAAAGAACATTCAGAGGGACAAGTCTCTGATATCCAGGTTAATGTACAGCTAAGGATACGTCAACTTGTCTGCACTTTGTACATGGTAGTAAGCAATACTTATCCATAACACATACATACACGTGTATATAAAAAAAAAATACAACATGTATGAAAATAAAGGTTTAGTTGAACACATTATGGATATCTGAACACATCTTGGTATAATATTAATTCTGTTTGGCAGTGTCATAAATATAAATACATCAGAAGTCATGCTAGGGGGTAATTCTAGCAAAATAGTCACCTTCATCCAGGAAATTTTGCTTCAACACCCCAGAATACAAAAGTTGATTTTGCCTTGCCATGAATCAATTCATCCCACCAATATTTCCCTAACTCAACCACTGACATTCTGTCCCAAATAATCAATCATGTGGTTTTCAGTTACAAAAGTTACCTTTATAGGCATAAAGTAGGAACATGCTTTAAAATCCTTTATTGTGCTAATTTAGTAAACTTGTGCCTACAAATACTTATAATTTTACCACCATTCATATGCATGTGAAACCCCAAAACCAACCAATACTATGCTGTTAAAGACTTTTTGAGACCAAAGACAATGAAGATATTAATGAATGTATGCCATATTTCACCTGAAAATGGAGTCAGATTAGATGAGATGATTTGTCTTCGATGAGTATTTGTCACCTTTTTTCAGGAAGAGTTGCTTATTCTTGAGGCTAGTGTTTATTGCTATTAATGATGTTAAACAGCAGTGTTTTCCAGATTCAATAAAAACATGTAATATTTTAATCAAGTATGATGAGTATTTTGTGCATTGTTACACTATTTAACTTGCAACATCCAGTAAAACACCAGTTGTTGACAAACTTATTTTTTGTCATTACAAAAGTGAATGTTCATCTCTTTCTCTTTCTCACACACACATTCACTAAAAACAACAAGTCTTTGTAATTGTAACTTGATAATTAGATTAATGTTACTGTAAGGATACAAACTGCACATAACGTTTTGACAACAGAGGCTCATATAATTGCTTACAATCTAGCTATAAATAATACATTTACAGACCATTTTAAACACTTAGCTAGCATAACACACCATAACAGCTACAAAGAAATATGCTCTGAATATACATGATCTTACACAATAACACAACATCATTGTTTCATCGATCTCTCTCTCACTAATAACAACAAAAGTCTTTTTTCCTACTTTCATTTTATTGTAATTGGATTCTTGTTTTGATAGCAAAATGAGGCCAAAAAAATGTACCTTTATTTTGAACATTAGTACTGTTAAGGCGTCAAGTATTATGTGTCACATAGACCTTGTTCGGGTCCAATCCCTATTTCTTCACTCATCGTCAGTACTCCAAAAAAATAATTTTTATTAAATATGATTTTTCGTACTCTGAAACGAATAATTATTTTTTTGTGTACAAAAAATACATGAAATACAGTACATAAAAATACAGTACATAAAAGAAAAACAAATATTATCAGTTAGTGTAGCTATTGAGATAGTCCAGGTCCTGCTTGCAAAAGATGTTTTAAGTTCAGCAAATTCTCACCTCAAATTCTCTAAAATTACTATTTGGTGAATGCCAAGTTATACAATTCCATGTTTTTAATGGCATGACAATTCTTTTTTTTAATTTGGATTTTAGAAATATGCTATGGAGGGGAAAAATAATATGATATACTAAAATGTAATCACGATAAAGCATATTACTTGCTAACACAGAATTCATGGTGTAGTCTTATTCACTAGGGCTGTCAATTCCAGGGAAGAAGTAAAAGTGTGGTATTCTCAGTGTGCTATTATATTCAGACATTTGGCACGCCTGGTCCATCTGGATGTTATCACAATGGGACACTTTCCTCGACACCGCATCATTTACCTGATATGACAGAGCAATGTAAAAACATAAATTTTTGTACCGCCTAAACAATTCTTAACATATCCAAATTGAAGTACAGTAATGGCCATAATTATTGTTACTTTCAGACTTACTTGTGACTTAAATTTGCTTATATGTTTTGTTAATTTGTGAAAATAATCAATAACTTTTTAATGATGAATTCAACACTTTAATGGATAAAATAATAAGCCTTGAAATGATTTCTGCAGGAAATTTATTGGCTCTCTCCGAAAATTATTTGCCTTAAGCTTAACAAATTTAAGATGCTGAAAAATCTGAATGGCAATCCATGAAAGATCGTAGGTCCAAATATTATTTCTTTCTTTGAATTTATGCATGCTATAATTAGTGACGATTTTGTCCATACATAATAAATGCCTAAAAAAGAACTTTAACATTAGTCCTGATAATCTTCTAGGCAAAATCTTGCCTTATTGCTTCATATCTTTACTCTTTTGCTGCTAAAAAGAGAGTGATTTTCAGTTCTTCACTGCTTGCTGCAGAATAAAGACAGCCCATAATAAAAGTGTTGAAGATATCCACGTGATGGCTTTTTTTCACTGAATGACTAGAAATGATTCCGTATGCCATGGATACTTCCTCCAATGTGATGCAATTAAAGATCTAAGTCAAACAGGGGACATAACTATACCAAAGTAATGCAAAAAAAAGGAAAACAAATACAAAAACAAATACAAAAAAAAAAATTTAAAATGCAAACTTATCCTAAGACTGGCTAATGTAAAGCCTCATACAAAGTTCAATTTCAATCCATGCTGTCCTTCAAAAGGTAGTGAGTGGAAAATTGGAAGGGCAAAGTCAAACAAGGCCCTAACTCCATATGTGTAGCCACAAAAAAAGTGAAAATCAAATACAGGTGTATAATCAAATATGCTAACCCATAAACATGTTGATTAGGAAGCATAGCATCAGTGGGCAACACTATATTCCCCCCCTCCATTTATAAGGTAGAGGCATAAAAATATAAAGCAATAGATAGTGTATACATAATGTAGCTGGGTATATACTAAAGCTGTTATCATTGAAAGGTGTGGAAGATTCGTTGAAACAGCTTGGCCTGATCCTACATCCATTTGATTTACCATCCTGAGCACAAGAGTTTCAGCTACTTAACCATAATATAAAGCAATGGAAATATAAAATGATAGCATTCATAATGGGAAAATATGGTGTACAATAAGTGAGCACTCCCATTTTTTTAAGACAAACTCTTCTTGTTCATTGAACAATATTCCAAAGTATTGATCATGCATCTTACGGAACATGACTTTTGATCATGTGTCGATCAACTTTGGACAGATGCAGGCAGAAAGTTAAAGTACATAATTGTGTGTTAATTGCTATGTCCTAGAGGAGAAATATTCTAATTATCGATATCATGCAGGTAGGGTTTGATACAACGTCACTTAATTTTCTAGCCTGTTTAAAGTGACTACCCCATGCCATTAATGCATGGTTTCTGCGAATTCCACTTTTTTGATAAAGAATATGATGATCTCACACCCAAACATAACTGTCTAAATATCTAAAAACGGACTGGGAATCTAAGTGTATGGTGACCTCACTCATAACACGGTTCCTTCACTCTCATGAACAATGTTATAGAGAAGGAATATTGTACATTCATACAGCCTTATACAAAGTTCAATTTCAATTCATGATGTCCTTTAAAAGGTACTGAGTGGAAAAATTGAAGGGGAAGTCAAATAAGGCACTAACTCCATAAAATGTTGCCAGAAAGTAGTGAAAATCGAATATAACCAAAGATTCTAATCCATAAGCATGTTTATCAGGAAGTCTAGCATCAATGGGCAACACTACATTCCCCCTCCATAGATATTATAGGGGCATAACAACAGAAAGTAATGTATAGCGCATGCATAATGTGACTGGGCATATACTAAACCTATTATCATTCATAGGTGTGGAAGATTCGTTGAGAACAGCTTGGCCTGATCCTACATCCATTTGATTTACCATCTTCAGCATAAGATTTTCATCTCCTTAACCATAATATATATAGCATTGGAAATATAAAAGGAAAGCATTCATAATGGAAAAATATGGTGTAGAATAAGTGAGCACCCTCACTTCCTGAAGATAAACTCTTCCTGTTCAGTGAACAATGTTCCCTCATATTGCTCATGCACCTTAAAGAACATGGGTTTGGTTTACAAAAAGAATGACTGTTTTGGTCATGTATCGGTAAACTAAAGAAAGATACAGGCAGAAAGTTAAATTTATATAATTATGTGTTAATTGCTATGTCTGAGAAGAGAAATATTCTACTTATCGATATCATGCAGGTAGGGTTTGATACAATGTCACTTAATTTTCTAGCCCCTATTTAAACTGACTACCCCATGCCACTAATGAATGGTTTCGGATAATTCCTTTTTTTTAAAATATAGAATATGCTGACCTCCCACCCAAACGTGACTGTTCAAATATCTAAAAACGGGCTGGGAAAGGTCAGAGGAAACTCGGACTAATCTAAGTGTAAGGTGCCCTCACTCATAACACGGGTCCTTTCTCTCATGAACAATGTTACAGGAATACTGTACATTCATTGTTATATTCTTGTGTGGAACATATACAAGATGTTCCAGTGTACATACATACCCTATGCAGCATGGCGCAGACATCCTCACACTTGGCATATTTCATGAACACTCGCACCAGAGCCTCAACATACCAACTGCCAAGGGCTTTGTTCCGCCATGCATAGTAGCCTGCACACAAAGAGACGCTAATTAACTTTCAACTTCACGATTACTAAGTGAATTAACCTCAATAAAGATAAAGACAAATACTGTTTCTTATGTAATGCAGGATGAACCCCCAACTCATGGATCAATTGGGGAATATCTAATACTTCTAACACCAATGAAGACACAGACTTAAAAATTCAGGACATGCCTTGTGAATGAGAAGTTGTTTGAAACTTTCCATGTTTTAAAACTGTGTCCATTTTTATCATTTGTACATACCTGAAGGGTAGGTGTCTTTAGTCAAACAAGAGTACTGTGAACAGCACATTATATACCTGACCCATGTTTAATAGTCCCCTTTGTAGGAAGTAGTAGGGCATGGTCAACTCAGAGATTATGGACCAATGGGTCTCAACTATATGGACCTTTTGTCAAGGTAAACAGTCTGGAACCAAAGCTACTGTGCAGAAACCATTATTTTCTCTTTAGACTTATCATAACCACTGACCTTTTTGATCACAGAATATAGGTTCCTTTACTACGCTAAGTGCAAGCCATACACATCATTTGGTCAAGGAACTTACTCTAGAATAAAAGCTTATCTGCAAAATAGATTTTTAACTGAGCCACAAAAACCTTGACCCCACAATCAATAAACTTCTTCCATACCTTAAGTGCAAGCCCTCTACAAACTTTAGTCAAAGTACATGGTCAAGAACTAAAGGTATTATGCAAACGCCATTCTCTTCTTTCAGTTACAGTGACTTTGACCTTTGACCTTTTGGCCCTACAACGGATAGGCTTCTTCCTTATCAAGGGGCAAATTATATACAAAGTTTGGCCCCTGTCTGTGGAGTAGAACTGATGTTATTATGCAGAAACCGTTCTAATTCCTTCAGTTACAGTGCCCTTGACATTTGACCTTTTGACCCCCAAATTGATTGGCTTCTCACTTACACCAAATGTAAGCCATCCATAAAGTCTGGTTTCTGTAGATATGAATAACTCGAGTTATCATGCTTGTTTCGGTCACAGTGACCTTGACCTTTGACACTTAAATCTACAGACTTCTTCCTTACCCCAAGTGCAAGTTATCCAAGTCTGGCAAAGGTGCATGCTGTAGAGCTGAAGTTATCATGTAGAAAAAGAAAAGTTGATGGACAGACATAGAGACAAACAAGGTCAAAGCAAAAGGCAGGTATATAAAAAGTGCATGATTTATCCACAAACAGTGCGAGTACAATGGTTGGTCAACATGCATATCTTCTGATGATGACCATAATATGTATTAATTTTTTTAACAGCAATCCACTGAAAACTACATTATTAATTTTTTTATATATATTTCATCTAGATTTAAATATAAAGGCATCAGTTTACAAGTATCGCTGGAGCACCATTATTAAAATGTTGTTATATATTTCATCTAGCTTTAAATAAAAAAGGCATCAGTTTACAAGTATCGCTGGAGCACCAAGATTTGTCAAAATGCGCAGCTTTGGATGATGACTATAATGGCCAGAATCAAAAGTTAAATGAATGAATGTCTCTCTGTATTTCAAAATTACTGTTGCATCCACACTTCATTAATATCTCCCTATTATAAAGCATATCGAAGGCATGTGCAACCTATTGGTCCACATCCGGCCCGCAACTTGGTTTTATCCGGTTACATTTACATCATACAGTGTGGCTTTAAAAATCGCTATACGGCCAGCACCCTGGAGGAAGTTGCACATGCCTGGCATATAGCCTACTTCACTACATATGAGAATTCACTTCAAACTACCACAGATTTGTCTGTGTACCTACTAATCATGTCTTACAGTAGTCTTTATGGCACATATGATTTTGGATGAAAGCAGAGTCAACATCAATTTTATCTGAAAAACAAGAGTCCCTCAAACCGAAAAGAATTTCCAGGAATTCAAGATAAGACCATTTCTTCCTTTTAACTGCCAGTGTTGAAATCATCTCTAATATTCTTCAGCAATAACACGATTTTCAAATTAGCTGCTGTGGTGGACATGTTGGATGTCAGATTGGCACCATTTTCATTTAGGACCAACAAAACATCATAAGAAGTCTTCTGGCGGAAACTCCATGTTGATATGACTTTCAGTTTTGGAGGATTATTGATAACAAGATTTTCAAGATGGCTACCACGGCTGCCATATTGGATACCAGATTGGCACCATTTCCATTTAGGACCAACTAGACATCATAAGAAGTCTTTTGGTGAGAACGCAATATCGATATGACCAGCCATCTAGAAGTAACAATGACAAGATTTTCAAGATGACCACTGTGATGGTCATACTGGAAGTCAGATCGGCACAGTTTTCATTTAGGACCAGCCATACATCATAAGAAGTCTTTCAGTGAAAACCCCATACTGATACGACCATTCATTGAGGAGACGTAGTGATAATATTTTCAAGATGGTCACTGTGGTGGCCATACTAGATGTCTTAGCAGCACCATTTTCATTTAACACAAACTAGACATCATAAGAAGTCATTTGGTAAAAATCCCAATGTTGATATGACCATCCATCCAGGAAGAGTAGTGATAACAAGATTTCAAGATGGTCTCTCTGACGGCCATATTCGATGTGCAAACGGCACCATTTTCATTTAAGACCAACTAGACGTGATAAGAAGTCTTCGGATGAAAACCCCATGTCAATATTGCTTTTCGGTCATGGAGTAGCGCTAACAAGATTTTCAAGATTTTCAAGATGGCCACTGTGATGACCATACTGGACATCAGATCATCACCATTTTCAATCAGGACTAACTAGACATCATAAGAAATCTTTTAGTGAAAACCCCATGTTGTTTTGATCAGCCTTTCAGGAGGAGTAATGATAACTCAGTTTTTAAGATGGCCGCTGTGGTGGCCAAATTGGACATAAGATCAACACCATCTTCATTTAGAACTAATTACACATAATATAAAGTCTTCTAGTGAAAATATGACTTTCTGCTCAGAAGAAGTAGCGATAAGATTTTTGAAGATTGGTGTCATGGCGGCCACATTAGATATCAGATCGGCACCATTTTCATTAAAACCAAGTAGACATCATAAGAAATAATTCAGCAAAAACGTCATGCTGATATGACCATCCATTCAGGAGAAGTAGCAAGAACAAGATCTTCTAGATGACCAATGTGGCAGCCATACTGGATACCCAAGCAACACCATTTTCATTTAGGACCAACTAGACCATAGAACGAATATATTGTGTAAAGTTTCATGGCAATCCTTCAAGTAGTTTAGAAGTAGTAGCAATAACAAATGGTTGGTAATGGATGGATTGACAGCAGATGACGTACAACAGACCATCCCATAAACTCTCCTGGTCTATGACCAGTAAAGCTAAAAAGTACTCCATTAAAATTCTACAAAATGGTAAAACATGTTTAGCTTTCTAAGATGGGCTACACAAATCCCTTGTTTGCTGTGAATAACATACCTTTCTGTGTTGGTGAGCACATGATCATGTCCGACCGGGATGGAACCTGTATTAGGTCTGGCTCATCCTGTTTACTAGGAGAGTATCTCACCCCTTTGTCCACTGCATCTGCCAGAAAAACAGAATGAGCACTATGAGTAGGAATAAGATATATGATATTCAGTCCGCCAGCTCGACAGAAATAGCTCTCCACAACTCAGATGACCTCTGCAAAATATTACTGGGGATCCCCACTCTTGTGCACTAGTTGGGGTCCATAATTGCTGACCATGTTGTGTATCCAACTGTGGTATAGCGAGAATGATAGAAAAGTCAATTAATGTGTTTATGAGTGTGTGTGTGTGTGTGTGGGGGGGGGGGTGCTAATAAACAAAACGCACTAAAACATTTAGTAATACATTTACTACCTACCCATTTATATAACAATCAGGATTGAGATAGCCACATGCTCAATGAAAATTAACCACTGATGTTAAAGATCGTTAATTTTAATCTGCTTGTCAGCTTGACTGGTGTTTTGAATAGTGGCAGGGAATAAGGGACGTCTAAGACAAAGAATTGAGAGATATGACATGAAAATGTTATATCCAAGTTCATGTTATAATAAAGCGCATTATAGCGGGGGTTTCACTCTATACTTACGTCTACTTTTGGGATCATACAAATGTAAATGTATTTGTACAACATAAAAGATAATATTCTAAATATTGTCATTACTAGTGTCTTTTATGACTTTAAAAAAATGTCCCTTCATTTGGAAAAAGTGCCCCTTTCATGAAAGGTACACCTTATGCCTTCCCTTCTGCAAAAAAATTCCTAGCTGGAGCAGCAATACTCGACTTTCAAAAACTTTAACACAAAATAACAAAAATTTGCTGACAGTGTTACTTTTGTCGCTGTCAAATGAGAAATACTGTCGTACTATCTGGCAATAAAGGCATGATTATTCCATTGATGGTACTATCGATGTAAGATGTTTAGCTCTACTTAAATTTCCCATGACTATCCAAGCTACTTCATTTGGCATGTCATGTCAATCAACCTTGCCAATTGACTGATGCAACATTGTTCTGCCAGTCAAAAATGTGTAAAACATTTTAAAAGAATTTATGTAGTGGCCTGAAAATCTGATCATGTCATCCACATATGCATGCAAAAATGTTAGCCACATTTCATTGGTGTATGTTAGATAGTGTTTGTGAAATCTTGCTAAAAAAAACTTCTTGATCAAAAGACATACAAATGTACAGGTGGGTGGACACACATGACAAAATTAAGCAGTTGGGGCATACAAAAGCAGCTCATGCATTCTTTCACCAAACTATTTTTTAATAAAAGCAAGTGAATTCAAAACTGGCTAACTCTGCAGCTACCCTTTTCAGAGTTGGTCTAGTTAAAACATATCAGGTTCTTGCAGAGCAATATAAAAGATACTGGCACAAAAATAAATGTATGTTTATGTCAATTACTGGCTTTTTTCAATTATGCCAACCAATAGATGATGTACCTTTACATTAGAGAAAATTCAAGAAATATATATCTAAAATAAGAAAGTACAGAAAATCAATTTTTGGAGTAAAATGTTTCTTTTATAATACTTACCCGATGTTAATACATTAGCAGTACATCCACTACCACACAAATCCAGTCCTCCGAAGTTTGCTTTTAGCAACAAAAGTGCTTAAAGTTGTCTGCCCACTTAGGTGGAAGTCAGACAAGAGTGATCTTTCCTTGTACAGAGGGACTGTTGCCGAATCCTGTCCACACTTCAGTTAGTAAATATGCAGATTTTAAAATGTAACTGCGGGAAGTCTGGTAGGGTGTGAACGTATTATTATTGGGTAAGTATTATTGAAGAAATATATTTTACTGCAAAAATTAGTCTCTTCTTCAAATACATTTCTCAATCATAATACATTAGGAGAATAGCTGAGCAGTGGAGGGAGTTACATCCACTTACCCAAGAGAAGGCTCAATCTCTGGTCCCCTAATGTACCCGAAGCAGCTTAAACTTAAGCAGAAGTCGAGAGGCCCGCATCATTGAGAATCTGAACGAGATGGTCCCACCAAGTCAAACTGAACACTTTGGCATGAAAGATCTCTGAAGTAAAAGCAAAAGAAAGTTGTCTCTGTCCTCCATCCCACAACTTGGATAATATCTGTTAGGCAAATTATGTTCAAAAGCTATGCTAGTGGCAACTGCCCTAACCGTGCGAGCCGATATGTGCATGAACCTCATTAGGTCTTGGGTTAGTTCTTTATATGCTGAGCAAATAACCCATCAAACCCAGGATGATAGAGCTTGAGCTGAGATATCCTCCTTTCCTTCTTTTAAATCTAGAAATAAATTAGATCTTCCTCTTCTCACTGGCTAGGTTCACTTCAGGTACCACATCAAAGTCCTTATGGGGTCCTTTAGATGCCACTGTGCAAAGGATCCAATGACGAAAGAGGTTTCACAACAAAGGATTGATTCCGCATGAGCATATTCATAGCAATGAAAGCAGAACCATCATAAGTGAAACTGAACCATTGCAATGGAACTCCAGACAGTTTGGATCGACCGACAAGACATGTAACTCACTGATTCTACCTGCAGTAGCTAGAATGACTAGGAAGCAGGTTTTGTACTAGAGGTGAGTAAGGAGATTCTAGACATAGGGTTCAAAATGTGCTTTATTCAGGCATGTCAGAACCCACGGGTGATACCATTTCAGACACAGGGCCAAACATTCAGTCAAGACAAATCTAGTTCACCAGAAGGTGTGAGTTGTCTTTTGTTTGGCCTATCTCCCTCCTTCCATGATGACAGAACGTGTCTGAGATAGTGGAATGGTAGCCTTTTATTACAATGGGAGCTAAGTTCTTTTCTTCAAAGAGCCAAATGAGAAAGTTTGCTATCTGTGGTATCGATGGAGTGATGTGTTTGCGCACGCACTGCTGGCAGAATATTCTCCACTTCCCTTCATAAGTTTTCGATGTGGTGGGCCTTCTTGTCCGACTGAATCTGTCCACCACTTCTTCTGAGAATAGTTTTCCCTTAAGAACTTGCTAGAAGTTAGCCAGGCAAGCAGGTTTAACAATTCCAGATTCCGATGGAACACGTACATTTATGGTTGCATGAGCAGGTAAGGAAAGACCATGATTTTCATGTGAATTTCTGCTGCGAAGTTTAATAAATAATTTATCCATGATTTTTCCCACTTGAGGAGAGCAATTAAGACCAGAGAGCACTCTGTTTCCGTCGCTTTTTTCCAAAATTTTGGAGAACAGCAGGGTTGAAGCGAAGGTATATGCATCTAGACTATTCAAGTTTACAGAAAGGGCATCAACTGTCCAGGCCTTTGGAATCTGGGACCGGAGAGACAAAGGTGGGTGGCTTTGCATTCCACATGGTCACAAATAGATCCATGAGTGGTTGGCCCCGGCAGGCGCAGTTTCTGAAGGTCAAGGTTTGAACAGACCATTCGATTTGAATTAGCTGATTCCGTTGGGACGGTGAGTCTGCTAAGACATTTAATCTGCCCATAATGTTGTGGACTTGAATGTGGATTTGTTGATGATGACACCATCTGAGAAAATCACAAACCAGATAATGAGGATTTGGTTTGCCCTTGCCTTCTCATGTAATTTACCACAGTGGAGTTGTCGGATAGGATAAGAATGCACTTTCCAGACATCATCATCTGTCAATATTGAAATGCATTCCCTATGGCCTTCATTCCCAGGAGACTGATGTGTAATGGACGCTTCTGAAGGGGCCACGCCCCACCTTCAGGACTTTCCAAAACAAGGACTGGAAGTAGGTAACCCGGCCTATCATGCTAGGTGAAGTTCTTCCATTTGCTGAGATGGGATTGCATATATCCAGAAACTAGGATCACTTGATCCGGTGAGCAAAGTTTCCATCACCACTGGGACAAGAGAACAAGCTGTAATAGTCTCATAAACCGGCATCCTAAGATGATGAGATCCACTACTGTATTGAAGAGACCCAATAGGTCTGTGCGAGGTTTGCCTCTTTGGTGGCCTCTTTTCGAACTTCCTCTACATGACCATGGAAGAGCCGGTTGGACGACAGTGGCTGTGATCTAGGTGCTGCTTATGGTATTTTTAAGGAAGGCAGACATGACGAGAAAGGCACCTTTTTTCGCAACCTGTAAGTTCACTGATGCTGTTATGAAATCAGCAAGTATGTGTTGTGCTGCTCTGTTCAGAATTCAGTGGGTTTACCAATGGACAACGCTTGGCTGTATTTAGATTGCTGAAATGTAGCCATGGATACCAAGTCAAGCTTGGATCCTGTTGCAACAACTTTTTGAACCAGTTGTTTCCAGTCCATACTAACCGATGTGAGTTTTGACATTCCCAGGCCTACAATGTCTCTCTCAATGGCTGGTACCTCTGTGTAGTAAACAGATGTATGCGTCTTATAGAAAGCCTAATTAAAATTTGATGAAAGTCGTAGCTGCAAAACGAAAGGTCTGTTGACACTCAAGCCTTGAAGCGGCCTCAGTAAACAAGTAATAAATAAGTGACTCGACCAGACTGTGGTAGCTGTTTGAATGTGGGTTGGTCTTTCCTGACCAGTAGATCGACGGATGGCGGAACTTTGCAAGTTGCTAATGATGACATAGCATTAGGTGGGCAAAACTCGTGCAAAAGAAGCAAAAAAAACTTTTTCAGTCGATGTGCAGAAGGTTTAGTTCATTCTCGACACCATCAGATCAAGGATGGTACTAGTGAGCATGAGTCCTCAAACACAGAAGAATGCGGTGACATGAATGCTTTCCGCAATGCTGTGACAAATTTGATGAAGCCAGCTGAGAAGGATGGTGAACTAGACTGGGGTCTGGCCAAGCTATGGCACTGTTATCTCCAAATATTCACAGAGCAAATAATCAGTGGTCCCGGAATTGTACTGAGCATCTTGGACTGGAGCATCAACATAGAAGGTGCCGGGTCATGATGGTGCCCGGGCCAGCGCTGGGTCTATCCACTGTCAATCCACAATACTTCTGGTGTGCTGGTACTGGGTAGAATTCTTTTTTTTTCTATGCCGATGCCAGGATTAAAGCAAGTCAGAGTCAGAGCCAGTGCTGGGACTAGCAATTCTAGATGTCATTAGCCATCTCTTTTATAAAGCAGGGACTGAGGGTATTGGGAAAATAGATCACCGTACCCAGTTCCAGAAACCCCAAACATAGGTTGAGGCTGTGTCAAACCTGGTGTTGTCCATAGCCAATTAACGTCCGATGCCCAAGTCCAGTACTGTCTATCCCAGATCAGATAACCGTAACCAGTACTGGGATATGTTGATCCAGACTGGCCACTGTACCAAGACAATACTCACCCTGAATGTACTGTAGAGAAGACCTGTTCAAGCAAGGGAGAGGCTGGCACTATGTATGAAGTTCATGATGATATAGCCTGCTTAATTTTCTTCTGGACTGGTTAGCTCTCAGTCATCAAGGCTTCTGCTAACAGGAAATGGTAACTGAGGCGGCATCTGCTTCGATTCTGATTGAGTCTACATGTTTGCAGGTATGTTTCCTCTCTCTCTTGCTTGCCCGATTAATTTGTTTGGTCAAGATAGTTGGCTATTATATTTTCTGGTCATTGTGTGCATATATTGCAGGTATGACCTGAATGCCACCCATTACAACCGAGACAGATAATATGGTTATCTTCCACCAGTTCAAACGCCTTCACCCCACGCAATTTGTCTTGCCCAGTGTGTTGACATCTGTAATTATCGAAAGAAAAATAATGGCATATAGAAGTTAAACTAGTCAAGTGTCACATGAATTTACTGTGAGGAGGTAAGTAATTTGATTATCCTTACTGTTGTGTGTTCCTTACATGTTAGGTTTTGTCATTTTGATCATTACTGGCTATTATTACCACCGATAATTATCAACATGACAAAAGCTCAAGTTAGGGTGATGTCAGTTTGCCATAAAGTAAAAACTATATGTTAGCCATCATGGCTTCTCCGTCATAGATTATGAAAAGTATTTGAAAGGGCACCAGACTAAAATGAGTCAATCATGTGACAACTCATTTCCTTTGTAAACACAGAGCATTTCGTGCAATGGCCACACATTTGTTTGAAGATGCCAATGAAGAAATAAGTTGCTGCAAAAAGTGCAAAATATCATCAGGCATTCCAGTTTAGAAGGAAATTTGAAAGCAATTCAATTAAACAAAAAGAGGGAGAGTTCTTTGATGACTGCTGAGAAAGTTGATGTCAGAAAGATTCAAATAAACATCTTCAGCTATAAATTCTGCAGCAGTTGGAAAATGGAATGGACAGATAATGACAATTACAGCTAGATGATTGTACCCTGACTTTAGTGACAAAGTTTTCAAATGATTTTGGACCATGACTGATGATTGTTCGTAATTATTTTAAATAACATTAATATGTATTATCACATCGATTTCGTAACATTCGTGTGATTTTTAAATATAAATATCTTTCTTTTTTTGTAATTATTACTCACATCTGTGTGATTCCCTCTAAAAAGGCCACTCCTCTTATAAAGCCACTTTCCTGCTACAGAAAGTGGGAAACCACTGTATACTTCCCTGTGTGAGAAAACTCCTTAGAATTGCTCAAACAGTGAATGGGCACAAACGAAAATCAGTTTTGCAAGGTCTCCAAAAAGTGTATGCTTCCTAGCACAAGTGCAAGTAATAACTTAAGTATGGATGGGATTTGGCACCAATCCCTCTATACAAATGGAAATCACTCTTGTCTGACTTCCACCTAGGTGGGCTGTTGACCTTTAGCACTTTTGCTGCTAAAAACAAGCTTGGGAGGGCTGAATTTGTGAGGTAGTGGATGTAGTCCTAATGTATTATGATCAGGTAACATATCTGAAAAAGAAATGGATATGCCTAACTAAATGCATCTGAATTTTGTCTATGATATATGACTGAAACTCAGTAAAAACTGAGGTATAGTGATCTACTTCTACTCTATATTGAAGACAATGTCAGGAAGCAATGATATAAAGATGTCATCCAATTCTAATATCTTAGCATGAAACTGGGGGTTTTTTCAGTAGGATTAGCCCGTAATTGTTTTTTAATAAAATTTCTAAAATTGGTTTTATGACAAAGAATTTTGTATTTATAAAAAATATACACCAAATTTTTCAGTTATCTTGTCTTGAATAATAACTTTGATGTCTCATTAAAACTCTAAATAAAATGTAGCAAAGTCTATCAGTTATGCATTTTTGTCATACATATAAACTTTAATATTTTATTCTTTTTTTAAAACATATGTTATGGTATTTGTTACCAGAAATAATAATAGAATTTTGCTCTAAGACTCTATCCATGATGCACATGAATATGGTCACAAATACATTTCTGAGTTATTTCCCTTAGATATGCAACACAAATCAAAAACCCAATAGTGGAAGTGTTTATGGAAGAAAACAAAACATCAAAGATCATACTTTTGATAACCACCTCATGACTGAGGAAATTTTATCTTTATCTGCAAAAAAAAAGACCAAAAAATGTATTTTACTTTTACAATACAGGTTGCTTGCACATATCTTTTAAAATCTAACAGTATGAATATTGTAGCAGATTTAATCATAACAGATTTTTTAACTTTTGAAAGAAGTTTTGAATATTCAGATAATTTTAATATGCAAGACAAATGTAGTTGGTGACTAATATGCTCTTTTTCATGCCCCTCCAAGAATGAGGACGGAGCCTATAGTAGTAGACTTGTCCATCCATTTCACTTTCTCTCTGGCAAAGGTTTGCATTAAGGTCACTGTGGATGAGCATTTGTGTTCAGGAACACATTTCTGGTATTTTTTTAATAAAAAACTTCTATTACTTAAATCTACCATTTTAATTGCAGTAAAGATTAGACATTTCCAGCAATTTTCTGAAGCTATAAAAAGATAAACGATTAACAATTATATGCATACCTCCTCTACAAGCCTGTATTATAAACAGTTTGGGTTTCTCTCGTAGATATTCACAATGTTGGTTATCAAAATATGAAAAAACAGTATCAAGATCAATCCGTTCTCCATCAGTCCCAAAGATACTCCCCTCTTCTCCATGACTCAGGAGGCAAATAACACAGGCATCTGCCTTCTTGTGAACACGCATGGCTGCAAAGTCTCTCAATTTGGTGTGTATATCCTGAAACAAAATCACATACACATACATAGATGGTATTTTCCTCGTTTTCTTGCTAGAATAAACTTCAATTTGTGCAAAAAGTAGAATAAGTTTGAAATTTGGAGTAAAAAGGGACCAGGACACAAAATTGGGGGTCCAATACGAAAAAAAAAAGAAGAAAAAAAAAAAAAGAAGAAGAAGTCCAACTTTTACCCTTCTGCACATGCGCATGCATAATAGCCAATTAAAAACAATGTTTCTGATACACCTAAGCATCCGGCTAAATGAAACACTTTCTTAGGCAGATGTGTTTTGCTGCATTCAGAAGTAACCCCAAAAATGCGTTGCCTACCCGATTTAACGCGAAAATGAAAAAAATCTCCTGGGGTTAATGAGTTAAATGGCTGGATGGGAATTTCCCTATCTCCACCAAACACAGATGACATATTTCTTTTATTTTTATCTGCTGCAAAATTGAACCCACTGGCTAATGAGATTTATTAATAATAATAAGTCTACAAACCAGGTCACTGCATAAACGTAGCTGAAACCCTCAATACTGACTCATCTGATAAACTGCTAATGACACCACAAAAAGAACAGTAAGTAAATTGCTATAATCTTGTTTGTTCTTTTTAAATGGGAAACAGTGACTGAAATTATAATAAAACTCAAATTTGTTTCATCTTATGTGTACAGCAAATGTACCCATTTTTTCATCATTAGTGCTATTAATATTTTATGCTCCCTGCAACCCTATTCTTTGCAACATCACATGGAACATGCGAGATATCACGAATGATGATGATCTTACCACCAAGCTTATAAAACGATTCATCAATGGAAACAGCAGATATGATCAATAATGAAAAGAAGGTAAATTTATATTGGTAAAAGTGGTCAAGCAATTAAAACAGAAACTGTCATATATCTATTGGAAAGAAAGAAAATCATGTCCCCATTTTCGTTTGGCGTCAGATTCAAACTTGTGCCATGCCAGCTGCAAATAAACTAAGTAAATAACTATGTGATCTCATCATTTTTAACTTTCGACTACAACCTCAGTTCACTCAAACCCCAAGGGAGGAATGCTTGAATTAGAATGAGCGAGAGAGAAAATGGTTTCTCCTCAAACTGTGTTAACATGCGTATATAGACTCACATTGTGTCATTTGTACTAACTTGACAACTTAAAACAAACCAGGCGATAAATGTTGGCTTACATCAGCTTTTAGTCCATCATTGTCATTATAAACAATAGTCTCAAAGTGAAGCTGTCGGAAGAGTTTATCCAGATTGTCACGGTCGATGTTTGTGCCTTGTCTTGGCGGTTCTCCAGCCACCTTATTCACGTTGATGATCAGAGCTTTTCCTCGAGGAATACGGGTCATTTTGTAGGACTATAATAAAGAGTAAATTCATCATACTTAGTCAGATTTCATATTTGTTAACAAAATGTTGAACCCTAAGATTTCAAAATTTACTGATATTTGTCTAACTTTCTGGCCACACTAAGAAAATAAGAGTAACTGTTAAAATTAAGTCTATCTATTCACTATTGCCAATAAATGAACACGTCAATTTCCTACCAAGTTGTCTTTTAATAACAGTTATGATATCTATTTGGTCCTATCAGCCTAATCATATAAATAATTGTCATAAACTGATGCATTTTTTAATACAAATTAATGAGTATGCATTATGCGACGGCAGATCTGGGTCTATGCAGTTGGTATCGGCTTATATGTGAGTATATACGGTATGTATTGTTTCTAAACTGGTTTGAATTTGTTTGCATTTTTAAGAAGGCCTGAGCTTAATGAATTCTGAATATGACAATTAAAGTGTCTCGATTAAACTCACACGATAATGAGAAAAACTGACTTTATTACATAGTTTTAATGCAAATTCTCCTGTATCATTACTCTATACTTATTTTGGAATCTTTTAAAAATCCCTGAGTTAAGAAAAGATTCAAATTTACAAAATGACAGTAATTTTAAGAAAAGGATATGTTGAGGTCTATTCCAGAAATAAATATATGGAGAAGCTGAAAGGTACTTTTCAAAACCTCCACCACCTATCATATAGTAATTGAACTGGCCAACATAAAACACTAAAAATAGTCTGGATTACCCTCACAACCTATATTTAATTAACCTGACTGGATCCCACCCCCACCCCCATTCTTTAATTCTGGAAGAGTGTTATCAAGATATATGGATAAGAGATGAAAATGTATCAGCTTTCGTCATAAATGTACACTACAATTATGCAATGTCCTAGATTAAAAAGTCATGCTATTATTTAATATATTACATTTTTATGATTATCAATGTGGAACTGTCTTGTGCAATTCTCCACTTGAACACTGACAGGTCCCTGTGTTAAGTCAGGCTCATCCTCAATGTCCTCAGATGGCATAGGCCTGTTGGTTTCTTGGGCAGGGTATTGATCTCTGTCAGTGTGTAGTGGTGGTGCCCTGACAGGTGCCGATTCTCTCCTGGACATTTTACCTTAATTTAGAGAAGATACATTTTCCTTATAAATATAATCTCTACATTATTTTTTTTAAAACATATGTTATGGTACTTATTACCAGAAACAAAGAATGAATTTTACTCAAATACTCCATCCATGGTGCAAAAGTGTTTGGTAACATATACATTTTGAAGTTATATTCCTTAGATCATGCAAAACTAATCTACCATGCAAAAGGGGGATGGTTTAGAGCAAACAAATTTTAAATAATCACCTGATGATGGAGCAACTTTTAAAGGTGAAATAACTCTTCATATAACTTATTTTCAACCATATTAGCTATACTTATTGATTGATAGATTCAAACAGGTGTAAAGAAAGGTGTACATCATTAACAAGACCTACCTACAGAGTCATAATATCTCTTAAGGAACAATACTATATGTATTTGATACTGCATACAATGTTGTGTGACTGAGTTTTATGTCATCTGCTGGCAATTTTCCCTTTTATATGGATCTCTGTGCTGTAATATTTTCATGGTGTTTCAATTGGCAAATAATGTTACATTCATAATTTATTATTGTTTTGTTAGTATCTGACATGATCTATGTAGAACTAACATACTGCCTTTTCATAATGTGCACCCAAGTGAAAACAGTATAGATCTAGATCTGTATAATGAACTGGAAGTTAAGGGTCTATTCTTTTCACTTGCAATCACAAGTATAACAAATAGCGTTGACATTGACTTGCTGGCTCATTGTGCAATGACATTGTGCAGTACATGTATCTACACTGTTCTCAGTTGGAGTAGTAGTGAAATAGGACTTTTGGATTCTTTTGAATTATTGTTACTTATGTAGGTCATTCTACACCCCCATGATTTTTGAGGATTTTGCACATGCGTGTCCACGTCTCAAAGTAACTTTGCTTGGCAAACTTGTGTAGGATGTGAGGGGCATCCCAAACAAAATTGCTGTTATCATACCACTCGATTACAAAACCATGCGAGTGATGATTATGGTTCCAAATCCTGAAAACATAGGAGTGTAGATCCATAAGTGCACCGGCAAACAGTTACTCGATTTTTACTGCCTGTAAATCAGAGTCGTTAATGATCCGGTTGCGTATCTGTGCTCGGAGTCGCCAGTGGTTTTCCATATCCGCCAACACGGTGTCGAACTCACCCATGCTAATAGTTTTATCTTTGATAGCCATCGATTGCAGCTTAGTAACTGTATTGAAACTGGTTTGTGCCTCTGTGAGTAGACGTATACGCGGATGCAGTCGAAGTGAGATTATTTTAACAGCACCGCCTGTAACACCGGTTGCTTTCAATATACCTGCAACAACACATCTGACGGGTGTACCTATGATAATTGCTGTGTTGAGAATTCCAGCAACATCAAGGCCAACAGTGGTCGCGGCGGTGATTCAGCAAATAGCATCTACAACTGCACACACGCATTTGTATTTCACGAGTAGCGTGGTTCTCCTGGAGATTTAATCTCACAGCTTTTGTTCCAATTCGATTATTTTTTCACGTCGGTAAGTTTGAGGGTCTAACATATTTCTTCTATCAATAATGTGATTGCGTATTAAATTGCTCAACAAGTTGGACTTGTTCGGGTGCAACACACACACGTACTTTTAACCAATTACCCTTTTTTATTGGTACAACTGCTATACAATCATAGAAAATATCTTCCTAGGGAATATTTAAGTCTCTGGATATTGTGTGTGCTGGGACACCACGTTTACTTAGAACCATATTGGTTAAGCCCTTGATTTGTATCTTAAACGATTGTGTTCGTCTTCGCCCAAGAACTGTTACACGGACAAGTGCGTCCTTGTTGAATAACAGTCGAGATTTTTCTCTTCTTGGCAGAGTTAATGTTGGTTTAACATAATCAACTTGGAATGTAACTGGCGTGGATTTGTTTGTGAATATTACTTCATCGTTATATAAACAATCCCTTAGCGTTTTCATTACAGGTGATACAGTCAACGACCGGGCATTTTCACGTGCTAATGCAATGATTCCAAGCTGGCTTCGAGTTGGTAATGGCACATCAGAGTGGTCCCAACGGTTGATTTCTTTTTGACCTTTAACAAGATTATATTTGAGCATATATGAGGTATGTTAACACCGTTTGAAGCAGATATTCGTTGATATGTGGAACAAAATTGCTATCAATGTTAGCATCACTGGTCAGCCAATCAACACCCCGTCAGCAAATTCCGCAACCTCATCACCGCGGTCAGAATCCATCACTTATATGTAATGATAATCTAATCTTAAACACCAACACCAATGATAGTTAAGTACCCATCTGTAAAGAAGCTGAGTTGTTCGAACTGAATTTCATCTTCTTCAACTAATTTTAGTGATGTTGCATATGTTAAAGATGTTTTAACGTTATCACCTCTGCCACGTGTTATAGATGGACCATCATCACATTCGGAATCATTTATCAATATTGTTATTACACTCCACCTGCGATGAAATACTCTTCAGATGAATAAATATAATGCAGACTTGTGCACCTTTAAGATGAGACGTTGAGGTTTTTCAAAATCGAACCCTCCCCGAAGCTTTAGTATTGAATATAAATGGTCCACTTGTTGTGCCCATCCTGGGTATTACTCCCTCAACGGCTAATATTTCATTGATTAATCCCCTTAGTGTTACTACATGTAGTGGCGAAGGTAAATCTGCAATCTTTACATCCACGTATACTTTTGTTATAGCATCAGCAGCATGAATAGGGTCTTGAATCAGTTGAATTCGATTTCCGTTCATGAAAAGGTCTTCGCCCCTTTCATGGCCAGATTTGTTAACTTTCAATTTCATATTTGTGTCGACATAGCCTTTGATAGAGGCAATCAACGCACCAGTATTTTTGATTCCCCCAATTTTGTTGATTTCGGCCAGGTTAATCATGATGGCGCCTCGCAGCTTTAAAAAACATCTTGAATGTGCATGTTAGACGTTTTAAGCTTTCCAGTTTGATCCTGGAAAATACCCAAGCTTGCCGGGTTGACGTCAAAAAGAATCCAGCATGTAAACTCAGTCAAATCCGCTTTGGTGGCAAACCTGCTCAGATCCACATTAGAGCTGTGTCTGGTTGATTAACGTCCGTAAATGTTAACTAGGTATAATTTATACTGTTAAGCGTACTTTCTAAGTAACAATCTAAATGAATAAGCTTTTGTTGGAGAATGCTTGAGTGCACGCAACGCTTTAACAACAAGATGTCTACATATTGGCCCGTCCAGCCAAGTGTGCAACGGCAGTATTGAATAGAACAGCAGTAGACGACTCTTTTGTCTATTTAAATAATCAACAGCTTCAAGTGGCGGTGCAAGCCTGTATGAGTCAAAATACAAAATATGATTTCCAGGTCCTGTTGATGAATCCAAGTTAACAATTCCAGTTTCCCTTGTGCGGGGAATCACTGATGCAAGTTCATTTCGCATAAAGACACTTCGGAAATGCTTCACTCATGCTTTGCCATCACGAGTAAATCAAAATGGGTCAATGGGCGTGCAAGGCCATTTGCTAGTTGTAATGGATTCTGAAAGATCTCTGCCTGAGGGTATTATGCAAGTCGTCCCGGGTAGTTGAAGATCTTTTTTTTAAAATTATTTGTTTACAAGACGCCGTGTGTCCCCCAACCGCCTTTCTCAGAGTCATCCCCGATGCGGTCAGACGGCCCACAATGCAGCCGCTTTTGCAACTGCAAGAACAGCAGTCGCTAACAACATTGGAATGGCCATGAGGAATGTAAATATTCCACCGGTCTTTTGCATTTGCGCCACCTCTGATTTGGACAACTTTAATGTCACAGAGGTGTTCTTTTGTTTGGCTGCATTAAGCTGATTAAGTTGTGTTTGGGTCAACCACACGGGGATAATTCCAGTTCACTTTACTGGAGAAAAGACATTATTATTTGAAAATGTGACAGGTTTAATTACTACGTTACGAGTTTTCTATAAGCGCATAAATGACCCTCATTCAGCCACCTGTGCCCTCCAACAACAGAAACTTATCACAGACTCCTTAAACAACTCCATGTGTTCCAATGAAAACTAATACATTGGGTACAATGTACTGGAGTCGTGCTCGGAAATCTGCAGACCTGTGTCAATGTTCTGATGTTGGTCCATGAACGACCACTGCTTGTGATTGTGTGTGTAGTCAAGCAAAATTTTTTCAGTGGGTTCCATGTGACCGTTTAACCACAGAAAAACTTCAGACACTCCAAGCTGGTCAAATATCATTGCACTATGGGTAAGATCGTTAACCTGAGCTTCATCTTGAAACGCAACGAACACATCTTGGTGTGCTACGGTCATGTTGGGTACTTATTTGTCATGTAAACTGCCCCTGAAGAGTATTGCCTGGCTTTGAGTCTGTGGTGACCACGGGCAATGACAGCGTTGACGTGATTCCAGACTGCATAAACAACAACGTGATTCATTGGTCAGTGAAGGAATTAGCACAGGCATCCACAGTGTTAATGTTGACAACTCAACTTTGCCATCAGCAGCACCTCCATTACGCCAAATTGCATTGTTGTAGGTGTCCTTATGGGCTAAAGTGACTGTGTTTGGGCTCGAAAATAACTTTGCGGACATTTCTACAAAACACGAATATATGACCGAGAGGAATCGCACACGAAAACAGTAATAATGGTCCATGAAGTTGTAGTCAACGCTGTAGAAATCCAGTGTTAAAATTGTTGTTTGTGCCAGTGAGTAGATCTTGTATATCTATGTCTGCGGTATCTGCAGGATTTATAGTTCGCCCAATTATATACAGTTTATGATCTGCATGATCAGATGAATCCTTGTAGAACATCATAAACGGGACAGCCAACTTCCCATAATCGTCGCTGTATCTGGCGAGTCCGATAATAGTTGTGGTAATGTCAACGTTGTGAGAATCGCTTTGATTTTCTTTCCATCAATGGAATAACGTGCGCCGTCAAACAACGCCATAATGCCGTTGTTGACAAATCCAACCTTGACATTGTTGGCGTAGTTAGCATGGTTGACACATACAAGTTTTCCCTCGATTTCTAAGAAGGTCCCACACAGAAGAAAATACCAAGATGTGTCCTGCACTTGTAATCCTATATTTAATGGATTAAGGTCCCTAACCAGGTACGAATAATTCTGAAAATCTTTGGTTCTGTGATGTACCATCACCGGCGCTTCCATGTCCCACGCGGTATCGGGTGTATCTTGGACATTTGCCATAGTTTTAACTTATACATTATTGGTTTCATCTAATACCGTCATCCGGGCCCTGTCCACAACCGTAATCCTCTTCCCATTGCCAGATTTGCAAATGCTAATCAGCTATACGTTGTTCAGCGGCTTCATTGTTGATTTTACTATCCATAGCTGGCATTGTTGCTGTCGATGGAAGTGTAACTGGAGCCGCCATTGGTGGTGCTCGAGTCACTAATCTTTGTAGTCGATCTCGAATCAATTGAACTGTTCGCAATCCCAGATTTTTCAGCCAATCTGTAGCGAAGTTTTTGATGCCATCAACAACTCGCATTGCAACTTGTTTAGAAATTGGTGCAACGCTCGAGGTCAGGGCTGCGAGCACCTTTGGCACTCCTGTAAACAATCCCTGGACAACATCACCAAGACCATTTCCGTAATATGTCATGTAAACGCGATTTCTCGCGTTGACAACACGCACGGGTATCACACGTCCACTTACGACTGTCATTATATTTAAATGTCAGGTCGATCTCTAATGTACATTTGTATTGCCAAAGTCTCCCCTCGGAGATCTATCATTTGCCCATCCTGGTTTACAAGGGTAAAACGAATATGTGCCAACCGGCCATTGTGACATGGAAGATACATAGGCGCCACGGGACTAATCAACAGCAGATCACCAGGTTCCACGGATGGGAAAACCCAAACAATATGCAACCTCAGCTTTCGTAACTGCCCCTAATGGCGTCACAGGTTAAATTGATATGAATCGTTGAGGTAATCCTGACAATGTCTGGCGCAATGTGGTATCCGGATCCTCCAGGTCCTGCAGACAGAATTTATTGGTTTGGGGAAATCTCCAAAACATCTTCAGGGTAACTGAGAATTTTTATCGATGCGGCTTCATTAATGACTTCTGGTGCGCTGTTGCCCGCGCAAACCGACCCAGCAAGTGTTTCCAGCCGATCCGTAAGGTCGTGGGGGTAACACAGTCCACCAAAGGCTTCTCCTTTCTTTAGTTGTTTCTCTTGATCTTTCCTCAATCTTGGGCTTTAGAAATGTGTGCTGTTATAGAATCAAATTTGTGTGGGGGGCCAGATGTTTGTTGCTTGACTTGCGGTTCGTAAAAGGGTCCTGGTTCGGGTGTGTCTGAATTCGGGTTCAGGTTGATATGCTTACTGCCTGGGACCTCGTTTCATAGGTCTTCACTTCTCTATTTTTTCTATAAGTCTTGCAAACATTGCTTTACCTCTAAGTCTCCAGATTGATATGTATCAAGTATTTCATTAAAATATTCCCACTCCTCCCGAGCGGTTTGTTTATACCTGGTAATCTCCCTGAATACCCACTTGGCCCATTCATTATTTACATTCGATGGTATTTTTAACACCAACTTTTTCCATTCGGGGTGTATGTTAAGAACGGCATATATGAGATTTTTAAAGATCTACTGGTGACCGTGGTGATTAATATGTTTCTGTGGTGTTTTCATCATTGATTCATACACAAGTGGTGGTGGTGGTGGAATTTTTCTCAATTGTCACAACTTCATCAAGTAAACGTGTGCCTTTTGCGATCACACCAACGGTTTCTACAATTTCTCCGATGCCTTCATGGATTCCCACAATCGCCTCTGGCAAGCGTCCAATGGTCTCTGTGGTTGCCCTCGTGACTTTCTTAATATCCTTCGTGTGTTTGGTTATCTGAAATGGCCTAAATGGTTGAATTATAATCACTGACAACTAACAAGTAGTCTTTTTGAAAGTATTTTTGTTGTCTTGTCATGGATGACAATGGCACATGAGCAGATACTAAGTCTCTGTTGTCTGTAATCTGCATACATAAAACCAATATGTCAACACACATACAAGGGCACCACCCTACCTATGACAGACCTTCTATAGATGAAAAGACCATTAAGTTGATATGTGTATCGATAATGTATCATATCGCAGGCTGTGTATCGTGAATAGTATTGATATGTGGCACAGGTGTATCATTTCACCCATATTCATAACACGGTTGGTCGTCCGACGACGGCGCAATCACGTACAGGCGATCCCACATTAACCTTGATCCGATTCAACGACAGTTGAGTTTTCCCGGATCCAGTCAGGTCCATGATTAACACGCGAACTGAGTTTGGAAATATGTCACCGTGCTTGGGGAAAGTGGGCTTTGCCTGCGCAGAGAATTCAATGATGGTAAAGTCTGCTTTTTTCTTTTGCGATGCCATGTTGAATATCAATTGTTGTATAACACAATCATGTATTCATATTGTGTGCGATGCAGCATAAAAACTCGTACTGTAAATCCAACGCGGGTTCAAACACATAATGGTCAAGCTGTGATCACTGGAACTTGTGTTCGATGTTGAGCAAAGAAGTTCACATTTGTAAGAACCAACCGGTCTAAAAAAAAGGTTGACGGTGATGTCGATGCTACGTCAGCGAAGCTATCTGGAACACCATAGAGCAAATACCCTGGTGAAAAACATATTCCGAGATACAATTATTTTGCGCGCCTGGAACACGGCTGGATGTACGACTTGTTTCTAACAACCAACCAAAGCCAAGAGAAACACCTATAAATCATGTTGATGCTGCATGTTACAGACATGATATCGCGTACAAAGCATGAAGCGATTTCCGTGCACATCAACGTGTTGATATAGATCTCATCCATAACTTGAACGCAATCGCGAGGCCAGGTGTCGGAGAAAAATTTGCTCGATAGATCATCAAAGGAGGTATGAAGCCCAAGATTGCACTGGCAGGCGGACAAAATTCACTCATTGGAGGTAACGTACATTAATATAATGAAACCAGCCGTGATCTACTACAGTCCCTGTGGTTATTGGAAAGGCGAAGCTGCTGTTGAAAAGTTAGCGAGCGCGGCAAAGGTCACCCATGGAGTTGCTCGAGAATAGCTCGCTAAAGAAGCGCTGTGCCAAATTTACCTACCCACGCCAAGGAAGATTTCCTGCGGACGGTTTATAACTCGTTGGTGGCCTTAGTCCAAAGGTTAGTATTCATTAGTATGTAATCAGCCATCCAAGCGCTCTGGCGAAACTGTAACACTCTGTGTACTTTGCATATAAGCATCCCCAGCAGTAGATACTGCTGAAGATTAAGCACATGGACCACGTAGTGGAGCTTGCAACGCAGGTTTGGTACTAGCCTAGTACATTCCGTATAATTGCAGCCAGTATCGTTTATAATCCCGCGCCGATACGGGGACAACCAATCCTGTGGCACCGACAACACTTTAGAGGCCAGTGGATGATTATTGTGGCCGCAGTGAAGTTCATCCAGGTACTTCAGGTCGACTTCAAAGAAGTATCCGATATCACTGTTACTGTTGTACTCGTGTACGTCCACATTTGCAGGATTGACCCATTCAAACCCGCAAACAGGCATGGACTGCAACACTGCCCATCCTTGGGATGTAAATACATGATGTAACATTTGAGGGAAGTGTGATCGCCTGAGTTGTTGGCGTGCGTGTCCGCAGAAAACTCACAAATATCATCGTTAGTCATAATCATGTCCGCGGGCGAGGAGAGCTGTTTTCGAATCCATTTTGCGGTAACCTAGAGTGCTTTAAGAAACACCTCAACAGAGTCCTGGCCACGATACAACATTGATGGTTTAGTCACTCCATCACATCTGACTACAGTATAGCAAATTCCGCATGGGGTTTGTTCCGCAACTTGGACTGCGTTTGCTAGGACCTCAGGAGCTTCCGCTGGAATGTTAAGACACTCAAAGTAAATTACGCGGGACTTTCATTTTTCGTTATACCGCAGTAAATTTACAAATGTTTTTGCCAAGTTCTGGCATGATCGTACGCTGCGGTTTTTCACTGATTCCACCGCAGTAAAAGTTATGGTCTGTGAGCAGCTGTTGGGTGCTAAATGCATGCATGCAACGTCTGCATGGAAATTTCCTACCCTTGTACTTACTGTGCCAGTATACCATTCGTAGAAAATCTGTTATTCACACGTAATGATACCGCGTCTCTGGACAATGCAACAATAACAAATCAATATTAAACTGCCCGCATGTGTATATAGATTGTCCAATCGGCTGCAGGCCTTTATTCCAAACAAATAAATTGATGGCGATGTTAGGATTAATCCGTTCAAACTTACTGATGTCGGTAACTTGTACAGGAAATTCTACGTTACCAAACTTAAGTTTACCCAGGTATTGTTTGTATTTTCTAGGTTGGTCTTTATCATCACTCATGAGATGTAGCGAAGACAAGAGCGTCAATTCAAAACATTGAGTTTCATCATTTTTCACATTGATTACTGCTCGCCGTGGAATACATGCTGGCGTTTTAATATAATTCGACATGCGGAAAGGATTTAACACGGAAATATGCAGTTGAACTTTCACTTATCTGCTCACGTTCTATCCTGACCCTCTGTTGGTGTATTTTTCCTCGAGAATCTTTGCAAAAGCTTTGTCGATTTCATCATTGATGGCTTCCATGTCTTTGCGATTTAAGATCACATGAGCACCGCTATGAATCCACGGGCTTGTGATTTTAAATACACTGTGCCGGTTAAGAGGCATAATCAAATTCACACGAAGAACAATTTCCATCTTAACTGCGGAGGTATCCGTGTGCTGTAACGTCGATATGACTCCCGGACACATTTTCTAAAGAAGTTTCACGTCTTTACCTGGCTCGTATTCGATAGGGATAATTGCTCAATAATCTTGTAAATCACCATGACGTTTATGCAAGTCAAACTCCGGAACTTTGAGTCACCGTGCTTTTGTGGCAGCCTCAGTGGCGATAACAGCTGTGATACGGCGGCGACGCTCTTGTTCATCATCAATCACCTCTGCTATTTCAGCCCGCTTGGCCCGTGTAGGAATCTTAATATGGTTCTGCGCTGCTATTTCACGAAGTTGTTTCACAGTCAACTGTAATGTCTCTGGAGAAAGTTCTAACATTACAAGTATGTCAGTTTTTCACATACCGCTTGGAATCCTTATTCAATGCTCTCACGCAGATTGCTTGAGTTGATTCACAGTTGGCATGCTGGTATTATAAGGGAACATCATTGTCTAATTAAGAAATTTTATTATTGTTTTTACTTTACCAGGATCAGAAACTGCATTTTATTCAATCCTGGCTATTATTTCATTGACTTCTGTATCATTTTCAACGGTGTTGATGTCGTCGGGTTCGGCGAGTCTTCGCCTGCGCCCGTGATAATACTCGCGAAAAGATCTGCATGGTCGGCAAAGCTGATTACACAACCTTACTCTCATACCACATTTAAGACATGGTCGAGCACCTACACCAACACATAACGCAAGCAAATGTGATATACAGTATTTGTAATGGCATGTTCTGCCGCAGAGTTCACATTTTACAAGGCATACACGTTTGCAGTGATTGCGTCCTAATGCCATTGAACTTTATATATATATGAAACTTATCTAATTGATTGATTTTTCCAGTGGCCGCCGTTTTATCTCCTCATAAGCATCCAATAGTATCTGAATCAGGAGGATACAATCTGGCTAATATATTAGAATTTTACGGAGTCCATCAAGCAACCAATCAAATTTTTGTGTTATAATAGTAAGAACTTGTAAATCGGCCCTTTGCAAATAAACAGGCTTATTCTTTCCGGGATCATGAAATTGGCTTGCAAGCTTAAATAAAATATCTTCCAACATGGTGTCAGTCCAAATGAGCTAAAAGGACCCATCACTGAGTATTGCACCAACTCGAATACGACCAGACATTTTATGTTTGTATCAAACAATGTCTCCGAGAACTTGTAAATTTCCTCGAGAGTTTTTGCTTCATTGTTTTGGGCAATAGCTTCTGAGAATTTCTCCCAGTGCTCGCTCTGCTTGCACTGCTCCGCTTGTGCAGTGTTGTACATCAACTTGTATAGCCTGTGAAGGTTGGTGAGTGTGGATACCATTGCTATATTAATACTGAAAGTATTTCCTTAATTGTGATGATCCCCGCTACATTCACTATCACTGGTGACATATTCACTATCTTCATCACTAGGTTCACTCACTGACAACTCGGTTAACATTAGCAGTTTGAAGGTTTCTTGCACAAGATCATACAATGACTTGTCATTCTATTTGTTGTATTCTTAGCCAAGTTTAAGTCGTTATGCTTCCAATAAATTCCTTAGTTGATTAATTTATCAAGACGCTCCGGATATGTATTTGAAAAATCCTCGTACATCTTTTGGGCCTATTTGACAAATCTGTATGATGTATTTAAGTGAAATAGCGATTTAATCTTGTCTGTAACCTTAGAAACACTCCACTGTTCGGGCGCTATAATTCCCACATTAGATTCATTCATAAATTCTTTCAAACTACTATACGCATCAATCTGTGAACATTTCGCCATTATATATATATATATATATATATATATATATATATATATATATATATATATATATATATATATATATACATACACACCACGCTAGTTGTTTAATATAATATTCTCACACAATCTCTGCCACAGTCAATATAAAATATAGCCACACAAAAAAACAATATCAGCAGAATATTTTATACACAGTATAGTGGCGATCAATAATCCTATTCCTGCAGTAGTATTTTAGTCTCACAGAAAAGGAATCTCCACATATGTAGTATACTTACAATCAATATTATTGGCCTGACTGAAAACTTCACTTATGAGGCTACACGCATGTGCAAAATGCACAGTGGGGAAAAATCATGTGTGTGTGTAGAAATCATGTGTGGTGGGGTGAACTAAAAAAAGATGATGAGACAAAAGTCCAATGTCACTACTACTGCTAGGTACACTGTACAGTGGTCCCTAACTATAAAGTGACTCAGTATAACACATTATGTTTTATAAGGTACCCCAGTATAAGGTGACTCAGTATAGCACAGTATCTTTTATAAGGCTGGTATGCTCAAGGCTCAGATTACATTATGTAATAGTAACAATATGTATAATGTACCCCAGTATAATGCGACTCAGTATAAAACTGTCTCTTTTATAATGATGGCATAGTTATGGATCCCATTATATTATGTAATGGCAACAGTGTGTAATATACCCCCAGTATAAGGTGCTTCAGTATAACATAGTGTCTTTTATAAGGCTGGTATGGTCATAGACCCTATTACATCATGTAATGTTAACACTGTATAATGTACCCCAGTTTAAGGTGACTCAGTATAACACAATACCTTTTTATAAGGAAGGTATGGTCAAAGCACATTAAGAAATAGTAACAATTTGTATAATGTACATCAGTATAAGGTGACACAGTATAACACTGTCCTCTTTATAAGGCTGATATGGTTGATGTAATAGTAAAACAATGTGTGGTTCATTACATTATGTAAGAGTAACACTGTGTGTAATGTACCCCAGTATAAGGTGACTCAGTATAACACTGTCTCTTTTATAAGGCAGGTATGGTCATGGATTCCATTAAATTATGTAACAGTAATAGTGTGTAATGTACCAGCAGTATAAGGTGACTCAGTACAACAATATTTTTTATAAGGCTGGTATGGTCACGGATCCCATTACATGATGTAATAGAGACGCTCTGTATAATGTACCGCAGTATAAGATGACTGCAGAGATGCTGCCAGGATTTTACCTAAAAGGGGGAGCTCCCCCCTTGTCACCAAAATAAGGGGGGAGTAGAACAAAAATGAGGGGGATGAGGAAATGGCCATAGTTCAATATTTACCTAACACATAAATATCCGACTCTTTCTTCCTGCTCCACTATGTTAGAGCTCTATTAAAATCAAAATCCTAAAAAGATGTTTCTTCCAGTTGTATAAGCATTAATATGTTGATCATTTCTGAGCTTAATTTGTTCCGTATCTGTGTATAAATATTGTTCTGTGCTGAGAACCCCTTTTCACATATGCATAGCTAGCTAAGCCAGCTTGAACAAGTTGGAAATCTATATTTATGGTTGTTATGTACAATTTTTAGCAGCTCATATGTACTCTCTCTTGGATATCTGCTCCAAAATAATATTTTTCACTAACAAGAGCTCTGCCAAGTTTCACTTTCTGGAATCAGTGCTTTACTGACTACTATGCCATATTTCTTATCTGTTCCACAATGTTGTATAGGGGTTTTAAGTCCACTGATGCCCTAGTCAGCTTGTTTAGACAGAGTCATTTTGATCAAAAATAAATATCCTTTTAATTTCTTTTTAGATTATCTTAACACTTAGAGTGCTATATAGTTTCGTAGCACAAGATCACTTAAGAGATTATTTGTTTGAGAAAAGAAATGAAAATTGCACCCTACTTTTAAATTGCCTGTATTTTAATTAGGCTCGGTATTCTGCCTTTTCAACATTCAATTTAGAAATACCGCTTAACAGGGGGTTGACTAGCATGCCGTCTGTTTTTGTCCATCCAGCATGTACATCGGACTCGTATTCAACATCATTTTTGGGTTCAAAATTACTCATTGATATTTCCAGTAACACTTTCCAGGCTCCAATAATCTCATATACTTTCAAACTTTAAAAATCATTGTCATCATCACTATCATCAGTCAGTATTTGCCGGACGAAATCATCATCTGAAGATGAACCATGCTGGGATTAAGCCATTTTGGGTTTTCTATGAGCCCTTACTTTAAAGAAGCATTTGTAAAACTTCCTTCATGAATGCAAGATTCAACCTCGACAATGCTTGCTCCTGTGCCCAATGTGCTAATCAAATTTAGTTTAACAACTGTTCATGTCAAGCCAAACTACTCAGATGTGTGAACAATTGCCTGCCGGAAAAAAAAGATGATGAGACAAGCGCTATGAGACCTTTACTGGCGGCGCAACTTATGCCACGACAAGCACTTTAAAGGTTAACAGTTAAATAAAAATTGTATACTGCGCGGAGTATATTTTTATATGTGCGCCTTTAAAATAATTTGCGAGAGTTCTCACACATCACTGCTTTCCAAGTGCGCGAATTCGTACCAAGTTTGCGCGATTTGTGCACTCGCTCACACAGGCAACATCTCTGGTGACTAAGTATAACACTGACTCTTTTGGCTGTGATGGTCATAGATCCGATTACATTATGCTAAAGTTAAAATACCATGTATAATGTGCCCTAGTATAGGGCGACCTGACCTATAGCAAGGTATTCTTATATGGTGTTATAGTCAATAACATTATAGTGAGGAATCACTGTGTATCTGATTAGTAATATTGACTGTTTCCTAATATAATGATAATGTTGCATAACCATAGATAAGCAGCATACTTTCATATTTTACGCAAAGTATGCATAAATAATCTTTAATACATTCAAAGGATGCACAACATTTTAAGTATATAGTCCAACTTTTTCTTCATATTACCCCTGCCAAATGAACAATCAGCTTTAATTATGGCATATTTGATTAATAGTAACTTTGCAATACAGAGAAATTTCAAAAGTTTTTGTGCATGTTTGCAATGATAGTACGTGACGATAGAGAGAACAGAAAATCAAATAGAGGTAACCTGACTTTTGTAACCAAGTCATCTGACGATTTTCAAAGGCTTGATTAATGTCTTCTTGATTAAGAATGTCTGGTATCATAAGTTTGTGTTGTACAGTATTAAGAAAATACTCTGTTGAATTTTTTAAAATGCAATTAGTTCCAAACCATTTAAATATTATCTAGAGCTCTGATATTTAGTTGTTTGGTATTTCATTGTTTCATAATATGGAGTAAGAAATTTATCCCATAATGAGATTTGATGATAATGTTGAAGATGAAGGTCAAAATCTAAGATTCAATATGCTGACTTCAATATTTTCACAAAAATGTTTATTTGTAACAGAATAAAAGAAAGATACTTGTCAAAGGATATGAATTTCCAAAATGTAAACATATTTTTGAAGACATGTTTAACACCGGACCTCAGATGATCAATGCATAAATCAATTTGCCAATGCATTCATAACAAAGACAAAACATATGTATTTAAAACTGATTAGGAAAAAACGATGGTTTACAATCAAGTTTATCTCTATACTCCCAAGTCCCAAATCCTCTGAAATATAACTATGATACCTGGAAGGTAGCATCGGCAAGTAGTGCCCTTTTTATATCTACATACCCCTCTCACGATCCACCCAAGGTCATAGTCATTTTAAAATCTCACGTTCTTCTGTCTGCTCATAATGCAAATCCCAAATCTGTGGAGGGGTCGACAGTTTAATTAGATGGTATAGTGCATCACTAAGCAGTGACCAGAAGAGCTAATAACGGAAGAATAAGAACAGACTACATACTGTGCACCACCACATAGTCTAACTAGGTTTTAGACAATTAAAGATCATGCATATGAAGTGACCCACAACATTAACTTGGTGAAAAAAATACATTAACTCCTTCCTCTCCCCACTGAGACCACCAGCTGGACTGAGGAAAAGTGGTCCTAATTCAACGGTGGTCGTAATTTGAAGAATAGGCCTTGTACAACAATTGAATTTAATTTTGTATCACTCTTTCATACATATACACAGAAATTAGTGTAGACAATGTCTGAAAGGAAATTTAGAAAGATACATTCATCAACTGCTGTCTCAATCACCTGAAGTGGCTTGTCTTTACTGAAAATAATGTATATGCCTTTTGCAAAGTGATTACGTGCTGAAGATTAAACATTGGATTAATAAAGTGTTGGACAGCAGTAATTTATTACTCACTGATTAATATCTCAGTGTCCACTGTTGGGGAGCTCTCCAGACAATCAGGAATGGAAACCATGGGCGCAATTCTGAACAGGGGTTTGTTAAAATTGGGATGATTTAATTAAATATACATCAGTACAAAATAATCAGGAGTCATGCATGCAAGAAAGTGGTCTTAACTTGGAGTGGTCTCAATGGTGGTCAGAAGGATATGTTTAACTACTGGTATAGCTTTTCTCTAAATAAACAGGTAGGTTGATATCATAAACATCTCCAATCATCTACTGTCAAAACGCTTTATTGTTTCCTTGTATGGCAACATATAAAATTTACATTAAACCTGCTGAAGTTGGTTGGCATTTGTCTTTAGTAATTTCTGCATCATTTTTATTTTATTGCCAGCATTTCACTTCTCGGCTTATTGTATTTATCCAATGATAAGCACATGCTTGATAATAAGTTGCCTTCCATTTTCACAAAATCTTGCCAAATATTTACAATATATCTTTCTCTGATAATAAGCCTGCCTGCTACTTCTTTGACAATTTTGTTTAAGTTAGCCACTCGATCATATCATGGGAGAAAAGCTGTATAACATGTATGTACATGGGGTCTTTCTTTACTGTTGTAGGAACATGTATGCAAAATAACAACAGGTCAACAATTCCAGTCCACACACACACTGCTTTCGAAGTGTGCAAATTTGTACACATTTTGTGAGATTTGCACATTTGCATGTCCTGGCAACATATTTTATCGAATACAGAGACTCAGAAACATTTTACAATAAATCTCAAGTCAATAAAATCATCGCTTCAGCAGACACGAAAGACAGGAAGAATGAAAAAAGTGGAAACAGGCTGGAGATCTGGGAGCAGAGTTGGGGTCCAGGGGGAAACCAAGGGTGGTGAATCTGCTCGTCCAAAAATGAATCTTAACAATTTTGAAGTCCAAAATCCAGCTTTTCTAGAGATTTATTTGGCATCCCCTCCTCTCACTTTGTAATATACAAGATCATTGAAGAAAATGCATAAAACTTTCAAGAAATATTCACTTTTTCAATGCAATCACTGAGACAGCACTGTAGCATTTTAGAGATTTCCCCAGTAATTGTAACTTTTTGTTCTAGCCTGTCCCATCTAAAATTGATGTCTTCATCCTGTTTTATTTCTTTTGATTGAAGATCGTCCTACATGTTGAGTATTTTCACCTTATCTCTCTTCAACGAGGAGATAAAAGTTTCATTTGTGACCTTAAAAATCTAATTTGTAACCTTTAACCATGAACGCAGGGTCATGAAGGACTTGGTATCATACTTCTTAAAGATAGTGATATGTCCACATGTCATCGTCGATGAAAAATAGTGGCATTTGATAAATTATGGTCAAAAATACATGCAAATGTGCAAATGGGTGAGGTTCTGATGGATGGACAATAATAATAATATTAATAATAATAATAATAATAGTAATAATAATAATATCAATATTGAGATGGTTACCCAATTAATTTACAAGAAATAATTTCCCTTCGGCCCTGAATAACAGAAAACAACCATCACATAAGATATAATACCCTTGAAGCCAGTGTGTGTGTGTGTGTGTGTGTGTGTGTGTGTGTGTGTGTGTGTTCAGACTTACTTCTAAGTTGTCTTGGGTCATCAGTTTCTTGTCTTCTCTTTCTAGATCCAATTTCTGCAATTAAAATTTCATTCTTGAAATGCCTGTAAGATATATTTATGGACACATATTTTTTCTAGTTTCTTCTCCACTATTATCATAGGATGAAATTTCATGCAGATATTAAATATGTTAGTTTGAATTTTTATCAGTTATTGTGTGAAAAGAAATGCGATGGGTACAACAATTTGGGGCCACAACTCAGCTAAATGATGATGCAGATCAAATCCGGAAAAAATCTGACTAAGCTAAAGTTTCATCAACATAAAACTGCATACCAAATATGGTTGAAATCCAAAAGGAATTAAGTGAGTTATTGTACAGAAAGTACAATGGATATGTCTGACAATCAGGGGCTATAACTCTGATGAATAATGATGTTACTTGCTGAACATATACACGTACCTTAGCAATAATGGCAATCAAACCTGGACAAGATCTCATTAAAATGAAGCTGTCTGCTTTTCTTTAAAATCCCAAAAGGGTGTCATTGTGCAGAAACAAAAGTGAGTGGGTCTGGCAATCAAAACTCTGTTAAATGATGTAAAAGCTGACAAACTAAATCAGCTAAGGTCTAATATATTTCAAGCTGCATGCTACACAATGCTAACGAATGAATTCCTGCAAGGTCTCAAACACCAAGCAGCATAACAAATTTGATTAAAATCCAATGATAACTGAGAGATTACTGTGCAGAAAAGAAAATGTTTGAAAATCAAGGACTATAAGTCTGCTAAGAATGACATCGAATGCTGAAAATCAAACTGTGCCAAGGTCTCTTCAACATTAAGATGTGTACCAAATCTTGTTTAAATGCAATACTAACTAAAGGAGTTATTGTGTGGAAATGAAAGTTGGACTGAGGGATGGATGGATGGACGGACAGACAGTTGGACAGATCCAATTTAATATCACACATTTTCTTTGAAAATTTGGGGACAAATACATCATTTTTATTTTCTGGAAGTGATTTGTGAGCACTATTAGTTATAACTAATTTAATTGTTATTTTTCTTGGGGGTGGGAGGTTGCATGTGGCTCAGTAGTTAGTGCCAGACTTGTCCCCAAAGGATGCAAGTTCAAATCATGCCAAGAGATTGCTGCGTCAGCCACCATGGTGTGTAACTAGCCAAGAGATTTTACTCTAATAGTCTCTACACAATATAATCTCTTGTGTTTAGGTGTCATTAAGCACCAAACAATTAATCATTTGTTTATTCATGCAATCATTCATTTATTCATTATAAATTTCATAGAGCTATCCAGTCGCATTTTTTTGAATCACAATCTAATAAAATGTTTTAATTGAGACTTTAAAATTGAAGTGAGTAGTGATTCATTAATTTCATTACATAAATTAATCGGTATAATTAGTGTGTTAAAACTTGTTTTATTCTTCCTTTAAAAAAACTTTTCCGTCATATCATTTATTATGACCTTATGGGTGTGTATATATATGTACGTGTGTGTGTGAGAGAGTGAGTGTGTGTGTGTGTTTAATTGCTAGTTTGCTTTATTTCAGATTTTACAATTTTGAAATATAACTTATAAAATTTTATTTTGGCCAGAAGTGGTAGCATTTGACATTATAAATCATGAGAAATTAGGAACAACTTATTGATAATCTAGTTTCATTGAAGTGATTTTTGTTGAAATCCATTAAAGAAGTTGCTTTTAAAAAAACCCAGCTCTAATAAATGTGAGAAGAATAGTGTGGTTTGACAGGAACTTGAGTACATGTAATTCTAAGCAATGGGCATAAAAAATCATTATCACCATTATCATCGTGATTGCCACCATCATCATGATTACCTAATATACAAAACATTACATGTAGACATACTTTTTCAATATTCTCTCACCACCATATCCATAAACACTATGATCACTTCTACAGCTACAGTACATTGAGTTCATTGTTAGGTATTATACTGCAGTACCTTGTTCACTATAGTGCACAGCCCTGTTCACTACAGTATACAAACTTGTTCACCATAGTGCACAGCATTGTTTAGTACAGTGCACAAGTTTGTCACTATAGTACACAACCTACTTTCACTATAGTGCGCAGCCATGTTCAGTGTAGTTTAAATCTTGTTTGCTATAGTGCAGAGCCATGTTCAGAATAGTGCACAACCGTGTTTACTATAGTGCACGTCCACAATGAATATAGTACTCCGCCATAGTCACTACAATGCACAGCTATGTTCATTATAATAATAATAATAATAATAATAATAATAATAATAACAATAATGACTTTCTTTAAAGAAGCTCATTTGGTCAACTGACCAATTTTCCATGAGGCCTTCTACAATTACAGTTAATAATATTGTATACGTTTTACAATTTTTACAAGTTGTGGTGTCTTTAGACAACAATGCTATTAAACACTAGATAACTGATCTACTGCTACTATAAAATATGTACAAGGCATTAAAGATGAGTACATACAGAATTCATACAAATATCAGTAGTGACCCTGTGTAAGATATTACAGGTAAGTACATGAAAGAATTAACTTTTAAAGAGTAGTAGTACTGAATTACACAAAACCATACAAATGATTGTTTCTGTAAATGCTGACTAAGAAGCTTCTTAAAATCTAGAAAAGAGTCAGCTGATCTTACATAGGGTAGAATGGAATTCCATAGTTTGGCTCCAGAACAAGCAAAACTCTCTTTATAAAACTCTGAATTTGGTTTCGGTAAGTATAAATTGTTGTTTGAGATGGATCTTAGTTCATATGTATGTACATTTTCCACAAATTGAAAATTACATTGAAGATAATCAGAAGCCAACCCATGTAAGGATTTGTAGACTAGTAAACACTTTTGAAGCTGAGTTTTCTGTTGAAATTGAAGCCACTCAAGGGTTTTAAAAAGATTTGTTGATGGTGTATCTAAATCAGCATCAAGAATAACTCTAGCTGCTCTTTTTTGAAATTTCAGTAATCTTTCTTGATTTTCTGTATTCATATTACCCCAGATAGAACAGCAATATTCTAGATGTGGCATGATGTAGGCATTGTGGAATATCTTTCTCTGTTCTTGAGAGAGACAAGACTTTATTCTGTTCAAGAGATCTGAACCATTTTGTTTAATGGACCAAGAAAGAACTCATAAGAAGTCTTCTGGTGAAAACCCAATGTTTATATCACTTTCCATCTAGGAGGAGTTGTGATAAGATTTTCAAGATGGTCACTGTGTCAGCTATACTGGATATCGGATTGGCACAATATTTAAGACCAGATAGACACTACAAGAAGTCTTCTGGGGAAAATCCCATGCTGGTATGACTTTTTATTCCGAAGCAGCAGTAACAAGATTTTCAAGCTGACTGATGTGGTGGTCATATTGAATGTCAGGTTGGTACCATTTTCATTTACTACAAACTAGACATTATAAGAAGTCTTTTAGTGGAAACCCCATGTTGATATAGGTTTAAACCAGTAAAGCTAACAGATCATGCATGTAAAGTGTCTCAGAACATTAACTTACTGACAAAATACATTAAATCCCCATTCCTCCATTAAGGAACAACAGCTTGACTGAGGAAAAGTGGTCCTAATTCAGTGGTGGTTCTAATTTGAAGAACAGAGAACAGGCCTTTCACAGCAATTTAAATTTAAATTATTGTATTGCTCTTCATTACATGTACACAGAAATTAGTGTAAAAAATTTGTGAGAGGAAATCTATAAAGTTACATGCATCAACTGTATATGGCTTGCCTTTGAAGAACATAATGTATATGCCTTTTGCAAAGTGATTACATACTGCAAATTAAACATTGTAATAATGAAGTATTATATAGCAATAATTTATTACACTAGGCTTAACTTCTCAGTGTCTGTTGTTGGGGAGTTCTCCAGACAATCAGGAATGAAAACCATGGTTGCAATTCTGAACAGGTGTTTGTTAAAATTGGAAAGATAAATTAAACACACATCAATATAAAACAATCAGGAGTCAAGCATGTAAGAAAGTGGTCTTAACTGGGAGCAATCTCAAAGGTGGTCAGAAGGATCGGTTTAACTATTGCTACATGTTTTCTAAATAATGTAGGATGTCCCATTTCTTAGGATATCCCAAAACTATACAGTAAATATGGCAAGTACAAAAATATGGGCATTCATGTTATATATCCAGCATGGAGTCTCCAACATTGTTTACTTATTCTTGACCTTTCTCAGAACTCGTGCATGGGAGACAAGATCTCCAGCATTTTATACACTGTAGCAAGTATAATATAGGAGAGACCAAAATGTAAGACTCTTAATGAAAAATGTGTCAACTTAGTGGCTTAACAAATGTGTAGGTGTGACATCATTGACATGTCCACTCATCTACTGTCAAAACGCTTTATTGTTTCCTTGTATGGAAATCACATAATATTTACATTGAAACCTGCTGAAGTTGATGGCATTTGTCTCTGGGGAGTTCTTCAGCATTTTTATTTTATCTCCAGCATTTTACTTCTTGGCTTATTGTATCGATCCAATGATAAGCCCATGCTTGATGATAAGCTGCCTCCCATTTTCACAGAATTTCACCAAATATTTACAATATATCTTTGTCTAATAATTTTGTTTGGGTCATCCACACCCAGACTTATAATGAGAGAAAAGCTGCATAGCATGTCTTTCTTTACTGTTGTAAGAATGGTCACATGTATGCAAAATGACAAAAGCTCCGATTAATTCTGGTGTGTGCACATGTTCACACACACACATACACAGACAGACACCAAGGCAAGCATAAACATACCATGTCTACATACTTTCAATCGGCACCTAACTGCAAACATTGTTGATTCAGCTCTAATGTCATACTATTTGTCAACAGGTCAGTCTAGAGTCTATGTTCTTCGTTCTAGTCATGATTTTAAGCAAACGTCATAAACCTTGATCTGCCAGTGCAACATGTAACATAAGATGTATGTTTACACTGCAGTATACCAATAGGACAGATCTTGATCGACCTGTGCAACATGTAACATAAGATCTAGGTTTACTCTGCAGCATACCAATAGGACAGAACTTGATCTGCCAGTGCAACATGTAACATAAGATCTACAGGGGTTTACACATTTTATAAAAGTCAGCTTGCCTAAGGCAAGCTGACTGGCAAATTGAGTGGCAAATTGAACTTGCCATTGGAAAATGTGAGCTTGCCCCAAACGTAATATTCCAACATGAGTAAAACAATACGATAAAATAAAATATAGTATATTTTAAGGAAACTGCATTATATTTATTCAAACTTTTTTTTCTTTCTTTTTATCTGTGTTGGCACCTTCAGACCATATACCGATAATTAAAGTTATCAAAAAATATATATGTAAATAATACATGTAGATAGATATGTAGATTAGAAAGAGTTATAATGCAGTTATAGTTAGAGGAGCAAAAGCAGACATATATATGTACATATACAGATAAAAGGATAGGTAGAAAAGGGTTTGGAAATAGCTGTATTTTTAGAGAGAGAGAGAGAGAGAGAGAGAGAGAGAGAGAGAGAGAGAGAGAGAGAGAGAGAGAGAAAGAGAGAGAGAGAGAGAGAGAATGAAAGACTGTTTGTAATGATTTATTTATACTCACAACTGAAGGATTTGTGAACACTTATTTTATTCATTTACTTAACAATTAGCATCTAGCCATCTTGAAATCGGCGGCATGCATCAATATATTTGACAATCCGACTTTGAGAATAATTTGAGAACACTTATTTAGGTCCATTTAATATTTTGCCAAGCAGTAGGTCTGTATCGGTCTCCTGTAATTATCAAGTAAACAACAGATCATAAACACCGTTTGTGGATGCCACATTTACGTAACATCAATCACGCTTTGAACAAAATCCTCCTGGAGGTTAATCGTTAGAGATGAGTGCCTTGTATTTCCAAACACACCCATCAAATAAATCTGAAGAGTTGAATTATTAACAATTAACAATTTACTCACCATAAAATCAGTGACATGCATCAAAACAATCTTTGAAAAGCCGATTGTTTAGGGTTGGCAATCTGACAAACTGCTCGAGGCTAACTTAGGATATGACAGTCGGCGAATCCTGGATACATACAAATATTACGATTAAAATGTAATTGATAAGTTAAAATATAAATATGTATTCCTTACTTGCAAAACATAAAGCATTAGGAACTGAACATGACCCCTTGTTGATAAAATAGCTCGCACTGAGCTATTGTTTATGTATTTTACCCAGACCACCGATGTTAAATAAAATTTCTTGTATCTTTTATCCCTTTCTCAAGTTTTTGGACTTGCCCTCGGGCAAGTGCCTTGCAAACTTGAGCTTCCCCTAACTGAATTTGAGCTTGTCCCCGGAGTCGGGCAAGTGGATTTGTAAATCCCTGATCTAGGTTTACACTGCAGTATACCAATAGGAAAGACCTTGATCTGCCAGTGCATACATTTAACAGCATATCTAATTCTAAACTGTGGGAAGCGATCAGCATAGACCTTGGTCTGCAAGTGCAACAATGTAACTGGAAATCTAGGTCTACACTGTGGTAAGCAGTCAGCACAGACCTTGATCAGTGAGTACAACACGTGACAGCAGATTTAGGTCTACTCTGCTATAAGACAACAGCATATACATTGATCTGTGAATACAACATGTGACAGCAGATCTAGGTCTACACTGCAGATGCACTCCTTGCAGTTTGGTGCACATTATACAAAAAAAATGTACTACCTGGACTAGGATGGGCGCTGACTTGGTTTGAAGTGTGAGGATCCAGATGGGACGTTTCACTCTGCTCCTGACTAGGAATGTGGCTTTGCATGATATCTTTGATATCTTTGGCTGTCTTTTGGATTACTTCTATCCCTATTATTACGCCAGCAGCTCTCATTATCCCTATCAATTTATCATACTTTCCTACACCAATTACCCCTTTTACTTCAAGAGCAGTAAACAACTGATCCATGTCTTTGGCTTTATCCACAGTTTTAAGGTCAAGATGTGTTCTTGCCATTCGTTTAATGCTCGCCAGTGAGTCGTCTGTGACAAGTCCATTCAATGTAATACTAAGCTCATTGTGTTTATCCATTGCTTCACTCTGAAAGCAAAATTTAATACATACTTATGAAAAACTGTGTTTTGTTTTAGTGACGTAAACATAATTAGAAATACTTTCAACAAAATATTATTGAAAAAAGATATTATATTTTCTGCATTTCTCAAGTTTTATCTAAAATAAAAAAAAATGATTTTCATATTGTAGATATATGTTACATATGCTTAGGGCAAATGTGTGAATGATTTTTAAATAATTTTTAAAATAGAGGTACATACATTATATGTGAACCAGTAACTTTGTAAAGAAGAGATATGTCAGTTTTTTATTATTGTCATATCGTACCTTGCAATTTTATGTTCCATTTGCATAGTGCAAATTAGACAATGTTTTTAAAAATAATCGTAAAAATAGAGGTACATTCATTATATGTAAAACATGAACTTCTAAAGGAGAAATACGTAAGTAAAGCTGTTAAACCTGTGTATAAAATTCACTTGGATCAAGGGAGATGCAACTTATAACTGTTATCATGGAGAAAAGGTCTTTATATGCAGGAAAATATGTACCGTGATTTCTCTATAAAAGGGACCTTTTAAACTGTGCCTTTGTAATTCCGATGTTCCTTGTAGTGTATATATATATATATATATATATATATATATATATATATATATATATATATATATATATATATATATATATATATATATATATATATATATATATATACAGACAGCAGTTTCTATAACAAGATTGATTGTATTCTGATTCGATTCCAAATCTTTTTTATCAACTACTTTTATGTGTGAGATTAATATAAATTTTATAACACGTATGACTTGTTTACAATATATCAACAATGCAAACGTTCATATGCAATGGAAGTTATCTGAAGTTGCTATCTTTCGGTCAATATTGATCAAATTATATGGTTCAGCCATGACCTGTCTTCTAAAGTTCTTTTATAGATTATCATAAAAAGTTAATTACACATCTTTTACGATCTGTAAGTATCCTACATCCACCATAAAATACTTTATAAAGTATCTGAAATATAACTTTTGAGAACCATGTTTGAAACTTGGATGATATGTTGAAAACTGTACGAGATGTCAGTGTTGTCCTCCTTGCCAGTAAGGTGTAGTGGTTCCCCATAACTTACTGTCGGATCCACAATCCCCCATACATCTTCTTAGCACCACTTTATCTTAATTCATGTTACCACTACACGTTCATTTCTCCATCAAACCTTTTAAAGATTGATTCACACCAGAAGGCTTACCTTTTTATGACTAAATGGACCATTTTTAAGAGAGCAATCTGTATTAAATCGATGCTAGTTCCATTTTCTAAAAGCATAATTACCATCTTTATTCTCATTTAAGTACACGTTGCACCCCTTTTCAAATTTGGCAGCACTTGTATCAGGTAAATTGTACATGGTTCCAATTTTGGGGGTGTCAGCTGAAGCGGTTTCAGCTTTTAGAGACCAAAAAGTATTTATGAGGTGCAAAAAATCGCTTTGATATACAAATAATTATATTTATTACTTCATTCTTAATAGAAAACAAACAAGTTGCATTGATTGTTGTGGTTTTCTTTTTTTGATAGTCAGTTTACTGCTCTTGTTCAGTGTAGTCAAAACAACGCTATCCAAAAATCCTCCGTCACTGTCACAACAATGCCATCCATAAGCCCCTGTCACTGTCACAACAATACCACCCATAATCTCCTGTCACTGTCACAACAATGCCGTCCATAATCCCATGTCACGGTCACAACAATGCCACCCATAATTCCCTGTCAGTGTCACAACAATGCCATCCATAATCCCGTCACTGTCACAACAATGCCATCCATAGTCCCCTGTCGCTGTCACAACAATACCTATTTCACTCAGGCAATGCATTTTATCTCAGCCTTTTTTGAAGCATAATTAAGATCCTTGTTTTTTAATGAAGTGTTATGGATGGTTACTTCAATTACTTAAGGGTATTTACTCCATGAGGTGCCATGGGTGTCTGTTTTCAATTACTTGAGGCTGTTTGCTTCATGAAGTCATGGGTGGTTACTTCAATTACTTCGACAAAAGGTACTTTTTTCTAGGTTTCCATTCAGTCTAAATAATAGGAAATGATCCTATGTTAAATTGCTTACTACCAAATAAAGTACCAAAAAAATCACTTTCATATTCATATGTTAGGACTGATCAATATACTATAAAATACATATGAAATTGGCGTATTTTTTTCGTTTTGTAAATTTAAAAATGAAATTATCATTCTCATTGATCACGTTTCATTTGTTTGTGACTGGCTTGCATCCATTTATATTGCTTTCATAGGATTTACAACGTTGAGAGCCTGTGTGGTGGCTTACAGACCTGAAATGATCTATTCAAAATTAAATATAATTCATATAATGTTCTTTTGGCAAGCATGTTTTTCAATGGTAAATAATGTACTTTAACGGAATTTGCATTAGAATAATTATTATCAACATGATTCATTGTGTAATGTGTGGTATATCCAATTCTTGTTAACTCTGAATCTTTTCTAGGGATGCCACATTCAATATGAAAATTGTGTATATTTTAACAAAAGATTTAACAGAAAAAAGGAACAAAATGGTGAACTTCAGCAAACGTATAGCAATAGATAGCTAGATTCTTATTCACACCTTAACTTGTTGTTTCAATATGGATTAAATTGGGTTACCAATTGTCAAATTTCAGAGTGCTTATATTAAAAAGTTTTTAATAAGTTCAAATGGTGAGAGCAGCCCTTGAATTAGAATTTGAATGTTAAACAACTAATACAGTATGTTTACAAGTATTACTGAAGAAGTGGACTCAGACAATAATACAACCTACCTGCTTGTGTGTTACTAGCACTGGGAAGAACTCTGACATTTCATAATTTGTTTCAAGATATCACATACAGTTTATAAGACATTTTACAATCTTTTTAATATAAATGTTGTGAATTTACATGATATATAAAGAATCTTACAAACGTGTCACTTCAAACGAAATTTATGAAATTGTTTGAAAAATATCTATCTATAGCAAGCAAAGATTGAAATCATTCAACAAGGTTCATACATTTGAATTAAGGGAGGAGAAATGAAAGATTCTATTTACCACATAACAATAACTTAATATAATAAAATTTTGAAAGAGTCTAATCAATGAAATTACTTTGAAGTACATTTGGACGCCTTGGACTTTACGCCTTCTAAACCTTAGATGACATGACGATGCCATTTTTGATGCCATGAGGTGTCATGAAATGTGTAATAGTGTAAAAATATTATATAGGTTTATTAGCCGAAAGTAACAATTAGTTCCAAAATATCAGTTCTCTATCAAATAAACAGTTCTTAAGTTACCGGAGAAATTTTATTATACATTTTATGTTATTATTATTATTATTATTATTATTATTATTATTATTATTATTAATCCTTTTCGCTTTGTTAGTTATCTTACAAATTACATAAGACATGACCTAAATTATATTTTCTATATATCGACCAATTATACGATAATTTATCTTTTATCAAGTCAATAAGATGTATAATAAATCATGAAAGACAAACAATTAAACTCAGATGACTGTTACAACATTTTCACACATTTAGGAATTTTAGCACAAAGTATTAATTTGGCCCACCATGTACATTTCTTGCAACTGCACTGAAACAATTTTCTCGATGGATCATGGTGGATCATGGGCAGATTAATGCATGTAGAACAAAAATCAAGGTACTGCCACCTGATATATATATATATATATATATATATATATATATATATATATATATATATATATATATATACATACATAGAACTAAACAGGTAAATATAATGTAGTGCAACACTAGCAAGAAAATCTTTTATATCATACGCTATTAACAAAAGGAATCAAGAAACTGACTCTGGCCTGCATGTAAAGTCCAACCCATGTTATATTCCAAAACTGTAAAAGGGTTGGATAAAATAATACTAAAATAAAAGAGTAAAAATCTTAAAAACTGAGGAATACGGATGGACGTACATCCAGATATGCACAAGTGATTACTGTGTCAAGCTTCCTTATGTATATTGTAAAAAAAACAATATAATTTATGTATTAACTAGTAACTTAAAAGTTACTTTTCTGGACATCTGAGTATTCACATATCCTGCTTCATTCAGCGGAGACGTTGACTTGGCTTCAAATGCGTTTAAGACATCGTTCAATATGCAGATTATCCATATTCTGCATTATTATTTTCGTGCCATCAGGTATATACCCCTCTTTTGGAATTTAAAATTATTTTATTGCTTTACTGTAATCTGATTAAATGTGCTGGCTTTTATTATTCAAAATGCAGGGAATACAATAAATACAATTAAATTTTCATGTCTTCGAGTATGGAGTTTTCAATAAAGGAAATGAAGAACAGTTGCATATCATGGATATCACACCAGAATCAAGAAATTTATCATGGTCTTTTGCTGAAACAAACTCCAAAAGTTAGAAGTTGTATCAAATGAATACTATCTCTCTTGGGTACAAAACTGGATGGCTGTGTGCATAATGAAAACAGCATTTACACAAATACTTCTTTATAAAACAAGAGTCCTTGGAAGGAATTGAAGCTGTACTGGCCGAGTAGATTTACAGGAATTCAAGATAAGACCATTTATTCCTTTTAACTGCTGAGTGTTGAAACCATTCTCAGTGATAACAAACAGTGGCGTTCTAAGGGTAAATGGCGCCCGGAGTGACGATGATGGCCCAAAGGGCTAGAATATGAGGCCCGAATTTGTATCAGCTGTTTTCGCGCCCGAGGACCTCTGGCGCCCCCCGCATTAGTGCGCTAATGATAACAAGATTGTCAAATCATATTGGATGTCAGCTTGGCACCATTTTCATTTAGGACCAACAAGGTATCATAAGAAGTCTGGTGGAATCCCCATATTAATATGATTTTCCGTTTTGAAGGAGTAACGTTAACAAGATTTTCAAGATGGATGCCGGGTGGCCATATTCGATATCAGATTGGAACCACTTCTATTTAGTACCAACTAGACATCACAATAAGTATTTTGGTGAAACAACAATATCGATATGACCAGTCATCTAGGAGAAGTAGTGATAACAAGATTTTCAAAATGGCCACAGTGGCGGGCATATTGAAGTCTGAATGACATCATTAGGAGCAACAAGGCATGATAAGAAGTTGTTTAGTAAATACCACATGCTGATACGACCATCGTTTCAGGAGGAGTAGTGATAACAATATTTTCAAGATGGCCACTGGGTGGCAATATTGGACATCAGATCGACAACATTTTCATTTTGGACCAACAGGACATCATAAGAAGTCTTCTGGTGAAAGCCCCATGTCAATATGACTTTCCGTTCAGGAGGAGTAGCGATAACAAGATTTTCAAGATGACCACTGTGGCGGTCATATTTGGCATCAGATCGGTCCCATTTTCATTTAGGATCAACTAGACACTATAAAAAGTCTTTATTGAAAACCCCATGTTAATGTGACCATCCATTCAGGAGTAGCGATAAAAAGATTTTCAAGATGGCAACAATATTGGATGTCCCAGGACCAACTAGACCATGAGATGAATGTGTGTGCAAAGTTTCATGGCAATCCTCCATGTAGTTTAGGAGGAGTAGCGATAACAAACTTGTGCAAACAGACGGACGGACAATGGATGACAGACAACAGACCATCCCATAAGCTCTTTTGGTCTATGACCATTAGAACTAAAACTAACTTGAATCTAAGCTCGTTTGACATAACTATGGATTTCTTTAAAACTAATTGAATTTCCTTTAGATGATATTTCAGAATTTACTTACAGGCATAGGTATTTCTTCCATGACACTATCAGTGCTGGTACTTCCAAGCATCCCTAAAATATGCATTAATGGATACAATTAAAGAAATCTGTGCACATAACCAAGCAGAAACGTAATCACAAGTATAACAAACAAGAACAAATCTCCACAGCTATTTAAGAAAATGATTAAGCAAATGGCAAATTAAGGCAATTTAGTCAAGAACTAAATCTGTTTTGATTAATCACGTATCACAAGAGAATATAAGATGGGGACAGATGTTTTATATTTTGATACTGTTTAACCATACCAAGATCCAATAGGATTAAAAGCAATATTATAAATGAAGAAAAGTTTATCGGTTTATAATTCATAAAGGAAACTGTCATTCTCAAAATTAATTCTTTTATTTCTATCTGGAAAGTCAAGTAATTCATCAACCAAGCTTCATGGTGTTATGACATATAAAATAAATGTTATAAAATCCACTTCTGATTTTGTTTTCAACCAAACCCTCTATATTTTAAGGAATTTAATGAAAAGAGTTTCCAAAAGAATTAAACCTTTGTGGCCATTAATTATCAGACGGAGACTTTCCCCTACCAAAATTTCATGTGTATGACATAAAACATAACAAAATTTAAAATAAGAAACCCAAAATGCTGATCAAGGACTATGAACCGACTTTAAGCCCCTATGCATCCACGACGTTCTTAAATACATATCAGATAAGTAACAACTGTTGTAGAATAACATAAAATCATGTATCAAAATTGTTAAAATTTTCCATCTTGGCTCTTTTTGTTATAAAATATAAAATGGCAAAATGCTTTTAATGACCGTCCAATCAGATTAGCTGTGTGCGGAGCTCAGATTCAGGTTCTATGGAACAATCACAGTGCTGGTCAACATTCATCATTAAGAAGAAAGAAATAATAATACTAAAGAATAGTAAAGCAACAAAACTAATGATTTCTAAATGTATCACCTTTTATGGAGATGAACCTTTATCTATGGTAATTGAGTTTGCTTTACTTATAGTATTCGCCTACCCCAATGGCAGTTACTACTTCCCTACCGAGTTTAAAAACAAAAAGCATCACGGATTTAAAAATGCACAAATATGGGACGCCAAATCGTTCAAAATGGATGAGTTGGAGAGATTGTAGAGCGAGCTGGAGAGATCGTAGGGCAAGCTGGAGTGATCATTGTGATCATTGGGTGAGCTGGAGTGATCGTTGGATGAGCTGAAGAGAGAGAGAGAGAGAGGAGGGGGAGGCAAGCTGGAGAGGATCATCAGAAAAGAACGAGCTTTAGTATTCGATAATTATTTGTATAGGGGAATTAAATAATGGATAATTCTATCAGGAAACTGTCAATTAAGGTCTTCAAAAATATCAGAAAATTGCCTTCGCTGAACTCGGGTAAAATTTACTGACTTTATTATTTCACACAAATGCATTCAGAAATCATACATGGGTGACCCAAACCGGTGGCAAACAGGAAAACTAAAGTATATAATCCCAGGCACCCATATTTATTTGATATAGGTTTTGTCTCTATATAATTTGTTGGTATCTTTCATGTTTGCTAGTCAACATCGGTACAAAATCTGATGGCAGTCAACTGATGCAAACAGACGATGTAGATATTCTATGACTAACCTCAGTCCCTGAGGTAACTTCCATCAAAGTTAAGAGATGTAAGAAGACAAGCCATGTTAGAAACTTATGAATCAATCACTTCAAAATGAAAGAACATTACCTAATATATATATATATATATATATATATATATATATATATATATATATATATATATATATATATATATATATATATATATATATATGGGTGTGTTAATGCAAACGCAATATCACGGACTACGTTCCTTGCTTGCATGTATTTTCCACACCAAATCTTTTTTAACATTGTCGTTACACTGGTAGAGAGTATCGTTCTAAGTTTTATTATAAACAAAAAGAATGACCAATAATTATAGAGACGGAAATGTAACTATTTGATGAAGTATGTCTTGCATTTATAAAATGAAATTCGATTTTCTTTGTCTAATCATTGGTATTTTTTTCCTAAATAAAAATTAAAAAATGTTACTTCAGTGGCTCGTTATCGCAAATGCACATGCTTTTCATGTATTGCCTTTTTGTTTCCTGATTTTTGTAGAAAACGGAAGGTATTATATTCATCCTTTTCGTTCTGCGTCCTCCGTTTTTGAAGACTCCATAAGTAGTATATGGGAGCAGTATGAGGCACATGATCAGGAAGTTGAGCTGTGTTCCTGGGTGACATTATCTACATAGAAATCTCTGAAGGTTGCATGATTAAATTCAACCCTCCAGATGGAAGTTCCAATTTATTTATTTTATTTTTATTTATTTATTATTTTTTGTGAGGTGGGGTGGGGGCATTTACTACGGAGACCCGAGTTGGGGCACTATCAAGAATTTTGTTTTGGGGGTGGGGTTGGATGGGGAGTCAAAGTATTATGGGGCTTATGAGAATTTAACGTTATGAATGTCACTATGTGGGTCTATGGAGATTTATCATTACGTTTAGGTTACTATAGACTCTTGTAGAACTGAGATGGCGAATTCTAGGCAACCTTTTGCATTTTGATTAATTTATTAAAGTTTCAAAAGTGGGCTAATAAAAACAGAGTAAGTTCAAAACTTTGAATAATATTGGAACGGCTTCGCTGTTACGCAAACATCAATTAAACTGACAGAATTCTCATTTCTCTTCCATATTTTAAACAAAAAATTATAAAGATAGATGTAGTAACCTATAAACTACCATCTCTTTAGTGCAAAAATTCTCATTTCAAATATTATGTGTGGCCTAGTAAAGTTACCGTACACTTTACATGAGTTGTTCACATTTCAAATACAAGGTATGGCGTCATGATTTTCAAGCTCTCCTACACTAGTTATTCACATTCCAAATATTAGGTGGGTGCGGTCTTGTCATCTTCAAGTACTCCTATACTAGATGTCTGCATTATACAACTGCGTAGCTTCTCCTCAGTGAGAATGCTCTTGTATTTAAGGTGCAACGAGAATATGGTATAATCTGTATAGTAACAAACTTGAATAAATTACGTAGTCCTTTGTTAACTCAGCAACACGTACAGGTACAGTTAGCTTTATGAACTCTTAAAAAGATAGGTGGTAGGGTGGTCCAATCTTGCAATACAAAACTTTTTTTTAGCAACATACTGTAAGACACGATGAAATATGTAGCAATTGTTGCCTGATATAAGTAGCTAAGTATGCCTTTCATTTGACTCATTTATTATATTACATTATTTAACATTTCAGAACATTTCAGTGATGTTGCACTTATGGTAGTTTGCTGACGAAACTGTTACTTTTGGTTTCATTGCTTCTGTTGGTGGTTCTTCTATTTTAGCTTCTACTTACTCACGATTTGACTCAACAGCTTTAATGACAAAGAAGAGCCATAATATTATGTTGATGTATATTGATATCGATTTGAAATCTTCCTATGTCCTCTTTTAAAATCTTTTTTTGCCGTTCATCAATTCGTTTCAGATTCAGATTTGTCTTTAACTCCTTAACGTCATCTTCTAAGTCATCTACTAACTCGCTATCGTGTATCTCATCCAAAGTAAATAATTGATTCAAGCTTCCTGCCATGCAATGACATTTTTGTACAATACTTTTATCTTTTCAATCAAAATTTTTCAGGTCATTCGAGATTAAACTGTATCGAAATTTTCTTAACCGCTTTTGCGATAGTTTCCTAAAATACATTTTCAATTTCAAGCCGTTGTATTTTCATGCCGTTGTTGCTGTAGCAGTAATTAACGTTTTACTTTGTCCTCTACGTATGCTTAAGGGTTTCGCATGGAACTGAATTCCTCTAACATTTCAATATACTTCACATGTATTGTCAAATCCAACATATCTGTTGATGTGTAAGGGCAATTTGGACATAGTTTTGGCATTTGGGTAGGACGAAAAGTCTTATTTGTTACATCCAATTTCTTACCAATGTGACAATTTGTTAAAGCCAAATTCTTACAAATGTACCAATTTGTTAAATTCAAATTTTTTGCAAAATTATTCTAATCACAATAAACTTGTACTAGACTGTATAAAATGGTAGTAGTTGTATACTTTTATGGTGACTTTGCTCATTAGAAAAATAACTAAAATGCGCGCAGAAAACAATATTTAATAAATACATCATTCAAGATGAAAGAGGATGTTGTGAAGCATCAATTCTTGTTTTAAGGAAACAAAGATAACACCGTCTTGCATTTCTCTCCCAAATGTTTTCAGGAATGTCAAAGTTTAGAACAACAGGACTATCTTCAGCAGACTTATGCAACAGATACAAATCAAGAAAATTTATGAAGCGAAATTCAAACAATTCAGTGTAGGAAATGCTATGAGCTAAAATATCCTGATGAGTTCGAGAAAAGGATTTTATGCTTGAAAGAATGTAAAAATATGTGCGAGTAAAATATGTACTGAATGGGCTATGAAGTTTAGAATACCGAAAATTAGAAAAATAACGGTATGCAAATGTGGAAGAACTATTCAAATACCTTTTTTTTTACATCCGCATATAAAGTTAAAAAGATTAGCAACGAATAATTGACAAAACTTTTTGAAATTCTCTAGTGTTAAAAAATCAAATATGAGAGAAACAGGAGAAAGAATCAGGACACTTTATCAAACAAATGTCAAAATGTTCGCTATTAAACAAATGAGAACAAAGATTCAACAAACGTTAGCAAACAAATGTCAAATTCTATAAATCAAATGTTGAAATTTCCGCATTCAAATATATTAAGCATTCTCCAAAATGTTTGAAGACAAGAAACAAGAATAGAAAAGTTTTAGCAAAGAAATATTGATATTTTACAATGTTAAAAAAATAAAATGTGCAACAAATCGAGAACAACAAATCAGCAAATTCTAGTGAATGAATGTCATCATTCACTAAAATGTTTTGTTTTTTTTGTTTTTTTTTTGTAAAATGTTAGAAGAGAAGAAATATAACTGATAAATTATAGCAAACAAAATCTTTTGCGTCAAAAGATTAAATATGTGATAAAGGAATCAACAATTTCTAGCTAATAAATGTAAAATTACTGCAAATATACGTCAAAATTGTAGCTATCTAAATATCAAAGTTTTCCCAAAATGTTAGAAGACATGAATCAAGAATCAACAAATTTTAGTAAACAAGACTCTGCAAATTCCGGAAATGTACCAGAAAGCAAAAGTAAAAATCTATGATTTCTTTAATTGACGGCATTATTAAATAAGTATCATCATCAGGAATCAGTATGTTAAAATGTGATTTTCAACCTACACTCGAAACAATTAAAAATTTAATTACCTACAATCTCTTGTTGTTGTTGAGAATAGAAAAATACGAGAAGAAAAGGAGAAGAAATGAGAGATGAAATAGAATACGGAGACAGATAACAAGAAGGAATTGAAACGACGAAGAGAAAGACGTACAGAGAAATACTGAAAGGCTAAAAAGAGCGTGTAGAGCAGAAGTCTCATACAGAAAAGCTGCTGCAAGAAATACAAGTTAGAAAAGTAACTTCATTTAATGAAAAGGTCAATTCGTATGAATTTATGGAGTTCGTGACAAAAAGATATACTTGTTCTTTTATTATATATATATATATATATATATATATATATATATATATATATATATATATATATATATATATATATATTAAACCCAGTAGCACACACATACACACACACACACACACATACATACGTGTGTGTGTGTGCTATTGGGTTTAATATATAAAACAAAGGCAACACATGTTTATTCTATACGAATCGAATCAATTTTTACTACTCCAAATGGCGATCATAAGTAGTCAGCTCAAGTACACCGTATACATGTATAGTAGGTGGTTCAATATATATCCGATGATAACTGAAAACATAATTAAGTTGAATATGAATATGATATATCATTTACTGTGTATGAAATACAAAACAATCCATTAAAAAAAGACAGCGACTAAACCAACAGTGCCTACGTTGTAGTGTACATATATGTGATACATTACAGAAACTTAAAATTATATGTGAAGCTGGGATCGAAATTTACAAAAGTGAAGAGACATTCTTTTCAACCAACAACCGTGGCTAAAGACACACAACCAGCTTAATTCTTCGCTGAGACAAAAAGAAACTAATTAGGTTAAAAAAGACTTCTTCAAATTGATGAAGAATACAATGTTTGGAAAATAGATAGCGAATTTGAGGAAGAGGACAACTGTGAAAATATATACTGATGAAAAAAAGTATGGACAATTGCACCCAACAAAAAAAAAAAGAATTATTTGCAGAATGAATGATACTCGAAGAGAACTTAGTCCTACTGAGTATGAAAAACAAAAGGATCAAACTTACCAAACAGATATATGGTGGCTTGACAGTGTTTGAGCTATCCAAATAGATAATGTACGAATTCTATAACTACAAGTTGAAAAACAAATACGGACATTGAATGCGACTTCTTGCAACCGATATTGATTCGCTATGTATTCATGCCGAGACAAAAGATTTTCATGATGAAATGAAACAGAACATACGATACAGGCGACAATCCCAAAGAGAACACACTTAACATTACTCAAATAAATAGATACCCGGCATTAAAAAAAATGAACTTTCATGCATTCCGATAAGAAAGTTTGTTGGTTAGCCATCAAACTTATATTTGTTCAAAACTGATCACGATGAGAAGAAATTTGCAAAGGCATACAAAATGTGTGATAAAAAAGTATTTAAAATTCGAAATGTACAAAGACTGCATGTTTAATCACAATGACAACAATCAAAACATGACACTTACTCAAATCGTACAATCACTATATGTACACTATGAAGATTAACAAAGTGACTGTATCCTGCGCTGACGACGGACGTTATTTAGTTGACAGTATAATACATCAAAATACGGCTATATATCATCAAAGTGCTTCAGTTACATGGGCAACTTACACTGAAGGAAATGTTTCAATATCAGTTAAATACCAATGTAAAACATAAACATGATAGATTCGTCTATTGTAAGGGAGATGTGCTAGAATGGTATATGTCAAATCAAAATTGTAACAGACATCACCAAGAATTTCAAACTACCCTTGATATTAGAGGTATCTTCTGAGCTTGAAAAGTACAGAAACAAACACGGAACTTGGGAAATGTTTGTGTTCCTAGTAATTCTTACCACAAAACCATGAAGAAGATTAGTATGCCATAGCTATTTAGATACGAAAATAATAGACGCATCGGAAAGAAAGAAAACCAAATACCAATACGGGTATAAATACAGTTCCTGAAAGTTATTAATTCAAAGTTAGAAGTAGGAGGAGATGGAAAAATGAAGATGTTTTACTTAAAGAACTGTCTTACATCATTGTAGGAGACACAATTAAATCCATGTAGAATTTGAATGCTGAAGATAACAGGAATATAGCACTTAACGAAATTAAAAGGCAGAGGAATATTCCTTAATAAATAACGAAGCGTCTCTACAAGAATGTCAGAGCAAATTAAACTCGCGAGTAATAATATCTTGATATAGATACTCAAAGAAAAAGCAAGAATGGAGACAGAAGAATACATTTCGTCAAATCCATGTACAAAGCTACAAACCTGATCAACGATGGCACACCAAGTCTCATTCTAAAACCATTGTTGGGAAATAATATTAGGTGATGCTTTGAAACAGCCATTCGATGAGATAGATAAACTCGAGATCGAATTAGAAGATACGAAACAATAATTGGAACACCTTATGTCTTACGTTCCAAACATTGTTCAGAAGGCAGGAAACACTTTAAAACCACCGAAAAAAGATATGGAACCAACTAATGAAAGATATTCAAAAAGGATCTAGCGATACATAAGCAATATGTGTAAGACAACAGGTCATTACAGCAGAAGTGAATAGCTGATATCTGGAAAATTATTCGATCTTTACGGAGGGATATCAGACTTAAGTGATGCGTTTTTTTTGTTTTTTTGTTTTTTTTTTTGTTTTTTTGTTGTTGTTGTTTTGTTTTTTTGTTGTTTTTTTTTTTGTTTTTGTTTTTTTTTTTTTGCATCACATTTGTCTATTCACAAAGCGGAGAGAGGCTAATTTCATCTACTTTTGTACCATAATTTCCAGAAATAGAAATACACATTTTTGCATTTCAAGAATGGACCACCCGACAAACTAATGTTCGAAGAGTTAATGAAGTTAATTGTTACTGTATGTTTTGCTGAGTTAACCAAGGACTACCTAATAAGTTCAGGTTTGTTGCCAGACAGATTACACCATATATCGCTGCACCTTTAGTACATGAGTTGCTGTGAAACAGTATTCTCGTTGCAGTTTTGTGATGTAGACAACTCGTATAGCAGTAATTGAAAATCATTACGCCATACCTTGTATTTGAAATGTGAACAACTTGTGTAAGGAATACTGTGACTTTACTGGGCCACACATAATATTTTTGAATGAGAACGCTTGTACTATAGAGATGTTAGCGTATAGGTTACTCCTTCTATCTTTTTCGTTTAAAATCTGGAAGACCATTAAGAATTCTGTCAGTTTAATTGATGCTTGCAAAGCTGCGAAGCAGTTCCAATATCGTTCAAAGTTTTGAACTCGCTCTGTTTTTACTAGGCCACTTTTGAAACTTTAATAATTAATCAAATACAAGGGGGTCGGTTAGAACTCACCATCTCTGTACTAATAGAGTCTATAAGTGACCCGAAATGAATGTTAAATTTCCATACATCCCCATAGTGACATGTACTATATATATATATATATATATATATATATATATATATATATATATATATATATATATATATATATATATATATATATGTAAAATAAATTTCCAGCATGGCTTGTCTTCTCATATATGTCTTCCCTTTAATGGAAGTAACCTCAGGGACTGCAGATAGTCATATAATATCTACATCTCCTGTTCACATCGGTTGACTGCCATCAGATTTTGTACCGATTTTGACTAGTAAACATGAAAGATACCAACAACAAGACCTATATCAAATAAATACAATTGTCTGGAATCATGTAAGTAATACTATGTGGCACTTGGGCCCCATTATTGTTCCCTCCATGTTAAACCCCATTACGGATTATAACCCCATTTTTGGGCCTATAAAAGGTCGAAGGATTATAACCCCATTTTGTTTTTATGACCCTCTATGGGAAATGTAATGATAACTTGTAGAGTGTTATAGGCCGTTTCCATGTTGAAAAACATTATGGCCCCTATGGGAAATGTAATGTTAAAGTTAATGTTATACTATCTAACAGACATCCTACTATCCATCACCCGCTTTTTGATATACTATCTAACAGTCGCTTTTTTATTACTGTCCCCCGCCCCACTACTATCCATCGCCCTCTTTTTGATTACTATCCCACACACACACACTACTATCCATCACCCGCTTTTTGATATACTATCCCATACAGACACCCTACTATCCATCACCCGCTTTTTGATATACTATCCCACACAGACACCCTACTATCCATCACCCGCTTTTTGATACACTATCCCGAACCTCATAAACATTCTAACATAAAGAGTAGGAGTGTTTATACAAACGCTGTACTTACATACAAACATACTATTACACAGCAGGTAAGGCAAGGGTAGGAGTGTTTATAGCCACACTATACCCACACAAACATACTATCATATACAAGCAAGGGTAGGAGTGTTTATAAAACACACTATACCCACACAACCATACTATAACACACAAGCATGGCGCAAGTGCTTTTAAGTTTTAGTTGGGTTTTAAAGATAGACATACACAAGCATACACAAATACATATATATCGGCAATAATTTTGAGTAGTATCTGTCTTTTCTAGAGGTCTGTCTGGCCCTAAAGAGGGCCATTGGCTTTTGTTAGCCAAACAGGGTTAACATAGGTTGCACCACATTAGTGTTCTTCTTCGCAAACTTTTCCTCACAGCTGGGCCGTACAGTAAGACCCTCTTCAGGGATCGTTGTCTCTCCACATCAATCCTTCGATTCCATATATCTGTATCTGTTATCTTCGTGACGGCCAACGATGCCTTCACATAAATTGAGAAGTCGGGGTTAAACAGCATACCTGAAAATGTAGTCGACGATTACACGCTTGTCCACATCTTGACGGGTTGTCTTGAGATTAGGTTACACAATGGGACAATGCGCCTGTTTATATAGCCTAGGACAGGATCTAAACGGATTGAAATGTTCCAACTATCAGAACGCGTGTAATATAGGATCGGATCTAAACGGATTGAAATGTTCCGCCAATCGGAACGCGTGTAACATAATTCTGCCAGGACATGTTGTCTCTCTTGCGATCAGAAGACAGCGAACGCATGACGTGACTTTCACTATATATGCGCACCAGCGTTCCTACGATTTATCATTGAGAAACAGTTCAAGTACAATATCTATGACTGAAAAAAGACAAAGTATTGGGGTGCGCCTGCTGTGGATACATCGTATTCCCGGAGTGATAGTACGACTATTACTACTGCTGCTGCTGTAGTCACTATTCTTCTTTTAGAAGAGGATGACTTCAATTTGGCTTTGGCTGATTTCCTATCGTCTCCACAAGAATTTTTGCCGATGGTAGTATCACCTTTCTCTCCTTCTCCATTATTACCAGTTTATGACGATTTCAAAATGAAACAGAAGGAAGAGTAGGAGAGTTTTTTGCAACGTAAGGAAGAAGAAGAACAAATATTTGTTCAGCACAAACAACAAGAAGAGAAAAAAAAGGAAAGCGAGAAGAAGAAAAAAAGAAGAGGACAACTTTCAACAGTGAACAGAAGGAAGAGAGAAAATAAAACCTTGAGTCTGTTACAAGACATTTTGGAATATCTGAGAGAAATGTGTCAGACATCTTTAGCTCAACCGAAGAAAAAGAGACGTTCATAATCCATGACTTCTAAACTTTATATGACTACATCGGCGGCTACAACTACTGAGATGACAGCAGAGACAACAGTCACTACCACTACATCAGCAGCAGAAGTTGAACTTGGACTTGGACATGGAAAAGGCTTAAGGCTTAAGATGTTGAGATGTCTATAATTTATTTTTAAAAAGCCCCAAACGTTCCTTTTCAAGGCCACCTATATTTCGTAGAAAAGAGATGCTATTCAATGATTCCCAAATCAAATAAAAGTTAAATCCCTCCATGATACAACGTGTGGGTGAAACGATCCACCTTGTCGCCAGAATGATCAAGAGGGCGCTTTGACATGAACATGGGTGAGAGTCGAATCGTTTCATGGTCTCGATCGTGGATACCAACTGTTAAAAGTATACGAAATTTGGCACCCCCCTCCCGATAAGTTTGTAAATGTAATCGTTGCAACGTATATGACAGTCAATGCCCGTTTAAAATTTTATTCTGTGTTGCAACATATAGGAGATCGAGTCCTTTACTTTGACACCGATAGTTGTATGTACATCAATCGCCCTAAAAGCTATCACCCACACATCGAAGTCGAACGTTTAGAAGCATACATGGATGAACATTCCGAACATGTCCGTTTTGCTGGTGGTGGACCCCAAACTTACTGTTACTAATAGAGACCAATAAGGATAAGTGCATACCAAATGCAAAGTAAAAGGACTGACATTGAACTATCGTTCCAGTCAAGTGGTGAACTTTGACATGCTTAAAGAAGCTTTAAAGTCAGGAAAAGATCAAGACTTTCAGGTGAAAACGTTGGATCTCACAAAATTGTACGTTTGCAAAATCACCAATTCGTCAGTCGACTCTTAAAAAAGATCGTCTACCAGAAACGACTCCGACTTCTAAACAAAAAAAACGTTACCTTACGGACACGCCGATCTCCAGTATAAAAAAGGAGAGAGCTCCTAGACAGAAACTTCATCCCGAATACAGACGTGAACCTAGAAAGATGAATTCGACACAGCAAACAAGTAATGGACCCACTGCGGCCTCCAAGTTTAAAGAATTCGAGTGTTATAATGTGCCTTGTGACCAGAGTAATTGTGCACCTTGCGACATCAGCGATTCTGCACGACCTTGTCGCTCCTCTACTATCGAAAGCGAAGCAGCACGACCTAACCACTATACTATCGAAAGCGATGCAGCACAACCTTTGTAGCAAACGTGATGTCATTCGTGTGCCTATCTACGGATGGCATCCGTGAACTCTGGATACCATTAGCTCATCGAGATTTACAAATCAAAGAAGAATACACGTTTCTTGTGTCTTTGCCTGGCTTTTGTGACTTCGAAAGTCGAATTCAGACGTTCACAAAATGCTTAAAGATGGATTACCCACTACCAAAACTTTAGCAAGAGCTGAAGTCATCTACTTGGGATTTTCAGTTGTGGTATGAAGATCCACGAATGGGAGTATAACGATTCAGCTTTCCAGCAACATGTCAGATGGTCTCCATGCTGTCACTACCTTACCTTGGTGGGGCATGATTATTATCCACGTGGAAATTCTTTAGAAGAGAGAATATGTAGTTTACCTTTGGAGCTGCGACAATGCATTTACAGAGAGCTTGTACAGATTCAAGTGAAACGCAAAGAACAATTGCATACTTTATGACAAGGACTTTTTCATCATAGCTATATGAATGCTATAGAAAGGTAATTAGTTTCAAGATGTTCAAATGCTCCGACATTGATCAACGACTACCTGCCTCCTGTAAAATTTTGGATGTCACGATTTCTACCTACAATGTCGCAGTGATAGTCAGAATTCCATGGAACGAAGTCCAGAAAAAGGTTAGAAACTTACAGGAATACAAAACCTATTACAAGAAGTATTGCCTCAGAACGAAACTCATTCACAACGTGTGATGTGTGGTGAGCTAATGACATAATTTCTTCGATATCCTTTACCACCAGATTCCATTTGACAAACGTGTGAATATTTCATCACAAAGAAAAATATTCCTGTGAATTACTAGTTTAGAAGAGCACATTCAGAATCTACCTTTGGAGCTGCGAGAACACATTTTACAAAGAGTTTGTCAAAATTCAAGTGAAACCCAAACTCAAAATCGTTTCTCGATTTTTAAACTATTGTTATTTCCACAGTATAATAAGACTGATTCTTGAGAAAGAATATGACAGACACAAAACATTACGTGGATATCAAGCTCTCGATGCCACAATAACAATTCAGTGGAAGATAGTCAGTGGGAAAGACTATGATAGACACAAAGATAGTCAATGGGAAAGACTATGACAGATACAAAACACTACGTGGATATAAAGCTCTTGATGTCACAACAACAATTCCGTGGAAGACAGTCAATGAGAGTGTTTTCAAGACTTAGTGGATTACCAACTGCTGTTAAAAGAACTGATTCCACAAACACAATACGATTCCATTTAATTCTGGATGACGTGTGGTGTGTGTTAGTGACCACTTTTCTTGGATTTTGTTCACCAGCAGATTGGTTGTGGACAATTTATGAACACTACATGCAGCAGCAAAGACATGACCACGAAAACCTTATCTGTACACGAAAAACTCATTGTACTAAAAGTGTTGCGATTAGTGATGAACACGAGTTGTGTACCTCCGTGTGAAGAAGACTTTCGTCGTACTTTATCCACGCTTCATACTTATCAAGTAGTGTGTATTGCTAGTTGATTACACCAACAGATTTACGACTGGAAGGATGTACGTGACTGGAAAAGTCTTAGCTTTGATGAATGGATACAAGAGGTAGCAAATTATGCCAAAGACATTGTGCGTGACTGATCAAAGACAATAATTTAACATTTTGATTGCTGGACCAAGTGGTTCAATCAAAATCTCCTCCACAATGTATCGTGTCATGTTACAAAGAGTGGCAATCGTCTTACACGCTACTTTAAGAAGGTCAATGAGAAAACACTTCGTCTGTAGAAGGCATTCCTCGCGAAGACGATGGGATCGTGTCTGACTTTAGTGAAACACATTTTGTCATTTTTGATGACATGTTTGGAGAAGACAAAGAAGAAATTAAACTCTGGTTTACACGAAAAGGAAATCATCGTAATGCTAGTATTATTTACATTACTCAAAATTGATTTCAACAAGTAAAGCACATCGCACCATCAGTCTCAATGCATATTATGTAGTGCTGTTTAAAAGTCCAAGAGACAAATCTCAAGTGCAAGTGTTAGACAAACAGTTAGGAACACCTTGACTCAACTATGTGTATGCTACGGTCACTCAATCACCACATGCATATTTACTCATCGATTTAAAAACTACCACTTCCGATTATTTGCGATTTCGTAAAAAAATTGTTTCACCATTAGTGCCAAGGAGGCTCTGTCATTTACACGTCACCTTTCTCGTTTTCGTCTCTCTAAGAAAAGACTATAACACATCATTCACTTCTTTTCTTTCTAACAGTATTCAGCATGACTTCCTTTCAATCTCATCCTCCTACCAAATTGATTCGTGCACTGTATTCCATCACATTTGTTAGAAGCTAGTCTCAAAGAAGCGTTAAGATGGTTTACTTTGACTGCACGTCAATTACTTCAAGGTATCATTCAAATACCACATCAGACAAAACTTTTTTTTTTTGAAAAACATAAAGTAGCGTTGTCACAACTGTCTGATTCAAGAATCAAGATGCAAACAAAATTTAAATCATTTTGAAACCTGGTGGAAGTGGATCTTTAGTTTGTGTCATTATTAATTCACTTTTAAAATGGGATCCTAATGCCGAAGCTATAAAAGTCAAACTGCCAAAAAAAGACAGCAGACTAAAAATAAAAGGTGGTGGTGATGATGCAGCAAGTTCACACTCTAACAGAAAGAAAAAAAATAAAAGCCCTAAGAAAAGTACCAAGAAAAAAATCTCCTGTAAGAAAGAAAGGTACGCGTATTCAAGAAAACCACGCCGCTCAGTGATGGGTTCTCCTGCCACTTCTACTTCTTCTTCGTTCATGATGATGCCTGCCAAACCTGATTTTAAGCCAGTGTTTCCCAATTTGACGAAAAAACGGAAACCCTTTTGTAAAGGAACTTCTACTTCTCCAGCAACAATATCTTGTTCTACTGCTGATGCTGCCAAAAAAGTAGTCTCTCCTATACAAAAGTATAAGGCAGAACATGGAAGTTACAAAGTTTACTGGATCTATCCAAGCAAGAACTGACAAGATTTAGTCTGTTGAAAAATCCTCATTGTCGAGTGGTGCCCATAGTTAAACTGCACAACATGCCAACACTCAGTGGATACGAATTCCAGTATAAAAGAAGAAAGAAGTGTTGGATAACATTCGCTTCAGTTTTTTCTTTTCTTCTTTTCTTCCTGAAACAAAGAAGTTCACACTATAATCGTCCCAAGAAACTGTCTTCCAAAAACAGGAAAAAAACCGATTCCCTCCTAGTTAAGCAAAAAATTGTGATGTTTTGACAGTACTGACCAAATCCAATGCTCTGATGCGAAAAGAAATCATTCAAAAAGCACCCAAAGAAATCATCGATACTGTGTGTGAACGTTTTGAAAGGAACGATTAAGAAAACATCGTTGCGTTCTTCGCCAAATGGAGAAAAGAAAATGCCCATCAGTCGAAAGAAATAAATGCTCGTTCAACGAGGAGGATTTCCACCTATGCTGATAGGACCATTGTTAAAAGTGGCTGCTCCTTTGTTAAGATCAATTGCTGGACCTCGTTTAGAAGTAGTGATGAGATAGTGAGATAAAAAAGACACTTTTCTGGAAATACATCATACTCCATCGTTGGTGCGAACATTTACCTCCTAATCCTAATCCGACTGAGATGCCACACTTACAACAAGAATTACAATCATTGATGGATCAAACAGATTTGTCAGAAACATAAACATCGCAACGGTAGGGACAATTATTACAACGTCTTCAAATGTTTCACCAGAAAACTTTAAACCAACTCTGGGAGATTTTTTAAAAAATGTCATGAAAAGCGAAGAAAAAGAAAAACAGGTGACTTATTGAGGAGCAGCAAAAAAACAACAAACCATATTGATACACTTTCAGCCAACGTTTACTACAATCCTGATCATGCTGCTGGTTACGGAGGAATTCAAAAATTTCATCATACTGCTAAAACCAAACTCAAAAGTTTACGTCTGCAAGATGTGCAACAATGGTTACAAGAAAAATCGATGTACACGTTACACAAACCCATTCGACGAATATTTTCCATAACTCAAACCAAAGTGGCAGATATCGATCATCAATGGCAAGCAGACTTAGCAGGTGTCTCTCATTTGGCGGCGTACAATCGTGGTTACAAATATTTGTTTTGTGTCATTGACGTGTTTTCAAAATCAGCTTGGGTAGTTCGTTTGACTTCTTAAACAAGTTCAGTGTTAGTGCGAAACAAAGAGGTCGACATTCTCTACGATGGCAACCAGACAAAGGCACCGAATTTCTGAACCAAGCTTTTCAAAAAGAATTGAAGAAAAGATACATTCATATTTTCACCACTGACAATCCTGAAAAAAGCTAGTGTCGTTGAACGTTTTCAAAAGAACTTTGAAAGAACGTATGTGGACATATTTTACACATCAACATACTCTCAAATACATCAAAGTGTTACCAAGTCTAGTCAAAACTTACAGTCAATCTTATCATCGAAGCAATTGATGTGCACCAGAAGAAGTGACACCTGAAAACGAAGTGATGATGTTTTATCCATTATTTGGAACGTCACAAACCAGAAAAAAGAAAGAAGTGTTAAAGACCTGAGATTGGGTTTGCATTGGAAAAACCAAAGGCACTTTTTACAAAGGTTATTTACCTAACTGGACGACATAATTGTTTCGTGTCACTGGGCAAGTGCGTAGACGTGATCCTTCTGTCTATAACTTGGAAGACATGAACAGAGAAGTATTAAAAGGAACTTTTTACTTGCCTCTGAGTGAACACGAGTGACTAAGAAAGACGACGTGTACAATATTGAAAGCATTCTCAATCGAAGAGCACGTAAAGTGGCAAAAAGTCGACTTCAAGAAGTGAAAGTTCGATGGTAAGGATATCCACCCAGTTTCGATTCTTCGATTGCTGTTTCACAAGTCATCAACTATAAAAAGAAATAGAAATTACCAACATGCATTAAACACGGCAGCTACCTTTCCTTCTCAGAGTTCCTCTCTCCAAGAAATACAAAAGAAACCCCTGTGGGAGTGGTGTTGAGAACGTGTCCCTAAAAACCAAATCGTCGTTTCTACCAGTTCTTTATGGTGTATTGTGTCACTAGAGCAGCCATTGGAAATTTGAGTTTGCAACAAGGAGATGAACAACTCTGGACTATTTTACTCAGCAGTTGCATTGGTTATCTTCTTGCAATGGGATCGTCGTGGAAATATACAGAAAGTAGCAGCAACAACGGTAGCCTTGCCGCCAAAGCTAGTCACCACAACAACTCTTCCAATCACAGTAACAGTTCTCTTCTGGAACATTTGTAAAAATCATCCTTTGATCACGAGTGGCTCCTCGGAGACCTGAACCATCGAACTATGAATAACCAATTTTATGTAACATTGCCTAGTGAAAGTACTATGGATGTGTTTCCGAATAACACCTTCTATTGTTTTTCGGCCAAACTACCTCAATCCATATAATTGGATGGCGAAGTTGATTGGGAAGTAGCTTTGATTGAAATTACTCATTCTACTCAAGTCATCAATATCAACAAATGTCCTCAAGGAACAAGTCCAAGAACAGTTGGACACAAATGATCCTGGTTATTACGAAGAAAACAAATACCATCACCAGCTAATCCTCAACTGAACTTCTATACCGTGGGTATTTCTACAGGATATTATTTCAATGTTCGACATCTCGTCCATACGATTTCAGCTATGTTTAACGATCAGTTTGGCAAAGCACTGGAGAAAACTCAACGATGCGTACATATTGAATGTCATGCCGTTTCTCATCGTCTTAAAATATATTTTTTTACGGTACAACTCTGTCCATTACTTTTTCACCTGGTTTGATGGCTATTCTGTGTGGATACACTTCTCTCGTTCCTATGAAAGAAATTTACAATAATGATCGATTCTACAAGTATTTTCGCTTCCCAATCGAATTGAACGAAGGACTAAATGTAATGTTTGTGTATTCTGATGTCGTCGAGTACAATGTCGTGGGAAACACGGCTGCTCCGTTGCTGAGAGTCATTCCTTTTAAAGTGGATTCTGTCATAGCTGTTTACGATGAAGGAGGAAACACGAATCACTTTCAGCGAGAATTTGTACATCCGCAATATCTTCCTGTCAGTAAATCGTATTTTGACAGTGTCAATATTTCTTTAAATTAGTATAAAAGGAGATCCTGGACAAAATATTCTATTCTCTAAAGAAAACGTCACGGTGAAGCCACACATTTTCAAAAACGATTATCCAGTGAATTGTAACAGGTGTAACAAGGAGTCGCCCGACAACGAGGACATGGTTTGGGAGATATCTTAAAATCAGCTTTTTATACGGTAGCATCAACCGTAAACCCAATGGTGACTCAAGGATTGCATGGTTTACAAGATGAAGCTTTGACGCAAGGAAAAGAATTTCTCTAAAACGTACTCATCGACAAACAAAGTCCCAAAGAAGCCTTCGTGAAAGCAGGAAAACTGTGTTGCTTCAAACTGGAAAAGACCTTCTGGGCCGCCGAGACACCCATATAAATTCACTTTACACTTCTGGCCAGGGCATTACTTCCTCCTATACGCCACAGCAAGAACAAGGCAAAACGAGACGTCGAAAACCCTTCAGACCTCAAAGATACGTTCAGAAAAAGAATAAGAAAAGAAGAACAGCTCACCCTTCGATCTCTCCAGCTCATCCAATTTCACCGATTTTGTGTTCCATAGGTTAGTAATTTCATTCATCGATTTATAATCTCTTCTCTGATTGTCGCTAAGGGGTCTCTGACACTTTCCTCTTGTTCGCGTTTCAATCCAAACTGGAATTTCTTTACTAATACGGCCGCCTCGAGTCTATGTTTTCAGACAACAGGACTGATGTCGTTCATCGTCTTCAATAAGCTCCGAATAATTCCGTAAAATTCCATGACTTTGGGAGTTACATCCTTTGAAACCACTGACACAAGAGTTACGCCGCCTGGCCTTTTTATTTGGTTCATTTTTTTTAGAAATATTAAAACTAGACCTTGAAAATATGGGATGCAGACGACACAGTTTTTACCTTTTAAGTATGTGTAGTCCAAGCAACCTCATCTCTTCACTGAAAATGGACTTTTCCAGAACAGAAAAAGGACAGTGAGCAGGCTACTTGTTTACACAGAAAACTCCCGTTTGGTTTGAAACGCGAACAAGATAACAGTGTTAGGGACCCCCTGGCGACAATCAGGTTAGAAATTATACATTAATGAAATGAAATTTCTAAGTTGTGTGCATTTTTTGTATATCATTTATGCTTTTCGTTTTTAAAATCGCAAAGGGGTACAAACTGCCGGGGGGGGGGGGGGGGGGTAGACGAATACTATAGATGTTGCTATGAGTTATATTGGAAAATTTAATGTCGCACATTATCTTCTCGGAATCAATATCTTGATAATTATGTGTCATTTCCTTTGTTTTTTTTGTTTTTTTTTTACAAACATTACGTGACTTTCATTTAATATTTCATTTAATATTTCAATTTTTTGTACAACAACATTGGAAAAGGTTGTTTTTGTTGAGATCATGTGACTATCGGACCTCTGATGTCATCGACATTTAAACTGCGAGATTTGGTAGTCATGTGACTAACGATGCAAATGGCGAGTACTAGTTACGATGTCGTAGCCTCAACAAGTTGAGGCTATAAAACGATCCTATAGTTGTTAATGAAGCAACAAAATTACAGTCCAAGTTACCAATCAGTCTTTGTCTCTTCCTACAAAGCACAAGCGTGTATATGATATGGAACTTTTATTTCTGTGCGTCATGCTCAGGGTGCAAGGGACAATTTTGATACACAAATTTGGTGCTGCATATTCTGCTTGTATTGAACCCACATATCTACTGCTATGGGTGGCTCTGCTTTATAGACGACTATTGGTATTTCACTGTCTAGATACTGTGAAGTAACTATTGGAGGTGGACATGCCTGACATCAATTTCAAGAACAGCACAAATCCGAAACACCTAATTCACAAATATATCCATATCTTTAATTATTAAACAACAAAGCTGAAAAGGTCACATCATAGCCTTAAGTTAAGAAATTTTAGAGGGGCCAATTTATGAAACTCTTATACATTATGCCACCTGATACATTTTGCTCAAAAAGGTTTCTGTCAAAAGTTGTGTACATATCACATATTTAGACATTATCTAGTAAAATGTTATAAAGGAAATAAACCAAAATTTCTGCTCAATGCTGTTTGTATTCCAGCAAGGGATTTTAGAGTTTCAAATTTTATGAGTGGATGACAGAGATACCATGTTAGTTGTTAATGATAAAACTGAAAAGCTTGTCTAAAGTGTACTAACTAACTGAACAGAAAGCCACCACACAGTTAACTAAATAATGTGCTTTAGAAGTAATTTTAAACTGATATAAACAGAACAGTTCCAAACCTTTCCTTACTGATCTGGAGGCGCTAACAGCAGCAGCAGTGGTGTGTGTATGTGTGTGTGTGTGGGGGGGGGATACTCACCACATTCTAGCTAATTGGGAGAGATCAAAGTTTAATCAACAAATGCCATGCTGGAACATTGATACTCTGCTTTGTGGGACCCTAGTAAGCTTACAGAGTGACATATCAAATAAATCCAATAATAAATGGCCACTGAAATTGACCATACATATATACATACTTCATACAATTTAACAGAGACATTTCTTCTCAGACTCCCATTTACTTACAACAGACTTTAATGATTGTTGGAGTTTACACAATTATAGTAAAAGTAAGATAAGGTACAGGACAAATATTAACAGTGGAAAATTCAGTTCAAGAAAGGAAGTATTTCAATTGCTTGGCTTCTAATAGGCACATACCACAAAACACAACTCTTACGGAAGAAAAGTCTGTCAGTGAAAGTCAAGATCTTGTGAGCTCAGATCAGGATGAACGTCTGGACGAGGTTCAAGCCGATGCTTCAATCAGCATGAATGATCAATTACTCCTGATATTTTACCATGCAATTGAGACCTGCAAAAAGAAACAAGTGATACTGATGCACTTTTAATACTCAGTGAAAACAAGAGAATTTCAGAGGAAAAACTATATTGTTAATTCCAGCAAACTTTCTGAACTAATTAGAATGTTTAAATCCCAAGAATGTGAAAAGGTTTCTCCTGTTGTGAAAATCTATGAACACAAGGCATCTACCTTTACGTTCAGTTGATAAAAGCTGAGTGTCTCTGATTTTGGCTAGGGAATTGGTATGCCTAGAGGAAAGAATAATCTGCTCTTTTGACAATTTATATTCTAACTGTCAAAAGAATTGTTGATACACTACCTTGAGGACGTCAAGTTTTTTGGTACAAAGAAAAACTGGTATGCCACTCGAAAGAAAGAAAGTAACAGGAAATTATATGCTACTTCATATTACAGGACTGCTGAACCATGAACAAGCAATGAACTTACATATGGCACAAACCTAACATATTTACCTCATAGGATATGTTTGACTCAACCATTATGTCCAACACATTCTCCATTTCTGTTTACGATTTCCCCCCTTTGATTACTGACTCTAGAAGTTTAAAGATAGTCGCATAACATTGATACATTTCTTATTAAAGCTTAAGTGTGAGATATGAATTTCTGATATAAACTTCACAGTGGGGTCTTGAAGGTAGAAACTAAGTCGATGTGCTAAAACTTTAATTCTTTTCCCCCAAAATACGGACAGGAAAATGCCATATGCATCACCATTTGCCAGACTGTTCCATTAGTTTGTAATCACCATTCATAATAGTATGTTTATTGATTATTTCTCTGAAGTGTATCTGCTCCTGTGTAGTTAATTTACTTTGAAGAATGGTGGGCAATTGCTTTTGTGTGTCTGTACTGAAACATGTACAATATTCATTAAAATAGAAGCGCAGACTTTAACACAAGCAGAAAAATGAACAAAATACATTATAATCCACATTATTTTCTCATATCTAGTAGGTTATGCCCAAAATATCCTACTTTGTCCTGATGCGAATAGTTCTAACTTTAGAGGTGCGAAAAGTGGTTACCTTTTCCTGAACAAAGTCTTCTCTACAGCAGAGAGTGGTGCGGAAAAAAGGAAGGTAGTATAATAAGGTTAATGCATAACAATTACTTATATACATACAAAGAAAAAGAAAAGAATAACAGATATGGATGTTTGCACCAATAAATTAAAGGCAGTTTTTATAATGGCGCAAGGGACAGTTTTTATGCACAAATTTGGTGCCGCATCAAGCTGCCTAATATAAATATCCATAAAAAAATAAAATACACCAGTAAGGTAAAAACGGTCCATATATTTGGACAGCTATAATAAACAAAACAAAAGAATATCATTCTCTTGACCGGACAAGTCAAAGGAAGCTCATAGCAAAAGTGATGCTCACATTGCAAATGCAAGCCCTTTCCATCTGTCTTAATTTTGAAAAACATTGTGTACTAAACAGCTTGATGCATTTCAAATAGTTGCCATTCATGCCGTTTTTAGATATTCTGCTTGCCTTGAACATATATGTCTACTGCTACGAGTGTCTAGCTCTGCTTATTAGCCGACTATTGGTATTTCACTGTCTAGATAATGTGAAGTAACTATGGGAGGTGTACATGCCACACATCAATTTCAAGAACGGCACAAGCCCGAAACACCTATTTCACAAATAGATCCATATCTTTAATTATTAAACAATAATAGCTGATAAAGTCATATCATATCCTTAAGTTAAGAAATTTGAGAGAGGCCAATTTACGAAACTATCCCCTGCTACCTCATGAAGTCAGATTCTTTGTTCAAAATGGCAGCCTATTACGCTTCGATTGTTTAACGACTCACAGTACTAATACAGCTCCCATAGTAAACAAAACACTTTTAAAGAAAATACAATTAAAATTCATGTTAATCACTATTAATTTTATGACTAACCATATTTTTTTCAGCAAATTTCACAAAAAGACAACACTGTACGGTATGGACTAAACAGCGTACCCGTACCAAAAATCCCCATACCCAAAACGCATTATCGTAGATAAATCTGGTAAGTAATCATAACAAATATTATATTTGGTAGGAATACCGTTACATATGTAATGTTTAAGACAATATATATCTTTTTAATTTTTCTCGTATTTTACCAGGAATAATGTGTTTTCTGGGGACTAAAATTTGTAACCCAAGCAAGACAAAGTTATTACTGATGTCACGAAAACGATATTATATAAGTTTGCTTTATGTCTACAAACTTATTAAAGCTGAACAGTAATTCAAATATATGTATTTTAATTGCATAAGTTTTGTCTACTTTATATTTTGCAGTTCATAAGTTCGGAATAATTTGTAAAGTAAAAATCAATTTTTGATAATTTTTTATATTTTCATAAGACAGGGTTAGTGGTTAGTTTAAATGCCATTGTTTTTTGAATCATGGAAATATACACTGTGCTGAAATTTTTTTTTGTGATAATATTTGGGACTGTTTGAAAATAAGATAATTTATAGTATATAAAACTTAGGAAACTTCACCCTGAAAGCATAGTTTAACAATTTCAACAAATAAGTCACTCGCATTTGTAATGTTGTTGATTTTGTCTTTTACTGAAGTGACCCAGTGGTCATGACCTGCATGATGTATATGTACACTATGTAGCTATTCTGTATGAATTCGAACGATCTTCGTAAATGTATAGATTACTACGAAACGTCATATCAGCTGCAACCAATTCGATTTTAGATTTGCTAGTTTGTTTATGGAACTATTTAGAAACAAAAAAAATTATAACTGCAGTCATTCGGAGCAATAGGTATGGATTGATATGATAAATTTATCCAGTGGTTTTGTTTGAAATAAAATAAATAAATAAAAACATCTGAAACTATGGCTTCGAAACTGTGGACACTAGCATTTATTTATTTTTTTTGCCAAAAATAAAAACAAGCCCAAGATATATAAAAAAAATCTTACATGTTTGGTGTGTCATTATAATCGCTTCGTTATCTTTTTCAAAATTGTTAGAATTGGTCAAATATTAATCAATTGATTATTCACAAGCGTAGTATTTCATAAAAGAATATAATTTTGTTAATAAAACAATAATTGACTAAACTGATTATTTATTATTTAAAAAACAAACAACTTTGTCGGAATTGATCCTTAATCATCGTATTATCGATTACCATGATGATTACGCATTATTATAATGATCAAAAACAATAGAACATGTGTTATTTGTCATATTACCGAGTGCCGGCGTCTTTGACCCATTGTCAAAGGCGTGCCTTTTAATCCCATCTTGATAATGACCCCCATATTATCAAAGGCAATCAAACAGTTGTTGTTATTTGTTACATTGTGCTAGTATGCCTTTAAATCTGTTAACAGTCATGCTATAAATTATGCCAAGTTTATTTAATTACATGCCGATCGAATCGGTTTTGCTCAAGGATCTTATAATGATGAAAGAATCTAATTAAAGTAATTATTACAAACAAGACCTTTGTAAATTGTTTTGGTTACTCAATTTGAAAAGCCAAACAAAAAATGTTTGCAAACGTGTATATATACTGGGATATTTTTTGAAACTGTATTCACTTTTCTTTTTTGATATTGGTCAATTTACTGGCAGTTGATAAAGACAATAACTTGCATTGAACAATGCCTTGTAACAAGCGCACAATTACCGCAACTAGTAGAGCTGCATTTTGGCCATGCGGTTCTTGTCGCGAAAATTGCACTTCCGTCTGCATTCTTTGTGAATCTTGCAACCAGTGGTATGTTTTTGCATAGATGGTGATTACAAAGAGTTCGTATAACATACCATTTTGTGCATTTTCCGAATTATTGGTGTAATTCAGCCTACACAAAAAATACTTTCCAAGTTAACTCAATTTCTACATGATAACTCTTATAAATTTACACAAATTTAAAAACTCAAATACGTTTGAATTAAACAAATCGTTAAAAAGTAATATATTTCGCCTTCTGTAATATTTAATTTTTAGGTAGTTTTCTTTCAGTTTTGAAATAAGGACAATTGAATATGTAATGAAATTTATCACCTAAAGCAATTTCGTTGAATAATGTACACAATCTTTCGTTTCTTGGAATGTTTAACCATCTGCCAGTTTCAACTGGTAAACGGTGGTTTGAAGTTCTAAATTTAATGTAAATAATGCCCAACTTTTGGGGTAAAGAAATTTAATAATCTTCCAACTGGAGGTTTGTTTTAAAAAGTTCATATTTGTTTCCCTTGGTAGAAAAATTTTTTGTTTGCGTTCCATTGCTGAAGATACATGTCCGTTAGTTTGTTCTTCATGCCAATCTTAGAAAATCTGTATGAATTTTCTCAATGATTTGGTAATTTTCAAAGCCCCAAATTGATACATCTTCCTGTCTTTCTCAGAATATGTATTCATTAGCCTCCGATGGCCAGTATACTGTGAAAAGTACACAAACCGTCGCCAAGAAGCCAAACCAAAAGACGGGAGTAAAGTCCATAAAAACGAAAACGCCAAGAAAATAAATTAATAAAGTGCAACTCGGTATAGAACTGTCCAGAATTGTGAAATGTCAGGACTGGTTATAGAAATTGTATTCTGGCCATCTCTAACATTGAAAAAAATATATATAAAAGATGGAACGATAATTATTATGTGTAGATATGTATTAGGGTTGCTTAACTCATACGAATTATATTTGTTGTGACTCATCGTGTAATGTATGTTGTGTTCAATGAATAAAATCAGCAATAATGCCATATGACTGTGGAAATTCACTCGGGTGTGATTAAAGAACATTTAATCATGGTCATATTACTATACAGGAACTGACGCCAGAATAACTTGTATGTGATTAAAGAATATTTATATTAGTATTTGCTATATTACACTGCTGTAACAAAACTATGACTTCATCATTTCAGTTTACATTGAGTATGAATAAATTATACTTTATAACTGTTGGTCGTTTGTCACAATTTTTCATACCTAAACTAAATCCTAAATATTTACTTGTTCCGCTTTGCTCACATAGTTTTGGTCGTTATGTATTGACTGTAAAACAATATATTGGATAAGACTAGGTCGCAATAGCTGGGTCACTAATGTGCACTTGCGGAATATACAACCATAATCTTCTTCACTGAAGTATCTGAGCAATAACGGCGCTGATAAAACTCCCACAGATAATGAACGATAATGCTTGCAGTCTTAGTACACAGCATACAAAGAGTTGTCTCTCTTGATTTTCTAGTCGCTGGTATAATGATAAAAATGATTTTTATCCATAAAAATAATAAGAATTTTCATTGTATTTTCTTTAATAAGTGCTTTGATGACTACTTTGTGCCTCTTGGTGCTTCTTAGTGCCTCTTAGTGCTTCTTAGTGCCTCTTAGTAGTTTTTACCAGGACCCCCTTTAAAGGACGCGCAGTGTCATTTTCGGTAAGACCTTGCGTTTGTTATTAGGTGGAATAAACTTAAAAAACTTCGGTCTGTATGCATGCATTGTTACTAACATGCGAGAAACTGTTGCAAAAATCATACCCGGATGCTCCATTGATAGATATGGGGGGCGCTCTACAGATATTACGTGCTTCTGATTTCTGAGAGAGTGACAGTTGTAATATGAAGTTGTTTGCATTTGCAACATGCACAATAGAGAGAATGTTGGAATACCTCTATGCTGTTTTCATGTTCTGTGGCTGAAATTTCTTTACATATTGTACTTGTGGAAATTGGACATGATCTAAGCACACAGCAGACAGAAATGGCCGCGCTAAAGTACTCGAAAAATCAGCCTGAATTAGTCAAAAGTATACTATTTTCAGCAGTTATTAAATTAGGGAAACCAATTTTACCAGATTAGGCAGTACCAGCCTCTGAAAATACAATGAATGAGTTACAAAATATATAAAAAGTAAAAACAAGTTATCGACTCTTTTTTATAATTATTTACCTTTGAAGTAAAGGAAGTGAAAATGACCAAGCGGAGCTAGCAGTTTTTTTGAGAGGTGCACATCTTAAGGAAGACCAAGCTGTATACTCTATAACCCAAATTGCACCCATCAATCATACACCAAAATAAAGGGAATTCAAAGTTCTTTAAACAATATCTAAGATATACAAGATCTTTTTAAATAGCCAGGACAACCAGTGAGGAAGACCTGGGTAATTATTTTTCTTTAAAAATCTGAATTAGAAGCTGAGGAGTGCCACATATAGGATTGAATCAGTACCCCGTCAACGAGGTAGGTGTACTATAGTCTGGACCCGTTCATTATGAATCGTACACAACCTCCGGTCTTCGAAAGTATTTATCTGGCACATTTACTATCTAACTGAGGATTATTTAATCCCTTTATACCTTATACATTTCAAACCAAACCTTGTTCCATGTATGCAAACTTTTTTAATTTGTAAAAATAAAGTGGTTAACGGCGAGTGCAATGTTAAAGAAATTGTATTGATAGTACAATGACAGCCTAATACACGACGCAAGGTGCATGGTTGCGATGCGGATTTTGCGAAGGTAAAAAAAAAGTCCGGTACATTTATACTGTATATAACATGCAAGATACCAACCGCTATAATCAGTCAAATTAAAATAAAGGGTACGAAACTACAGTGATAAAAATTCTCTGATTCATAAAAATGTGATGTAAGTAGAATGTAATCCTTACAATTTTCTTGTTAATTATATTCCACACATTTCAAAATAATGCAGTCTAAATTAAAATGGCTTTATAACATTTTTGTAACATTCATAATTAAGTATCATTTAAAATGTTAGTGCTTTGACTACATTTAAAGTAGTAATTAAAATATTCAGATGACAATATTTGTAAAACTTTTTTTTACCAAATCAGTGATGAATACAAATAAAAATAGAAATAATATTGTCCAATTAAATGGTTGATAGTTTTATTGTTGTGATGTGGATCTTTACTGTATACACCATGCAACGATAACAAAATTCTCTAAATCGTAAGTATGTCAGATAATTAGATAATCTAAAAATTCATAAATATGTCAGATTATTAGATAATCTAAAAAATCATAAATATGTCAGATAATTAGATAATCGAAAAATTCATAAATATGTCAGATAATCAGATTATAGATTTGTATCATTTTTATATTATATGTTAAACATTCCACAAAAATGCAGTATGAACCATAGAAATATGTTTCATTCATATTTAGATAGCATTTAGCATGCCAGCAATTTGATTAACAATTAACAAGAATATGTAATGTAGACATTAATATTATTATTATTATTATTATTATTATTATTATTATTATTATTATTATTATTGTTTTTATTGTTTATGTTGTTGAAAATAGAAATAATTGCTAAATATAAGTGTAAATGTCTGATAAACATATAAATCAATATTATTAAGATTATTTATCTTAAAATCTAATTAAATTTCTTAAATCTAAAATTATTATAAAAAAATATCAGTCATTATTATACAATATCATTTCTATTTTTATTTGTATTCATCATTGATCTGGGGAAAAAAGCATTGTCATCTGAACATTTTAATTATTATTTTAATTATTACTTATTCTGCATGCATATGTATATGGTTCTTTCTGTCTTCTATAATAATAATAATAATAATAATAATAATAATAATAATATCTAAATTACTTGCTATTTTAAATGTACTTAATTATGATTTTTACAAAAATTTTATGAAGCCATTTTTATTTGGAATGTGTGGCATATAATTAACAACAAAATTATAAAGTCTATATTCTACTTACATTATATTTTATATTTCAGAGAATTTTGTCACTGTAGTTTCGTACCCTTTATTTTATTTTCACTGGTAACACTGGTTGGTATCTTGCATCTTGTATGCAGTATAAATGTACCGACTATTATTTTTACCTTCGCGAGGATCTGCGTCTCAACCATGCACCTTGCGACGTGTATTAGGCTGTCAATGTACATTAAATAGCATTTCTTTAACATTGCACTCGCTATTAACCAATTAAAAAAGTTTGCGTAGACGGAACAAGGTTTTGTTTGAAAGGTGTAAGGTATAAAAGAGATAGTAACTGTGCCAGGTAAATACTTTTCAAGACCATAGGTGGTGTACGATTCATAATGGAATGGGTCTTGACTATAATGCCACGATGTCGGATAAACCTGCGCACCTAAGGATTGTATCATGCCGTTATTGGTCTTCGGAGTAAATTCTCATTGTTTGCTTATTGCATTTAAAAATCTACCTTCACTTTAAATAAACAAATCAATTCTTATATTTATTACTGCAAATTTGCCATACAATTTTAAGGAGAAACAAGCATACCCCTAATGATCTAGCAAATTCAGTTTTGTAGTTTAATTCTGCGCAGGCACTGTTTTACTTTCATTTTCGGACTTCCTGTTTCCAGCAACGAATCAAAATTTTCCTTGCCTATTCACTCATATGTAGGTCATTAGGTTTTCAAATTTCAAGTGTCCATCTTCTTTATTTACTGGATAACTAGTGTATAGTCTGAGTTGTCATTTGCACTGAAGCAAAAAACACAGTTTAAAGGATTGAGCACATTATTTTAACTTTATAAAATCAAAGTGTCAGTGATTTACCTAGACCTCGCGTTTTCTAAAAATGTAATAGTTTATTTTCTGTAAGAAGGGTTGCAAAGTCGTAAAAAAAAATAAAATGCCTCCTAAAATGGCTTTTGTTTTACTACAGTGCTGAACTAATTGTTTCAGCTGTAATTTAGCAGAAGCGTATGAATTCACAAATTCAAGGTACAATATGACATTGCCATATCCTGTAGCTTACTAACGGGGGGGGGGGGGGGGGCGGACGGAGCAGTTGCCCCGGGCACCAAAGGTCTTGGGGCGCCAAAACAGCTGATAAAAATTAGGCTTCGTATTTTTGCCCTTTGGGCCCCCATCGTCGCCCTGGACGCCATTTATCCTTAGTACGCCACTGATCATATCAAACTTGAATAAAATATCGAATTTGTATGTGGAATTCAGTCATCTAAAAGCAATAGGTTAAAGCCGTAAAGACGTTAAAAATGCGTAATGTATTAGCCTACACGCATAATTGGACAAAATGGCTATATTAGTACCACGTCAAATTTCGTCAACGCTGTAGTTTGGTCTCGTCTTTCAACGAATTAAAGATATAACGAATCTATACTCACAATTTCTGAGAAGATAAATCATGAATCTGTACTCACAATCTCTGAGAAGATAAATCATGAATCTGTACTCACAATGTATGCGAAGATAAATCATCTTCCTATCGATTTCATACAGGTATGACTCGATGTGACCTCGTTTAAGTTTGTCAGACCCGGTAGTAAAAAGCAACCACCATATACAGCTACCGCGTGGTGGTGTCGAATTCCAACTTTTTGATAGGCAATGTGCTCAGACCCTACACCCAACATAAATGTAAAAAATCTAAAATGGGGTGGGAAGGGTCAGGGGAAACTCGGACAAACAGAAAGTTAACGCTTAGTCCATATCACATTGTATTCTCATTCAAATAGTTACGAAATTACTTACGTCTAATGCAAAGACTAGTGGCAGGTCAACACGGACAAGGACAAGGAAGTTGAATGAGTTGTATGAATATTCATGTGCTTTGTGATCTTGACTGGTACACTAGCGTTTTGTTGTTTTTGTTGGGTTTTTATTTTTTTATTTTAGGTATACATGAACGTGCTCTAGAGGCTTAGAAACTTCAGCTGTTCTTGTTACAAACGGTAAAGTGGTAGCAGTCTTGACTGATTCTTCTTACAATCTCTTTTTTGAAAGAATTAGTAATTGTTCTGTATTTGTCAGATGTTACCATGAAGCAGATGAACTTATTAGGGCCTTCGGGATACAAACAACCAGCAAATATTTCTGTCATCGCCCCTGGAAGCACTTTCCTGACCAGAAGACGTCGCTTGGTATTGACTACAATAGAACTTTAGTTTAGCTAAATTTATATACTTAGTCTTTTTGAAATCCTGGTTATGGCTCAAGTCTGCAATTTATCTTCAGTGATTTTATTTGTATATTGTCTTTTTAGTATAACTTAAAATGCTACATGCCTGGAAGTAGCAAGCACGTGTAATAATGAGTTAACTTCGTTTTATATATTTGACTTTTTATCATTAACAAACAAGTGATACAATGTGATTAAATTCTTTAATTTCATAATTTGGAATGAAAACTTTCATTTGATTTCAGTACTATAATCCTAATCTACTATACTATACTTTACACACATCTCTCTCTCTCTCTCTCTCTCTCTCTCTCTCTCTCTCTCTCTATATATATATATATATATATATATATATATATATATATATATATATATATATATATATATATATATATGTATTTTCATCCTGATCATCTGATCATAATCACAGCAAAATTATTATCAGTGATTAATAGATTTAATTGCCTAATAATCACTGGTTCAGAGAGAAGCTATCAGACATTACTTATTAGTTTGAACTCATCTAATCTGCATCGAAGTTTCGGGAAAACTCATAGAGATAAGGAACAAGAAGACCCCTTTAAGTCCATCCAGCCTTTTAGTTAGCTAGAAAGTAAACAAACTTTAACACTGAGCTTAGTCTAAACAACTTTAACATTGACTTTAATCTAGAGTGTATACGGATGATTAGACACGCTCATTGACACCAAAGTCATCATAATGTCTAACTCCCAAGGCATGATCTACAAAAGTATACTTTAAGAGGTGGGGTAAAAAAATATAAATATCTGAATATTTGATTTTTTTGTAATCTCAGAGAATTCTTGAAGATATTGCAAGCGAAGTAATTTAATCTGGAAACATAACTGTTAATGTCTCATAATTTTAATCATTAAAGTCATTATTTATGGAAATTCCATATATTGGGAAATTTCTAAAAATCATTTTTACAATTCAGGTAAATTAATCATAATATCAAAATTTGATTTGTTTGCTATCAGAATAGTTCGATTTCATATCTTCAAATTTCGTGTGAGTGAATCTGTACTTATATTTTTATTGTTACACACGTCAACATTCTAAATTGCATTATTCCAACTCTAAATATCCTTTCTGCGTTCTCACAATTTATTTGATGACCAACATTAATCACCATGACGGTAAAAATGCATAGCATTCTTGAAGTTAAAACGTAGATCTTCAAAGTGAAACTTGCAAGTAATTTAAACTTAATTAAGGTTGAAATAATGGAATCAATTATAACTTTTGACATAATCGGATTGTAATGATCCATTATAACAACAGATGGCGCTGTTACATCTCCCACCGTGAAGGATAACTACCCCGGGTCCGATAAAATACAGATTCTAAATATGGAAGACATATCCAAGGATCGAAGAGTCCACCCACAAGCACTGGTTGAATTGCCATATCTTGCAAGAGAAAAACAAAAGTCGGTATTTATTGTTCAGGAGACCATGTTATGCCTACACAAAGTTTGACTTACTACCACACCTTTAAGGAATGCCTGACCATTTTCGCACGCAACAGGTCGACATGGCCGTGATCGCGCCCGCTTGATATGCAGGTACAACGCACTGAATGAAATTCTGCCCCCTTATTGGTTAACTGAAAATCAGGTTATCAGTAGGCGTAGGACGTTATTTTCGGTCGACCAATAAGAGGGCCGTATTCCATTCAGCTGGATGCACTTGCATATTAAGCGGGCGCGATCATGGCCATTTCGACCGGTAGCGTCGGAAAATGGTCTGGCATTCCTTAAAGGTGTGGTAGTAAGTCAAACTTTGTGTAGGCATAAAAAGTCGAATGCCTGAGCTAAGCATGGGTACCAAATTTATTACGCTATGCGAAGTGTAGCTTGAAATATCAGCGTCGATTCTTAAATAGGTCGCGCGAGAAAGGAGAGAAGTGTCCTCCCTTGTAGTTTTATATAGTACATGTATGACTGATAAGTAAATTGTAAGCAATAATGCGAGCACGTGTGGCTCACTGAAACACAAAAAAAACCAGTGAAGAAGGAGTATTGGGGCTAGTCCTTCCGCTTCATTTACAGATACCAAACATTAAACATGATATATTTACAAGGTTGACAACGTTGTGGAGTAAGACTAGACTTCCAATGATCTAGTACAGTGTAATTTGCCATCGATGCACACTATATTTCTGAGATCAAGAAAAAAAATAGTCATAATGTTCACACAACCACCTTTCTATTATGTCATCTTTTCTTGAGAAATCATGTTCAAAGCAAGTCAGTACATGTTCGATGGAAATTCAAGACTGCGTTGGTGAAATAAATACACACACTATTGTCTAAACACTTTAGAATCTTATACTTGTAATTACTGAATTGAGTTGATGCAGCATTTCTTCTCATAAAGTAGATGATGTCGTCTTCCAGAGGAGGCAATCCATAAGAATCAAAATATTTCACACAGTGGTCATTAGGAAAGTAGACGGCTAGCCATTGAGTACCTGGGCCATCACTGTCGTCCGTGTGGATGACATAGGCTTGAACGTCTTTGAGTTTTCGATGAGAAAGTTTATCTTTAGCACATACCAATGGATTCCAAGAAGCTGTGTACGAACTGTGAGTCAAAAGGTAATGAAGTTCTTATGTATTCATTATTTTCACATCATAAGTTCAGACTTCACTTGTTCAATGAAAATATATTCGTTTCGAAGTCAATGGCGGTAAGGAATGGTCACTCAAGTCTTTATATCACTCTTTCAAAATCTTCTCTTCTTAGATGTGAGTCCATGCGTCCTCTAGATAGTCTGCCAACTTGACTCATCATCAAACATTTCTTGTGTTGTTTCTGACTAGAAAAATCAATTTTACAACCATGACAATGTTCTCTAGTAAGTTGTGTGATTCTTTTAGCCAAGTGACGAGCATAACAGGACACCATGTATTGTTCTTGTCTTTGCCATCTTGACATCAAGACTGTATTTTTGTTTTGTTCACATGTGATCTGTTGATGTTCTGGATAGAAAAAATCCTCTTCGCCTATCTCAATACGTTCGTGTTTTTCTTTTCTTTTCTTTTCTTTTTTTTTCTGTTTCTAATAGTCTAGGATCACTTCTCTTAAACTGTTGAATACCAGAGTATTGTCCTATTTTGCATACAAGATGACGTTCACTATGTTCGCCAGAGCTATTGCAAACTGAAGTTCCACACGAAGTAGGCCATATGTTATAGGGTGAAAATCTCCTTCGTCGCTGCCTTTGAGTGAAATCAAAGCTCCACAAAGCATATCCTCCTGCATAATCGTCGAACGAAATGCCGTGGCTACTGTTGGTTCTTAATTGTCCTATGGATTCAAACAGAGTCAAGTAATATCTCAAGTATTTTTTTCTGGGAAAAATTAGGTTCAAAGGGTGTGGTACACAACGTCTGGCCATCTCGGGTGACTTCTATCTTGTACACGTTGAAGTGTTGGAACTGGAAAGGATTTTGTTCAATTGCTCCGTTGAGGACCACATTACTGAGCCTGGTTGCATGTGTATGTAGATAACCTTATTAGATAATCAAGCAATTATAGCATTTCTTGTTTCAAATTCTGATTCATCAAAAGGCAAACTTGCTTATGCAACAGACAGATTGATAGTGGGTATGATCCATAAAAGGAACACACACACACACACACACACACACACACAAACAAACAAACAAACAAACAAACACACACACACTGAAGGTGAGACGTCATGTTTTTATGGAACCATATTTTGTTAGCTCTACAGATCGAAGACGTTTCATTTTCGGTTCGTTAGTACATGCTTGTCATTGCTATTCTTACCAAACTGCTGTGAAGATTGGCATGAAACTTGATACACACGTTCATTCTGAGGTCTAGTTGTCCAAAATAAAAATGGTACCCCTATGACAACCAATATAGCTGCCACAGGGACCGGGTTGAAAATATGGCTCCAAGTACTACTTCTGAACAAATGCTTGTATTGGCTTTGCGTCCCCCCCCCCACCCCCACCCCAAAAAGTGCACAATCCGTAGTTATTTCCTAATGACATTTGTGTTGCTTTCTGAAAAAAGACTTAATGTCCCAAATCCCAGATATTTTCAATGCTAAGCAGAAAAAAAGGAATAAAAGGATCGAAGAAACACTGAGTTAACGTGGATCCCAACGTATTTGTTTTGTCCAGTAGAGTAATATTACCCTTTTAGTGACTGAGTTAACGTGGATCCCAACGTATTTGTTTTGTCCAGTAGAGTAATATTACCCTTTTAGTGACTATTAATTGTGGGTAACTCTAGTGTGAGTATGCCTGACTACTTTCATGTTAAGACTTTGTATTGCCTTGTACGGGCATATAATGGAATCCAACCATTTCTTGTCATAAGACACGCATTAGTAACCTTTTGGAAATCAACTTTCATTATATTTTCATCATGAAAGCAAAATAAATATTTTACCTATTTCTCTATCATAAATTACTGCCAAATTCGTTATTTTACAAGAAAACGGATGTTTATGTCATTTCTAAAGTTGTCCCAGTTTGGAGTAGACATCCTAACCTGCTCCAACAGTTCTTGCCATATAGCTTTACTTTGCTTTGTTATATTAATTTGAGTGATTTATTTTATTTGGCAAGGTCATTTTATAAATACACTTACAACTCATATATTATAAATGATTGATAATTTCGAGATCCATCATTGATGTAAAAATTACATTATAACCAGACCATATGGTTTGCCAGTTTTTCCAGTTTGGTGTAGACATCCTAACCTGCTCCAACAGTTCTCGACATTTTTAATTCTTTATTGCATATAGTCTATTAATTCCTTATTGCATATATTCTTGAATTGTTCACTACATGCACCAATAATGAAACAATTGCATTTTATGATTTCCCATTAGTAGCTTACAGTTGCGCATGGACGTGCTTTCCCAAGCAAAGCAACGCACACAAAACCGACTCATTGCGATTCATAGCCACAATATGGAGAAATACATTCACAAATCATTCCAATTATTTTGATATATAAACTTACATTTACAGGTACTTTTAGGTTAGACAACTGGTTGCCGACGAGAACTTGTAGAATGCCAGTAGACAATAAACTGTTTTGCCAACAAAATTAACCTCCTTAGCTATAACTGGAACAATTCTCTGAAAAATGTATTTGTAAATCCTGTTTCTCAGAGTGATGGATACACAGACAGACAGAAATATATAACAACTTTTTTTTATATATTAACATCTCAAAAACGAAAGGACCTATTTGGATCAAACATGTTTGTAATGACATTTTTTTATCAACTTAATGTACGAGTTGGCTATCCAAGCTGTCATCGACCAACCATAGCAATCTGGTGGAAAACCGTTTCAACTTCTTTGAAACGGTTGACTCTATTTCTGTCCATCCGTTCAGTCTCAGGGCTGATCAACTCTGCTACTCTACATTAATCACCTCTTGGTAAACCTGCTAGCTAGGCTCCTGTACCTAATTATTTATAATACGGAATATAAAACCGAGTGATTGCTCAGATATATCCAAGACCTGTATAATTTTCTCTTTAACTTAGGTTATAGTGATACACAAGAACCTAATTCTTTATGGTGGTTAATATTGTCCAAATGGTTTTCGTGAGTCATTTATCAAGTTTTGATATTTTATTGTAGCTTGCAGGCAATACCAAAATATTGATCATCAGATTCTTGACAAGATCCACGAACTTGTGAGAGAGGGGGTCCGCAAAGTGCCTGAGGTGAAGAGACATACTGAGATATATATCTCGAAGGAACTCTTGCTAGGGCAGGGGATGCACATAAATAACCGCAGGTTTTTTTTCCAACTGACGTGGACTTCCGAAACCATATTTACAGATCCTTGGTAGCTCTAAGGTGCACCGTTCTAGAGTTTATTTCCTTTTACCCATAGTAATTGTTAATTTTAATACTGGGGTTCATACGTGCCTCTTAATGCCCCTGTCAATCATTATGCATCATTTTAATAGATATTAAAAAAAACTTTAATTTTTTGAAATATTTACTATATTTTTCATCATTTAACATAAATCTCAGGATTATCAATGGTACCTGATTAATAAATGTCAATACGAAAAGGACAAATAAAGAAAAAAAATAGCTAATCAAAGCAACATTTCTATATGTTTCATGAAAATACAAAATGTTTTGCAAAAGGGTTTTAGATTTTTTTCTTCATAGTCAAGATATGTATATAGCTGCAGTTTTTGAAAAGGTCAAAGCTCATTAATTTGTCACATCAAAATTTTTAGTGATTATGGCAAGTTGGTATGGTTCAGACTTGTAATCAGTACGAGCAAGGGTTTGAGAAACATGGTTCATTTTTATATTGAATGCATGTTGCACTTTTCCACTCAGTGAGAGGCCATATTTTACTGAGATGTTTTGTTAAACTTTCAATCCTGTATCCAGGAATTCTTTCTGACTTAAATATGTCAATATTTGCATTTATACATGAGTTCAAGACATGATTAATTATTGACATATGTTTTAGCATAATGGAGTTTATACATGAGTTCAAGAGATGATTAATTATTGACACCTGTTTATACCTCAGCATAGCTTGATATTCACAGATTTATTTTCTTCCGATGATTTAGATAATCTGCATCAACATATTCAACAGTGGCGAAAAGACAGACCAGATGATCTGGATAATCTGCAACAAGATATTCAACAGTGGAGAAAATACAGACCTGATGATTTGGATAATCTGCATCAACATATTCAACAGTGGAGAAAAGACAGAACAGATGATTTGGATAATCTGCATCAACATATTCAACAGTGGATGACAAACAGACCAGATGATAATTTCTTCTTTCAACCAATGTAAGAAATCAATATTTTGGCTTAAAGGTCAAATATGTGTTTTTTATTTAGACATATGTGAAATCTCCAGTTGTTGTTTTACTGAAGTTATAGCAAATTTTTCAATACGAGATACTTGGCTTAATAATATTACCCTCTCTAATGATCTGTAATAAGATCTGTACTTACATGGAAGGAATTACAAAGAGCTCAGAAGAGGATCCAAATAAGGTATGAACAAATCTTTTATATAAACCCAGGCCTCTCCTCCATCCCTATATTGTCTAGAAATCCCCTTAAAATCCCAATATTTTCCCTTTAACATGGCACTAAATTCCCTTTCTTGTCCTTATATGTTTGTTGGAGAAAGCACATACTAATGTTTCCACCAGCTTTTTTCAGAAAATGTTTTTCAAGCACATGTTGCAAAAATAATGTCGATGTGTTGGTATATTTTGCAAGAACGGTTAGTATGCATAGGTCTATAAGAAATATCAGTAATGACCAGTATTATTTTTCAGGTACTAATTTAGTGCACTGCATTATTGATATTGGCTAATTTTTGTGCAAGTACTTTAAAATTAGATTTCAAAAGCATTTCCTAGCAATTTACTACTAAAAACATGTCATCATTCATATTTGATCTTATAATTCTCTCCCCAACACCCCACCCCGTATCCATATTTTTCCAGATACCTTTTAAGCTGAATGTCACATACAATCCCTATACGTATGAAAATCGTGGCTAAGAAGCCTGTGTACCATATTTTTGGCCCTGTAAATAAGTACGTTTTTCCTTCAAAATCTTCTTAGTAGCTCATGCTTTACTTTGACTACTTCACTTTGTAACACATAAATGTAACACCACCATGGCCGGTACTATTATGCAGAGGATGTTTTAAGTCCATAATTATTAACTTGAAACTTTATTTAGCACCATCAATATATATGAAACACAGCAAAAATAGATTTAATCATTACCGTTTCTGACATGATAAAGGTTAGGTGCTTAATTGAAATCTAGAACTTTGTCTTATACTCCGCTTTGACCAATATGTTAGGTGAGAATTGGAAAATAGGAAAAAGGCTCCTCAAGGTATACTCCAAAAAAACTATAGTCAGTAAAGAAAAAATAATATTGCTCGATAATCAAGCAGTAGAAGGCACCAATGACAGAATGTATGCAAAAGCCAGTAGCAGATGCACTAACATGATAAATATCCCACTCACACGTTTTACTCATTTACAATATTATTTCTTTGATCAGAGAAACTCTTATATCCCAAAAGTTACAATACCAGGAAAAAGAATAAAGTTGTTAACTAGGTTTGTATTTTGGATACTTTCGCTACAATTAGTCCATTGAAAGAGAATTTGAAGTCGCCTGATAAAGCTTTATAGAATGTATATTTTTTAATTATAGTGTTCATTGACCACTTGATCTGAGCGTACTTTGTCTGACATGCCTAAAAATATTACTGGGACGAACTCTAAAAAAGTTTATTTTCACATTTTCAAGAAACTTTGAAAACGTTGCTTTCTTGAATGCAAGTAATGAATAAACAGATTTTACGTTTTAGGTAGATGTGACTGTATTAATCATATCAAGTTTAATAACCCATAGTTATATTCAATACGAAGATATTATCTGATCCATCACCCACTCTGAATTGAATAAATTCAAAAAATATCTTTGAATTTGTTGCTCCATAAGACCATTATATTGTTTAAATTGTGAATATATATTTTCTATTCTGCAAATTTTAGAATATAATATTTTCATATTTAAAAAGGTTAAGTTCGTACAGTTTGCCTTGATTTGGAACACACCATAAAATGTGTGCCTCCACTTTTTACCCCCATTTTGTATAGTGTGTAGTCAGTAAAGCATGCTGTGTCCTTCATATTATACTTTCAGTGATAACCAAAGATATATAAGGCATCATGCATTTCTGAGAAACTATCAAGAATACTGCAACAACAACAAAAAAAAGGGGGCAGATTTCTGTTCTGGGTACTTTTCTTCCCTGGTATGATATTGTTAGTGCATGTACCAATGACTACCCTTTTGCTCTTTTAGTTATATGACTATAATAACTTTTTAGTACCGTATAACGCCAAATTTAATCGATATTTGAATGATTTACTGGTCAAAGAGTAAGATTGTAAAAATAATTTCAAAGTTTACTTTACTTTGACATAAAGTTTCGTAAAAAATTCTGTCGTAACATGATACTGTATCTCACTAGTTAAAGATCCTATAAAATTTCGAGGATGGAATTATGCATTTCTAAGTAAAAATCTCAAACCGTAATTTTCTCATCTATGTGATCAGATATTCTTGTTATGACTTGTTTACAGCGATTGCACTTGAGTTATATATATATATATATATATATATATATATATATATATATATATATATATATATATATATATATATATAAGCATTACCCCAATCTGCAAATTAACTGTTTCTTACATGTTCATGATGGCTGATGCCCTTATGGGGATCATATTGCATAGTACTTGGATGATTTGTTGTACCAGTTTGGATCTAATACACAGGTTACACGTTTACTCGTTATCCAAGTATTGATATTTGCAGATATTGATGCAAAACATTTGAAATCGTAAACTAAAACACACAACAATAAAAAGCAAAAATTAAAAACACATGCAGTATAAACTAGTTACTGCTGAAAAAGCAAGTAGAAGCATTAATTTAAAAAAATCTCAATAATTTTTCACAGTCAAGAACATCGTTTGTACACAATGTCCAGTGGACTGCTTCAGCAAACAGCTCGTGATTCTTTATAAATTTGATCAGTTAAAACGTTTCAGTTTCTCTCAGGCAATATAGGCTGCAGTACTACTACATTTCGGCGTCTAGTTTACAGTACATCTACAGTCAGACGTTTAGTTTACAGTACCACTACACTCAGGCGTATAGTTTTTGGTGAGAACGAAAAACCATTAAATCTTTGTGTACAATTTGCAAGGAAGAGTCGGAATATAGTTCGACAAGTTTGGCAGCAACTAGTTAAGGCGAGATTATACAAGATCGATGTTCAAGTATATATATATAAGTGCCTTGCTACTTATTCTCACGTTTTAACATGTGTGGAAGGAAAAAAGTACTGAGATGCAGGGAATTTAAATCACTCAGATAGACATATTTGCACATGAACTGAGGGACCATAAGAATCGAGCAGAAGATGATTTACCTATTAAGAAAGAATTCCCATGTTCAGTTTGGTACAATCCATATAGGAGATATGATATTGTGTTCATATAATATAACCAAGCATGCAAGCTATTTATTGGTACATTTCAATTGAGTTTTGACGACAAGTACATCTTTAAAATATTAAAGAGATGTTTAATATTAAAGAGATGTAAATTTTCTAGCTAGATTTTCAAAAGGACAGCAACCTGACCAATGAGAGCATTTAAACTGAAAGACCCAACATAGCCATCATCGAAAGATACAGTTTTACCCATGTCTAGTCAACCTTTGTAGTACTATCACATTCTGTCAATTGCCAATGTGTTTCCGCTAAATGACATTTGAAGAATGAAACTTCACATCAGAAAAATCTGTAACAAGCTTGATTTTCATTACGTTTAAAATTGAACTTCTTTATAATTCAGTTAAATTCTTTTTAAAGAACTTTATGGATTGAAACCAAATTTAGCGTAGGCTTTACATTAAGCAGATCTTGGTGAAAATCAATTTTAAGCACCACTCCCCATAAAAAATAAATAAATAAATAATAAAACAGAAAAATTTTACTGGGTATATGGCTATGTCTTTAACTTAAAAATATGCCATTTAATCTCAAGATATCGAGGGTGGCACACTTATTGTATTGCCATAATTTTAGTGTTATATCTTTAATTTGTGTAGACGTCAGTACTCTTCAAAGTATATGGAAATGGAAGGCTTGAGCAAATCATCAGATTTGTATAATCTCAGTGAGAGGTTTGATTATAGGTAAGTGATCTATTTATCAATAGTCATTTTTTTGTGAGAAGAGGCAGAGGATTTTAGAAATTATGCTGCATTTGCAAGCATAGTTATATTATGCTATCAAATGTGTTTTTGTATAGCCCTTGTTATAGCGAGATCAGATATATTAAGTTGAATTAGCCTGAGGTCACGCCGAGGGACTATATAAGCTGACATGGGTCAGTGTGAGTGAGCGAAGACTTTCCACAAGGCATATAAGAAAATATCGATTTATTGACATTTTCGTAAATCAGTTTTTAGTTTTCAATATTGAGTTACTCAAAGTTATTTCATGTTTCTTGCCGACAATATTTTAATGACTTTGAATCATGCATGTCAAAGTTGAAATAAGTTTTACTGGATCAAGTTCGTGACATTTGCAACCCAACCCAACCCCAACTTCCCAACCCCTAAAAAAACAAACACAAAATAAATAAAAACAAAACAAAACAAAACAACAACAAAAAATGACGATCTATACTGAATTTGATTTTCTATTTTGGGCAGCTTTATGTAATATTACAAAAAGAAATTCTTCATTATTCATCTCCCCAACAATCTAAGCATTGTTTGAGTTTAATGATATTTAGACAGACATTCAGTCAAGGCTGGCTGTATATAGGGCTTGCTACGGATCATTATAGGGGACTGGTTGACTTTATCGTCTACCTATTTTAGATGACGATCTATACGATCTATCTATTTTAGATAGAGTAAGCCCAGTATGAAGCCCCGCTTGAAGCCCATTTTGTCGTAATATGGTATTGGCTGTTGTCAATATATTACATAGTTGATTAATACGGGTCTCTGTCTTATCACATAGATACGGCATATCAGCATACCTTACAAAAAATGAATAATGACTGAATAATATCGACAATACTGTGACATAATTTATTTTTATGGGCATAAATTTGTGTTGCTTTGCAAAATATTTTTCATGGATTGGGAAATGTTTCTTATTAGTTCAATACAGTTATTTGTGTCTTACAATGAATAATTTGTTTTACAGGTTCATATACTGTAAAAAGACTAGGTTTTGTTGATCAAAATGTTCAATTTCTGGAACATACAGAAGATTTTGTGCAGAGAAATAATACTGCATTTGTAATTGGAGAAATTTAACTATATTAAATAAAACATATTGGTGCTGATTTATTCTGGCGCAAAAATAGCAATTGGTGATTTGCAAAAACATTTTTCATGTGCGAATAGTCATTTTACAGTACCTATATCATGATTTTACTATATGTCACACAATTAAAAACTTGTGACATTTTTGATGTCGTAACTTCATTTAATGCTCAGATTTAATAACATATCTCAACGTCATTTTTATTACACTGTATACAAGTTTCCTCAAGTATATTTTTTGTCTTTAACGATAAATGGAGTATTACTTTTTTGCTCATAGCTGATAGAGTAATACATACATGGGACTCAATGAATGCAATTTGAAATGTGTACTCAACCCATAAATGCATTTTATAAAATGTTTTAATGATTTTCATTACAACTCAAAAGTATATTTTTGTATATTTTAAAATTAAAATCTGTCCTCCCTGGGTATGCATAAATATAGCAAGCTTCATCGCAAATGTTAATTTTTAAATTTCCATAAGTTACATGTTTATGTGTTTCATTTAGCTAAATTTCAAAACCATGTAACTATAACCGTACAAAAATGGTATAATGAAATGCATAAATACTCTGAATATACAGGGACTGTGTTGTTGAATACTTAGAATTATATTCAGTACATATCTGGTTAGTAGCCTTGTGAAAGTTTGCTGCTTTTAAGAATCCTTGATATATGGATGTCGTGTGTGACTTTCAATGAGACCTTGGTTCACTCAGTGGAAAAAAGTTGAAGCAGACCTATGGAGAGGCACATAAGCTTTGTCAGACATCAGAATTTAACCTAAATTAATGATTTCAATTTTTAAACTTTTTTGAAGGCACACACAATCTTTCGAATATCAGTTTTGTTTGTTTGTATTCGTACTTAAATTTATGCTGTTTTGGCATAGAGATTTATGTAAATGAAATCATATTTTTCTAATTTCTAAGAACACTTTGGAGGATAAGTAGAGTGTACTTTGTAAAAGCAAGAATTATCTTGTAAAACAGAAACTACAATGCTTGCTCAAAATAGGTATCATGTTTTAACAGTTTGTTCTTTATATCTGTAACAGGTTGCTAACGTGTTCTTATGAGAAACAATAAATCTATGTATGTGTATGATGCTTTTATATTTCCTGTATTCACTTTATCTCAAGAATGTATGACACTTTGGAAGTGTTTTGTGTAAAATGAATCTTTTATATATCATATTTGTTATATTCACTGTAGAAAGTAATGATTTGTAGCATCTGTAGCACACAAATCAAGACATAAATGAAACATATGTTTCATCATATTTGTCATATTCACCATAGAAGGTAATGATTGTTAGCATTTGTAGCACACAAATCATGACGTAAATGTACAGCTCTAATATATCATATTTATTATATTTACTGTAGATAGTAATGATTGATTGCATTTGTAGCACACAAATCAAGACATAAATGTACATATGTTTCATCGTATTTTCCATATTAACCATAGAATGTAATGATTGTTAACATTGGTAGCATACAAATCATGACATAAATGTATATATGTTTCATCATATTTGTCATATTCGCCATAGAAAGTAATGATTGTTAGCATTTGTAGCGTACAAATAAGGACATAAATGCACAAATATTCCATCATATTTGTTATATTCGCTGTGGAAGGAAATGATTGTTAGCATTTGTAGCACACAAATCAGGACATAAATGTGCATATGTTTCATCATATTTGTCATATTCACCATAGAAGATAATGATTGTTAGCATTTGTAGAACACAAATCATGACATAAATACACATATGTTTCCTCATGTTTGTTATATTCACTGTAGATAATAATGACTTATAGCAATTGTAGCACACAAATCCGGACATAAATGTACATATGTTTCATCATATTTGTCATATTCACCATAGAAGGTAATGATTGCTAGCATTTGTAGCACACAAATCAGGACATAAAAATGTACATATCTTTCATTATATTCGCCATAGAAGGTAATGATTGTTAGCATTTGTAGCACACAAATCCGGACATAAATGTATATATGTTTCGTCATATTTGTCATATTCACCATCGAAGGTAATGATTGTTAGCATTTGTAGCAATCAAATCCTGACGTAAATGTTCATATGTTTCATCATATTTGTTATATTCACTGTAGAAGGTAATGATTGTTAGCATTTGTGGCAATCCAATCCTGACATAAATTTACACATTTCATCATATTTGTCATATTCACTGTAGAAGGTAATGATTGTTAGCATTTGTAGCACGCAAATCCTGACATAAATGTACATATGTTTCATTATATTTGTCATATTCACCATAGAAGGTAATGATTGTTAGCATTGGTATCACATAAATCATGACATAAACGTACATATGTTTCAGCTCGAAAATTATAAGTATATTAAGTGACGACATAAAAGATTTTGCACATTTTTGTATAATGAACTTTTACTGTGACTAATACAGTGTAAGTCATCCAATGTATTAAAATATATATTTGTCATAATTTCTTCTATTTAACAAATATTTCATTTACATAATTTAATGGGCCCATACATGGGAGTCTCTTTTCTATTGGTCACATTGTATGTACCCTTTTACTCTGGTTAATATGCTTTGATTGCATTTTTGCCTATGAAAAGATATATTTCATTGAGCTTCCATTATAAAAATCCAATCTTAAACCAAAGAGAGAGGGAGAGAGAGGATATACAAATACCACATGTACATCACCGAAATATGATCTATATATATCTAATAAATGTTACACTTTAAGGGTTAGGAACAAGCAGGTTAAATTTATTTATGTCTCCCATGTTTGTCTCTAGTGAAAATTGTATTGATGTCAAATATAAGTATAGTTATATTTTTATGATATACATATATGATTTCCTGCTTACTTTAAGTATGTAAATATTATTATTAGGACGAATCAGTGACTCAGGCTGAATTTGTGCTTGGTTTGCTTTCTCTTTTTTTTTCTTTTTTTTTTTGGGCGGGGGTGGGGTTGGGGATTTCAAGTATATGAGTTGATCAAAAAGCTATACCCATATTATTTTGTAATCACTGTAATTTGGCATGATATTGTCCATCCTCTGTAATCAAAGAAAGAGAGAAGCCTTTTCTATACAAACGTACCTGGATTATTGTCCACTGTCTCTACTCATACATTACATATCCAAACTTTGTAAGGAAACCTGTCTTAGGTCCTTGTCCACTCTTTGAGATCATGTACAAATGCCGTGCCTTTTCTGTGGAAACCTTTACTATATACTTGACCCATTTATATAATCGAATACAATAGCCACGTTTGCAGAGAAGGCGGGCCTAGCTCACTGTCTACTGTTTGAAATCATACACAAAAGCCGGTAGGTTTTCCCTATTTAACCCATTCCTAGGTCATTATCCGTAATATAATATCCAAGTCCTTGTATAGAAACTTAGGCCTAGTGCCTGTTCAATGTTTCAAATTATATAAAAACGAGCACATCTCTCTGTTGCACCTACATTAGGATCTTGTCAACTGTATGAAATTATATAAATAACCCCGCCTTTTCTATAGCAGCCTTCTGTATGTCCTCCCGCTGCCTCTGCAAGACATTTTTCTCCAGAAAGATGTTCAATAGGTGTTTCTCTGCACATGCAATCACATACAATACCTACATTTTTTATTAGAAACATAGCCTATCTCAATGCATGCAGCCTATACTCAAACAATCGCCACGGTTTTGTACAAGTACCTATCCTAGATCCGTATCGACTGCTTAAAATCATCCACAAAAGTCATGTTTATATAAACAAACACAATACTCTGGCCTTTGAAAAGAAACCTACTCTATGGCCTTCTCAGCTGCCAGTACTCATATAATCGTCCACAAATTATCACAGTCACACCTTTTTATACAAAACTCCTTAGGTCCATGTCCTCTAAAAGTATTCATACAATCCCCGTTTGGTATAAATACAAATCCTAGATCCTTGTCCATTGGTAAAAATCATACACAATTGTCATTGCTCGTGTATAGTATCTTTCACTAAGTCCTTGTCCTCCACCTATGCTGATACAATCGGCACGACTCTGTATACATATCTATCCTAAATCTTTGTCCTTGGTTTGTAATGATACACAAACGTTAGACATTTTGTATAGCAGCCTACCATAGGTCCTTGTACTCTTCCTGTACTCATCGAATACAAATGACATTATATTAATACCTATCCCAGGTCCTTGTCCATGCTTTCGAATCAAACATACATGTTAGGCTTTATCTCCAGCAGCCGTCCCTAGGACCTTGTCTTATACCTGTACTTATCCAATAAGCATGATTTTCTAGTATTACCTATCCCAGCTCCTTTTCCATGCTTTACAATCAAAGACAAGCTTAAGCCTTATCTCAGGCAGCCTTCCCTAGGTCCTTTTCGTGTACCTATATTGACGCAATCGCCAGAACTTTGCATAAATATCTATCCTAAATCATTGTCTATGGCTTGAAATGTTACACCAACATTAGGCCTTTCTATAGCACCTTACCTTAGGTATTTGTCCTCTGCCTGTACAGATCCAAAAAGCATGACTTCTATTAAAACCTATGACCGGTCTTTATGCATGTTTTGGAATCATGCAGAAACGTTAGGGCTTTTCTATAGCAGCCGTCCCTAGGTACTTGTCTTCTGCCTGTACTCATCAAAGAAGCACATCTTTCTATTAATTCCTATTGTATATCCTTGACGATGCTTTGTTGTCATACACAAGCGTTAGGCTTATTCTACAGAAGCCTTCCTTAAGTCCTTGTTCTCTACCTATACTGATACAATCGCAACAAATTCCTATAAACATCTGGCATGAATCCATTCCATTCCATTCCAATAACTAAGTATTGGTCACAAAACAAAACACTGCGTGTTAGATAGTATATACGGGGTATTTATCACTAGAGCCCTAGAGTGTCCCCTACATATTAAATTCTCGTACAGCCCTAGAGTGTTCCCCACATGTTAAATTCCAGTTTGAGGCCATACATTTTTCAACATGGAAACATTTATAACACTCTCCAAGTTAACATTACATTTCCTGTTTGAAGCATTATCGTCGGTTACATATTAAAATTATGGACAATTTTAACATAGGATTTCCCGTACGTAACTATAGTGGTGCATATTAAGGTCAACTCTAACAATGTTACAGTGTAACCCCATTTGAGATCAACCACTTCTAACAATGTTACCATTTACCCTCAATCTTAAACATATGGACAATTTTAACATATGATTTCCCGTAAGGGGCCATATCGTCGGCCACGTGTTAACCTACGGCGTAATGATAATTCCCGTAAGGGGCCCAGTTCTCGCATATTACTTCTATCCTACCTTAGGTCCTTGTCCTCTACCCATATGCATCCAATAAGCTTGACTTTCTAATAATATCTATCCTAGGTCCTTGTACATGCATTGGAATCATCCACAAACGCCATGCCTATTCTATAGCAGCCTCACTCAGGTCATTGTCCTCTAAATATACTCATACAATCACAAGGAAGTTATATACATATCTATCATAAATGCTTTTCATGCTTTGAAATGATACACCAACGTTAGGCACCTTATCTTAGGTCCTTGTACTCAACCTGTATTCATCCAATAAGCATGACTTCTATTAATACCTATGACAGGTCCTTGTACAGGTTTTGAAATCATACAAAACCTTAGGCCTATTCTATAGCAGCCTACCTTAGGTCCTTGTTCTTTACCTGTTCTCATCGAAGAAGCACATCTTTCTTTTGATTTATATTCTAGGTCCTTGATAATGCTTTGTTATTATGCACAAGCGTTATGCCTATTCTATAGCAGCCTCCTTGAAGTTCTTGTCGTCTACCTATACTGACATAATCGCAACGAATTTGTATAAATATCTAGCATAAATCCATTCCATTGTTTGAAATGACAGACCAACATGAGACCTTTTTTATAGCAGCCTACCTTATGTCCTTGTCCTGAACATATGCTGATGCAATCGAAACGAATTTGTATAAAGATTTATCCTACAAATCCTTGTCCATGTTTTATAATGATACACAAAAGTTAGACATTTTCTATAGCAGCCTATCTTAGGTCCTTGTTCTCTACCTGTATTCATCCAGTAAGTATGACTTTCTATTAGTACCTATACTAGGTCCTTATACATGCTTTGGAATTTTACAGAAACGTTATGCTTACACTATAGCAGCCTACCTTAGGTTCTTGTCCTCTACCTGTACTCTTTGAATAAGCATATATTTGCTTACTTTTACATAACTTTGTATTCAAACTTTTTTTTAAATCGTTCACCATCTCAATCCTTGCTGAAGTAATTTATTCTTGCTAAATTCAGTATATGCATTTAAAATTAATAAATGCAATTCTGAAAGAAGTTGCTATAAAACAGGCAACAAAAACCGCTATAAAGTGATGATAAATACAAATAAGGCACAGTTTGCTGAATGAGAGGAAGATAATATTGTGGTTAGACAGACAAATTGATGTTATAGCTTTGAAACTTGTTTCTCAAATTTTATTAGAAGGGAAACACATTTTTTCAAAGGCTAAATTATAAGGGCAAATATCTACGGAATCGTTTACTTTTGTTCCTGCTCCGCATAACAGGCCACCGATAGTGTATTGTCTATGGTGATTACAGGCCGGGGCCTTGAAAATTCAGTACATTATATTAATGTATTCTACATGATGTGTCATTTGGAGTGGTTAAGAGACAACGTCAACCTGTGAAACTGTTTAAAAAAAGTTTAAACATTTGTATTTAATCCGCAACGTTAGAATATACATTCTATTGAGTTGGATTTTAATCAGAAAGTGAGATGACAGCTGTCCTGAACAAACTCTGTACCTGACAGTATCCTTTCAGATTACAAAAAATAAAAATATTGGTAAAACAACATGTATAAAAACGATTATGAACAGAGATATAAGTAATGTTTATTTATGTTGTTGTCAACTTTCACTATCTAACAGACGACGCATACTTTTTATGCAAAAGTTTAGGTTTTTTATACTGCTTATAAAGTATAAAGCGGTTTTACAACTTAGAACATATCTCGGAATATCGAAAAGTAACCAGTATGAATAAATTAGTGCAACTCATGAATAGTCATGTCGCCGTCAGGTCCATGACAACACATACCTACCGCCAGTCCTTGTTGTCTAGTAATTACCATACGGAATCGGAAAAAGTAAGTATCATTTTACTTCATCTAGGAAATGACGGTAAACTTCTGGGTATTTTTTTAGTAAAAGAATTGATAGGTGTATAATAAAAAGATGTATTTTTCTTGCATTCTAGGTTTCAGCACAGGATTATTCATACATTGATTTAGCGAGACGATCGCATGTTGTAGCACTAAGGTAACAGCATTTAATTGGTGTAAATTAGCTGAATTTTGCTTATTTTTCATGCTGGAATCTACATAGTAATTTGAAAAGATCAATAGATACATAACTGTTTTCGGTTATTCAATCAGTACACATTATCTCCTTGCGTTGGCGATTTGTTTAACATAGATGCTGTAAAAATCTTACTATTTGTGGAGGACTTGTTTTCTTTTGTTGTAATGAATATGCAACTACCACGAAATAAATTCATCCGTACAAGTTGTTTTCGTAGATATTAATTCTTAAGGTGAACAATGTGACCCCACGGAATTGTATCGCCACGAAATCGTTCGTTAACCTCCAACTATGAACATTTATCCGCAATACCATTTCTGATTCTACTGCTAACTTTTGAGGGGTGGGGTGAGCGACAGTTGGATCTTATTATATTAAAGTGAACAGTGTGACAATACATAAATTTATCACCACGAAATTGTTCGTTAACCTCCAAACCAGGAAGTTTTATTTCCAGGAAAATTTCAGATTCTGCTGCATACTTTTTTTCCAATTAATGTTTCGTACTAGTCAAGCAATTGGTGGATCTTATTAAATCAATTTATTGAAAGAATAATTTAAAATGTTTGGAAGATGTTCTTAAACACCATTACATGAAAGTAATACTTTTAGTAAAATTGTATGCAATCAAAGATAAACTTTTCACAATAATTATTTGTGGTTTTTCGAAGAAACAATTGTCATAGATCACGGCATGTACGACAATACCCCATGGAAGGATATAACTGACGTCTTTGAACTTCTTCCAAGACAATATTTACATTGAATTAAAATGCAATTAAATGTATCTACTGGTAGTTAATGCTAACAACATTGACTAAAGAAATAGCTGTCTTTTAAGAAAGATATAAAAAAAATTCGTAGATTCGCAGAAACAAGTAAGTTTTTAATAAATATGTAAGGAATTTAAAAACGAAAGTGAACACAGTACGTTTAAATATACAGAATATAATAATGTTTCATGTCGAGATTCTGCCCCAACGTCGTTCAACATTGTTTACATTTCATCAATTCTAATCCACTCTAGGAAGGTTTTAGTTTACAAAGAAACATGGTGAACCTTCTTTAAATCTTCCGGCTCGTTTATAAACACTCGATCAATGTAAGATCGCATTATGCAGTAAATCTGATCGGTTGTATGACATAGCGTCATAGACAATAAATATTTACATACTCAGATATGGCTATTATGCTGATTTGATCGGAATATCGGACCTGGACTTTGAAAGACGATAAATTACTGTGCTATTTATAGCTGTGTGACCTCCCTTTATGAAAAGTATGTATACAATTTGTTAAATGACATATTGGTACTGTTTTCTGAATAGAGCAATGAATGTCTGACACAATCATAATAAAAGAGCACTGGCAACGATTGGCCGACATACCCACAGCTAGCAGATTTCTTGGTCAATTAAGAAGTATGACTCTTGTCACGAAAAATAGTTAATACATAAAGTGCTAGTGAATGAGCACACGTTCCTTTGCATCTGTCTCCACAATTACAAGTCACAAAACAAAAACGTATTCTGCTGATGACCTTACTGTACATGTTTCATACCTTTTGTCTCAATTCTTTGTTACGACTCTAGGTCTTAAAAATATGTAACAGAAAGAAAGTGAAACCAACACTGTAAGTAAAATCAACAAACAATTTATTTCTAGACAATTAAAGTGAAAATTCAAAAGACACTTACAATAACGTGAATTAAAATATAAATAATCCTAAGTGTCCTAATCACAAGTGCAAAATTATATAATGTTCCGAAAGCATTCCGATAACCTTTAATGTCCTGGTGTACCACAAGTCTTGAATGTCCTGATGTACCACAATAATGTAATCCGGAATGTTTTGAATGAATTCACATAAATCCCAAAAAGTCCTAAAATCTATGAGCACTTTAGTATTCCAATGGATATTGTAAATAAATAATTCCTCTCTCTGAATTATATCGGATTTCAACAACATAACTAAAACAGATTCCTTACAGACTGATCTTTTAGAACCGCAATTCTAGATAGGAATGAATTTGTTTACCAAAATCTGTATATAAATACACATGCCAACATAACCTATGTCACATAACAATATGAATAATTCTAATGGGAAAAATATTGGCCTACCTGACAATTATGACATCAGAATATGAGTAATTTTGATGAAAAATTACTTTGTGTACCTGACTTTTGTCACAACAAGACATGGAAATAACAGTTCAGGTGCTAATAAAACCGGCCTTGAACTCGAATGCTATGTAAACATGTTGTTTACAAAATTACCATAATCGGACTAAAGAACAACTTACAATCATGGACACATATTACAAATTCAATATACATAACAGCTGTAATATTTTCGGTGTCGATAGTGCGTATTCTAACCAAACAATGGTAATAAAAAGCTCGTGAGACTTAGAAACGGAAATGAGTAGACTTAGAAACGGGTATGAATCAAAATGTTTAGGCAAGTTTCAAAAGTGCAAGTTGTATTGCCTTCTATTGATACTTTATTCAAAATGTATTGGCAAATCTACTTTAACTTCAGTTACAAATATTCAACCATTAAAATAAACACCTAACAGAGAACTATCGTCATGTCTTTTCATGTGAGATTGTTCCTTTTTGTTGTATCTTTCAAGAAATATCATACCGGTACATATTTATCAGTTTTGAAACAAAGTTTTCTTAATCAAACAGAAATGATCTACACTAATTTAGACATTTAAGAGGGTAACTTCCTTTACCGCCGTTTACATTTTTTTTATATCTTAAAAGTAAGAAAGGCTTTTAACAATATAACGTAATTTATAAATCATGAAATATACAACAGGTTTTTATTAAACAACTTGCACTTTCTCTAATCAAAGTCACACATGCTCATGAAATACAGCAAAATGCCCAATCTCCGTTACATCCGATTTCCGTTACCAAAGAGATTTCTACAACTTAATCCGCGTGATGTTTCTATTAAGTTTATAAAGAAAAGATAATGCACACGGAATATATTACGATACAGTGGCTGATTACTTTTGGAAGGATTAAACGAAGGTAACTACACATGGCCTGAAGACAGACAAATCTGATCTTGAGTTTTAGATTGACTTTCCACTCTCAGCCAATCAAAAGGGGCGTTAGTTTATTTTGCATTTTGGTACTTAGGAGTTCCTTTGGAAGATGCTCTAGCCAGTTGGTCTTAAACCTGAAAGAATAGATAGAATTCGTTAAAATACGTTTTGTAATATAGGTAGTGGTGCTTGGGATAAGGGAAACTAATAAAATATACAAATGAATCAGATAAGTTATATAGGGGTTTTTTTCTCTTCAATTAAAAGTATGTATATATAAAATATTCAAGGTAAAGGATATAAACATCAGCACGATAGCCAGTGTGAGAGAGAGAGAGAGAGAGAGAGAGAGAGTAAAGAGGGAGAGAAGGGGGAGACTAAAACCTATTTGAAACCTTTTTTATATAATATTTAATTTTGTATGAAATTCCATCACTACGAAAATGTTGACAGGAACATGAAATGTAATTGTTTTCGCTGTAGTAGAGGATTATGTTTAGAGTGTAATTGGAAAATACTTCAGTTTCAAGATTTTTCTTTTATATCTGATGTTGCAGCATTTCTAAAAGAGACGTTTTTCTTTGGCGACAAAACTGTGTTCCTACTGCAACACCAGTGTCTGTGTAAAATATATAAAAAGATGATAAACATTTGTCTTTCTATCCCAGCCTAAAACTTACAAAACAGACGAATATACATGCTTGAAGCTCCTTTACCTTATTTTAGAATAGACAAAATTTAATTTAAAATACAATTGATTGAACAAGGTTCATACTTATTAGTATACGTTTTTTGACGGAAATACTGCAAACAATATACTTTCTTGAGACTAATGCATGATAGTTTTGAAAAACTTTTAACCCACCTTGTTACATCCCAATTGTCCTAAATAATGTATCGTACTGGTTTAGCAATTCAAATCTGTACCCCCTTTGATCGCATCTCAAGAGCACGAACTGTTGAGCCATCGCGAATGTCCTCATTTAGGCAAAGTTGTGGAATTGTTCAAAAATCTCACAGCTTCGTTTCGAATTTCAAGCGGAAATTTTATTTTGATGGATTTCTGACAAATTGTGCCCATAATTGACCAAAAGTATATTGGGCCCTGCAATTTAGTTAGGTACACCTAAATGAGGATAACAGCTTTTGTTTAGTTTATAGTGAATTACGCCATTTAGATTTAGATTCCCGACATGACTCTAAGATAAAGAAGCTCAAGAGAGTATGTAATAGCAGTATTTATCATTTGGATCGAAGACATTTTCTACAAATTTCAAAGCACATAGTGCAAAACAATCACAACATTTTCTCTACAAGTAACGCTGCTATATGTGCTTATACATAAAACTGCACAGCCATCTTAAAAATATGTTTGTAAACAATGCTTCTTCCCTATCCAGTGATTATGTTAGCTTTCATGATTTTAACAAATAAAAATTGTATTCTCCAAATCAGGTATAATCAGGGTAAGTTCAATTACCTGCCTTAAAAATAAAGAACGAATTTGTGCTTCTATTCATAATTTGAAATGTAATTAATTATTCTTTTCTTTGCTTCATGTTCCACTTCTACTTTGAATTGAAATTTAATTTTTTAAAATACTTTTCATACTATTTTATACCTAGTTCCAGCAGCAAGCGTTAATCTGGGTATATAAGATCTTTTATTTGCATGTTCCCCATTTTGTAGTCACAGTTTAGAGTTTGTCTTATTTAATGAAATTTTACTCTGCTGTCATCACGAATTCTAGATGCACAAGGTTAGTTATAATATTTTTTATATCCTGTGCGTTTCCTCTGCACTATATATTATTTTTCGCACAAAAAATGATTTGTTTTAGTTTACAAGATTCAGTCATGTAAAGTGATAGAGGTGAGACTAATATCAGAGCTTCGAGTTCACGTCACTTTTTTATGGTTACTGACTTTTACATTTCTTGTTACCCGTTGTTCTTTTCTGTTGAGTCTGTATACAACTATTCGACTCTGAAGCAAAAACAAAAGATATTATTATCAGTGTAGAGATGGTCTCGCAAGCGTATGGTAAGATAGTTCTGTTCAGGAAGTTGTTTACTTTGAAGGCTAATACAATATTTTCAAAGTCCCAAAATCCTCTAATATATATTTTAAAGAATGTATTGGGTGTGCTTTTCGTTATCAAAATTCGAATCAATCTTCTGGACTTTGTTGTGTGTAAACGGTGAACATTGCGAAAGAGCCAACTTCACTCTTGGCAGTCATTATTATATTGCAATTAAATATCACGTCATTTATCGATATGCAGAAATTAATAATTCAAGTAATGCATACCGATAACCTGGCCGATGTTGAAATACACAGCTTAAATGCAACTAGAACCTGTTTGATGCTCGTGGACGAGACATTCACACCAAATAAGTTCAGTTTTTCTCTGCTTCCATAACTACAATTGTTACTGTCAATATTGCTATTACAGTATGTACAATTGCTGCTGCTATTTTACACCTCCTTCCACTTTTCCTCTTTTGAACAAAAATAAAAAATAACACAATAACAACAACATTAATATTATTATCAGTTATTTTGTATTGATGATATAATAATAATAATAATAATAATAATAATACTGTGATATGAAGAAGCAGATAAAAATTCAGTTTTTTTATCGTTGGGGATGACATAATAAAATTTGTCATGGATAAATATGATTTACATGTAGAATATATTTGTAACTGATGACGTGATATTGTTAATACATTATAAATATTTGCTCTGACGAATAATAATAATAATAATAATAATAATAATAATATAATAGTATTATTATTATTATTATATTTATTATTATTATTATTTAAAGCCATCCCATTTTCCATACAATGTTTATTTGTCAAAGGAAATTACATGTGGAATTAGTCATTCAATCCCAATGGTTGTCATATGGAATGGAATAAAATCTGACTATTATACAGGGTGGAGGACGTTTAAGTGACAAATCCAAATATTCTTGTCAACAACGTAATTATCGTTATTAATTACAAAACAGGCAATGAACATGTGCGTTTATAGGTAAATCCGAGTTCAACAAGTATTTAAGTTCACGTGTTAGCTTGAAAAAGTGTTTAAGAATCCCTACAATGATGTAGATAGCCTGGATAATGTACCGTAGATATATGGTTACACTTTGCTGCATAAATAAGCTTTTTTCTCGCTTAAATGTATCGTACTGAGAAGAAAAAGTGACACCACAACTTTTTATTAGATATGGTAAAAATCTTACAAAGAACTTGTACAAATAAATATGATTGACTGTTGCTTTGAACGTTAGTCTGGTTGTTAATACCCCAAACAATTAGTCAGACATATAGATCCACTACTGGTCCTTTAAAGCATTTGTAATCATTCATTGCAGACATACCTACCAACCTATCTAAGGTTACATATATTTTTTTAAGTGTCTGGACAATGCACCGTTTATATGTAACAACCTTTTTTTGAAGTGAGACATGTGGCTACTGGAGACAGCGGACATGTGTGTTTTATGTATATTCCAGCTATTTAGACCATCAAATACAGTGTGTATATATATATATATATATATATATATATATATATATATATATATATTTATATATATATATATATATATATATATAACGTATAACGTTCGTAGTTCGTAAATCACAGAGTAAGTGTGTTACATCTGGTGGCAGCGGTGTTTGTGCTAACTTAAGATTGTCTCAGTATTTGTTGCAATCGCGCCATATGCCGGTGTACAGAAGCAATATACCCTGTAAAGTGTTTCATGCCAAGTGTTCTTTTCGCTGACTGCTTGTAATATTTACCCTATATTTTGCTGATTTCAAGACTTTGCTAGCATGACTGGACAGAAATTACCTTCTGGGTGCTTTCTTAGTGTCAAGGTGCCACAACCATTCACTGGTGGTGAAAGTGGAAGATGCGTCCAGGAACCGAAATTACTCTCTAGGGGCGTTCTTAGTGTCCAGGTGCCACAGCCATTCACTGGCAGCGAAGGGAGAAGATATACTCAAACAGAAATGCCTGACATAGTGTCCAATATACTACCATGGCACCTCGTGAAGGAGGAAAAAGTTAATTTTATTTGCCTACCCTATTAAATGGCAGAATTAACATAGTACAACGACATTTCAGTGAAATAGGCGAATAGGATAAGATAGTAAAAGAATTAAAAGCCCAATTTGCACTTGAAAATGCTGATCTGTACAAGTCCAAATTTCTAAAAAGAGTTCAAGGGAGTCTAAATTTCAGAAAAGACAAAAAGACAAGAATAAAAGCATTTAGTATTTTGTATATGCACGAGAGAAAACACCAGGAAAAGACCTTACAACAATGGCCTCCAATAGCAAAAGAAAAGGTAAAAATGAGTAAGCCATTAGCAGAAATTTCTACAAAAAGCAAGTTGGTTAGGAATAAAAGTGCAGTGGTATATTTTTGGAACAACATTGGTATGCCTAAGAACTAAGGCAAATGGAAAAACAAATTCTTCAAAAGTTGAAACTTGAGTAAAAGCGGTGAACGACATGAATAGCCAGGTAAATTTAAATACTGGCAGGTCCAAGAAACTAGATAGCTAGACTCTACTAAAACGAGAAGCAGAGACCGATCTCTAACCGTCATGGCATGTTACCATTGCAATGGGAGTGGGCATATACAATGGGACTGCCCTGAAGCAACGCACGCGGTGAAGTAAAACGTGTAGATTGCATCAGAAAAAACAAATGAAGCCCTCAAACAAGGGTATCTGATGGCTGGTAGACTCCATGCCCCACTTGAATGCTAGCTAGTTCAACGAAAGAGTAAAGTGCATGAGGGCAATGTATGGCAGGTTTATAGATTGTCTTGGTAAACTAACCATGCCTTTGTGGAGGTAGATGTCCATGTAGTGAGTGGGATATCACAGCAAATGATTCGTCGATGGAATTTCCTGCGGAAGTATAGAGTTGTTATTGACACTGTTGAAAGAATAATGCTTTGCCAAGGTCATAAGATCCCATTCTTGTAACAAAGAGAAGTGGTTCCGAAGTCTTGCGTAGTGGGAGAAGATACTAGAATAGCAAATCGACGTGAGACTCTAATTGTAGGACATTTACATACTCATTAGTATTTGCCAGTGGTTGAAGGTTATGAAGGAATAGTTGATCCATCAAATGTGTTCAGTTTCATGAAGGGTTTGCTGCTCGCTAGATCGCTTTGATTGAACGCCAGGCCAAAGTATGTGAAAAACTGCTATATCTTACAGACTGTTATGAAACCTTCAAGAAAGGTGCGTCTATTGGACACTTTTACCTATTTGTATGAATATAAATGTAATGTGCTGAGGAGAACCCTTATCAGAAGTTTAATCAGGCAGTTTAACTTGTGAAGAAAGAGGAAAGGCATTAGTCAGAAGAGAAGTAGAGGAGATGCATGATTGATTTAGTCACTATGAATCCTGAAGAGTAGGAGAGAGTTAAGCGGCTTATGCATGATTTTGGGAATTACCCTCGGCAGTTGATTATTCAGTATACAAGCGGATTAAAGTGTGAGGAACCGAAATAGTTGTACCTGTCTCGTGTGACAGAATTTAATGAAACGACTGCATCCAAGTTCTTCTGAAGTTGAGGTGTAATTAATATGCGCTTGCAAGTAGCTTGCAATAAGCCGCACATTTACGTTATTTTACTTTTGGGAAATAGTTGCCCAAAAGGTAAAATAAATTAAACCGATGCTTTGAAGCAAATGCTACATAATTGATATGAAAAATACATACAAGCGTAAACTTGGCTTCAAATGGCATCGCGAATGGCACCCAGTACTACCAAAAAAAAAAAAAATGTATGATAGTCTAAAAATATGAAGTTATAAAGTTCCTCCTTACACATGATTTAAAAATTCGATACCATTCTTTTCTCCGTTCATGCAAACAGTACCGATATGCATTGTGCTGATGGTCAAGGCGCTTGTAATGTTAAGCTGCCGCCATTTTGTACCATGGTTTCTTTTTGCAGGGCGCACAGGCTCCAACTTTGCGATTATTTTCAGTCATTAACTATTTGATCAATTTGTTTTACACATTTTATTTGGTTTTATAAAATTTTTCCTTTTTACTAAAAGATCTTTTCATAATTATTTCAGCAAAATATTTTGCCAGTTATGACGCAGAAGAAACAGTAGCACGTGACTGTTAAACGGCAAAAGTAGGAAATTAAGAGAGCCTTGCAATTTCGAGGGTGAATCGTAAACATATTGTTTGCATTGACGGAGAAAACAACGGTATGAAATAATTTAAGCCCGCGTAACAGGAATTATCTTTATCCAATTGTATGTCTGTTTGCATTTTTACATGTTTTGATGCAGCACCTGATCCCAATCGCGATGCCATATGAAATATCTATAGAAGATCTTATAACAATATCATGTTATTAAGGATATTTCAATTAACCGTATTTTGTTGTGGACTCCTAGCGGCCAAATGCAAACACCGAAGACTATATATGCCATCGCTGACACACACCACATAGACCGACCAGGCTTGCTCTGGATAGGATTCGAGCTTTGAACCCGTATCCCTTCTGGTCACGAGTCCACAGGGCCACAAGTTGGGCCATCGCGAATGTTCTCATTCAGGCTAAACACAGTTACGGAATTTGTTGCAGATCTCACAGCCTTCATTTCGGATTCAGGCGGAAATTTTATTTTGATGGATTTCCAAAATTATAATTGTCCTTGGATTTATTTACGTACACAAAAATGTTTGAATCCTTTAAACAAATTAATATTCACTGAAGATTTTTAAATCACCTAATGAAATAGTGAAATCCATTTGAAAGATATGGAATTGAAATGTCACCAACGTCTCCCGCGTGATCTTTTTGCGTACTGCTACCACTGCAATTATTAATGTCAATATTGCTATTACAGCCATGTACTATTACTGCAGCTACTAAGCTACTACTGGTCTTACTCCTCCACCTCCTTAAACAACAACAACAACAACAGCAACAAAAAGAGCACAATAATAACTAAACTAATATTATTATTAATGATGCTTTTTTACGATATATTATAATTGTTATTATTAGTAGTATTTGTAGAAATAGAGGATAACAAAGTTTCCATTGATTGTTGACAAACTTATAAAGGCTCAGATCTTTGAAATTTCTACTTGTAATGTTAATCCATCTGTCATATGATATGATCCGTGTAATTTAAATGGTAAAAACCGAACAGAGGTTTCTCAAAAGCGCTTAATCAATTTGATGAAATTTGACAGAGAACATCTATGGATTGAGTGTTGTCACGGGTCTGCTAGGTAAGTGATCTCACGTCCGCCTTTTGTTTTCATAATGTTGTTTTTGCCATAATGCAATGTACCTGAACTTTAGCAATTAAATCAATGACGACAAAAACATCAAATTCAGTCCTTTATTCAATTTGACAGGATAGCGAAATACTTGAATCGGTTGTTACTGTTCATGTATTTTGTAGTAGTGAGAGTTGTGTTTCCACTCAGAATAGCAAACAGAGATAGGGTGATGGAGAGCGTTTTACCATCGGAAAAGTCTAATTTGAGACGATGAGAAGGTGGATGGTACTAGATCAGTACACTTCGGTGAGTTCTATCCAGTGCTTTGCCAAACTGATCGCTGATAAGTGAAATCGTTTCGACGAGATGTTGAGCATTAAAATAATATCCTGAAGGAATTTTCGTGTCATATATATTGAATTGGGGATTAGCAGAGGCTGTTATTTTATTTATTTATTTTATTTTGTAAAAACCAGGATCAATTTTGTCCAACTGATCTTGTACTTGTTCGTTGAGTATTTCTACGACGAAAGTGGCTTGATATTTGACAATATTCCAGACTTGAGTGGTATGAACGATTTCTACCAAAGCCACTTTGAGCTTCATGCTCCAATTATATGGATTAAGGTAATCTCGCTGTAAAACAACATAGTTTGTTGTTAGGAAACACATCCATAGAACTGTCACTAGGTAATGCTCAAATACAACTGGTTATTCATAGTTCGATGGTTTTTGTCTCCCAGGAGTCACTCGATGTCAAGTGCAAACGATTTTCCAAGGATTCCAGAGGATTGCCTGGACTGGAAGAGTTGTGACTGGCGTTGGTGTGGCTACCGTTGTTGTTACAGTCGGTATATTTCAGCGAGGGATTGGGAAGAAGATAGCCAATACTACTGCTGAGTAAAATAGTCCACAGTTGTATATCTCATTGTTGCAAACTCATATTTCCAATCGCTGCTCCAGTGACACAATACACCACAAAGATTTTGCAAAGACAATTTGAGTGTTAGGAACACGTTCTCCACACCACGTCCACTGTGATTGTTGTTTTTCTATTCCTTGGAGGGGTAAACTCGCAGAAGAGGATGCGGTGTTTAACTGCATGGCTGTGACTTCTACTTCTTTTTTATTGTCCACGACTTGTGAAGCTGCAATCCAAGATTTGAAACTGGGGGATATCCTTTACAACGGACTTTAACTTCTCGGATAGAATGTTTTCCCACTTTACATGTTCTTCGATCGAGAATGCTTTCAATATCGTACACGTCGTCGTCTTTCTTGGTCACTTCTTCTAACTCAAGCAAGCAAAAATATTCCTTTTAGCACTTCTCCGTTCATATCTTCCAATTTGCAGGCAGGTGGATCATGTCCACGCACTTGGCATGTGACACGAAACAATTCTGTCGCCCATTTTGGTAAAAAGCCTTTGTCAAAAGTTCGGTTTGTTTTTCCAGTGCGAACCCATTCTCCGCTGTTTAATACTTCTTTTTCTGGTCTTTGATGTTCCAAACAATCGATCAAACACTTCTTTTTGAAGTGTCACTTCTTCTGGAGTACACCCGATTGATTGTAGGCTTTGACCAGACGTGGTAACACGTCAATGTATTTGAGAGCATGTTGATGTTTAACATATTTCAACATATGTTCTTTCGAGGTTCTTTGAAAATGTTCCATGACTCGGGCTTTAGTTTTAGGATTTTCAGTGGTAACAAATTTAATGTGTTATTTTATCAATTCTTTTTGTAAACCTCAGTTAAGAAGTTTGGTGCCTTTGTCTCTGCCATCACAGAGAATGTCTATCGCTTTGTTTCAAGACAATTTTTAAAGCTCACACTAACTCTAAACTTGTTTTAGGGATCAAAGGAACTACCCAAGCCGATTTTGAAACGCACCAATACACAAAACAAATATCTGTAACCTCGATTGTACGAAGCTAAATGAGAGACATCGGCTAAATCTGCTAGCTCCTTTCGTTTAACTTCTTGAAAATTTTCATCCAATGGATTTGGGTGACGTGTACATCAATTGCTCTTATAACCATTGTCGTACATCTTGCTGACGTAGACGTTTGAGCTTGGGTTTGGCTGCAAGATATAAAAAAAATGTATTCCTCTGTAGCCATCGACATGGGTAGGATTGTAGTAAATGCTGGCTTAAAGTGCTGCTCAATCAGTCACCCATTGTTCGATGCTCCTCTTAGGTTAGTGTAGTATTTTGAATCGTGATCCTTGACGTGTCTGACGAGCAACAATAGTCGGAAAGGAAGGGTCCACAGACGTCATCGGTTCTTTTTTCACTTTTTCTTGATTTTGTTGTTCACTTCTGCCGTTCCTTCATTCTTTTTGTCTTCTACTAAAGATGGTGTTGGCGTCATCTTTCTGACCCAGTTTTCATTTCTTCTCGCCTCAGAGTAGGGGAAGATCTCAACAGGGCTGCCACACGGGGGAAAAAGGTGTTTGAGCAGACGAGTTTGAAACACTTCTCTTGTTTCTTTCTCTTCTTCCATCCCCGTCGGTCATCGTCTTTTAAGCTGCTGCGACTTTTTGTTTTTATTCGGTTTTCATGACGTTCTTGAAATCTCTCAGAGTAGGTTTAAGTGTCTCGTCTAAAGCTTTATGGTGAAACAGTTGAAGACGTTGCAATAATTTTCCGTACCATTGCGATTTTTCTGTTTCTGACAAATCTGTTCGACCCATCAACGATTGTAACTCTTATTGTAAGTTTGACATCTCTGTGATTTTAGGATTAGTAGGCAAGTACGGTATCCATTGTACGTACCAACGGTGAAGATCTATCCACCGTTTGTAAGGAACAAAAGTTAATTTTCGTCCTTCCATAAGATCAAGAGTCCAATAAGTCCGTAATGAAGACAGTTGCTTTATATGTCTGGACATGATACTTTAACTCTATAAATTTCACAATGCAAGTGTAAGCAGTCGTTCTAAATTTTCTGGAAGTCACTTTGTGGGCAGCTCCAATGCGAACATAATGTTCAGGGGCTACCGAACAACTTTCTTCTTAGCCGATCTTGACTCTCGGTTTTGAAGAGGCAGATGGTGTTGAATAAGGATCACTCATGTCCTCCTCAAAATCGCTAGGGTGAACTTCTGCCAAAACTTCTTGGAAAGTGTTTGATGACACAGAACGCCGTCGCTTGGCTTCTGGTTTCTACTTGGAAAAACGGTAGACGATTTAAGTTTGATTTGAATAGGGGTACCTCTCTCTCCCTATATACAGAGCACACGCACACACACACACACACACACACACGCACACACACACACTAAAGAGAATGCACTTATTCAGTTTCATTCTGTGATGATGGAAGAGCCACAACATATCACACTTCCAGTTAGAGATTTACAGAGTAATTCAAAAATACACCTCCAACAAGACGTCTTACTACTCCTCTTGAGATAAAAGTGAAGATATATGTTATGTCTGTCAAGAGAATGGACACTGGACTATAGAATGTCCACAATATCAATAAAAGAAACCTCCAAGACAGAAAAAAGCAGATCCAGAGACAAACATAAAGATACCTGTTATCATTGTCAAGGAAAAAGGACATTGGTTTTCAAAGTGTCCCGAAAAAGTGAAAAAAGAGAAAAGGAAAAGCTTTCAGAAGCAGATGAAAAAGAAACAGAAGAACGTGATCCAGTGACGAAATTTTACAAAAGCAAGAAAATCAGAAGAAATTCAAGAAGAAGAAAAAGACGAAGCATTCCAGTGAAGAAATTCAGAAAAGAGATACAGTAAAAAGAAGAAAATAATGGACTTTTGTGACATTTTCTACCAAACTAGCAGATTTACATAGCCATGGATGTAGAATATGTGACTTTCAAAAGCTTTAACATAGGACCTTAACACTGTTAACTCTGATACCACAGTCACCAGAAAATTGATACTGACCATACTTGCAATTCACAGGTGAGACTAGATGTTCAGTCAGTCTAATGCAAAATAAAAAGAAGGCCAGTGCCTGAATGTCAAGCCAAGAGTCAAAGGATTGCTGTAAAATGTATGAGCCTTTTTTTTTACCTCGATTTCAAAAGGTTGAGTGAGCATGTTGTAGAATGAATTGTCCTGATGATTCATCCCAAGTCTGAAGAAAATCTATTATAGGAAATAAAAGCAAATGAAAAAACTTTAACCAAAACCTTAACACAAATTTTCTATGACTGTGCCTTGACCCCAAGGTCAAAAGGACAAGCACAAATCACACAGAATGATTTATCTACTGATTCTTCAGTAAAAAAAATCCAACAAGGGTTTAGGAAATATAAGCAAAGAAAAATAACCAAAACCTAAACACAAATATTCTATTGACTATGACCTTCACTGCAAAGTCATAGGGGCAAGTGCCAAGTATGATGATAATCTATCAAGGGCTTTAGGAAATATATGCAAATGAAAAACTTTAATTAAAACCTAATAAACTATTGACAACAATGTTGATGGTGGAGAAGTGACTGCTATATCTTGCTTTCCACTAACATTAGCAACAGGGGATGATTTTTTCAGAATTATAGAATATACAAAAATGGAATGTTTTCTGCATAATTTGAGTGTGCAGATTTCAAAAATGAACCCATCTTTATGATATCTTTTCAAATAAATTCACAGGAAGCATTCAAACACATGTACCGTTCACCATTTTTAATATTGGTCTTTGGCACTTTTAGCAAATTCTTGACCTCATGTTATTTCAAGCTGAAATGTGCATATTTCTTACATATGTTTATATAGAAATGTTTTGTGAACATTCAGCTTTAAGAGTAAATTGACTTTTTATATGTTCCATGTAATTCAGAAGACCCCCTGTGCCTTTTTATCAAGCACCCCCCCCCAAACGTTTTTGCATGAAATACTATATTTTTCAGTCATACACAAGTTGAAATTATATGTTGCTGTTAAAATGGAACCTTTTCTGCATAATTTGAGTGTGCAGAATTCAAAAATAAACCCATCTTTATGATATATTTTCAAAAAAATTCACAGGAAGCATTCAAACACATGAGCCGTCCACCATTGTTAAAATTGGTCTTTGGTCACTTTATGCAAATTCTCGACATCATGTTATTTCATGCTGAAAGTTGCATATTTCTTACATATGGCTATATATAAATGTTTTGTGAACATTCAGCTTCATGAATAAATTCACTTTTTCTATGTTCTATGTACTTCTGAAGCCTTTCAGTTCCTTTTTATCACGCCCACCCCCACCCCCAACATTTTTGCATGAAATGCCATAATCATGAGTCATACACAAGTTTAAATTGTATGTTACTCTTAAAAGCAATAGTGCAAATGCATTACAGTGTTCTTGTACATATATTCATTGATCTGAAATCACAATTTAGTAAATAACAATTGCCATTTTAGAATTTAGTTATGATAAGATATTTTTGGTCAGTTTTTATATCTGTTAAAATAAAATCAATGATAAAAAAATATTAAAATAACTTACTTTGAATACTTCCATTATTCTACTTCTGGCACTGATTTGATTCTCAAGAAATAGTTATCATTATGTTTTTGTTTAAATAGAGAAATACTACAGATCTATTTTCTGTTCTTTATGATGACAATATTCATATCGATATTCACAAAAATGGTATGAAATAAATTTGTTTTCATTTTTCAAAATACTGAAAATAAGTTTAACTTTAATCTCTTTTTCACCCCTACTAAACATAAACATTTTAATTTGAATACCAGTGTCTCTAGATAAGAATCCTACCTAGAGCAGATGACCTGACATTGATAATATCTAAGTGATCCCAATCACATACATATTTTCAATATCATTATCAGTATCACCCATCAAGTCTCTAATCTCGAAATTACATTACACAACAATAGTTGTACCAAAATGTTGTAATAAATTTGGTATAATGAATGACAATAACGTTTGTACAATCTGATTCCTTGGTATAAACATCTGCCCTTTCATAAAATCAAATTTTCGTGTATTTTTTAACCCAATTTATGTCGTGTTGTTGTCATTGTTTCCATTTTGTACGTACCCATGTGCCGGGAAGAGTTACCGTTCTTGCTGGCACGGGTTACCTTTCAAAAGACGTAATTCGTGGGTTTTCCGCAAATATTCGCACACATTTTACCATTATTCTCGTAAAAAGAACTCCAAAGTATTTAAAAAGTAGGCGTAGGTGAGCATATATGTTGGTTTATTTACATTTTTCTGCGTTTTGAAAAATTCGGTGTTCGTTTATTTTCGCCGAATATGTTGTACAAAAGGCCCAATGGCATATACGCTAAATATAGACATTTGACCTTTCAACCATGAATACATTCGGATATAATAATGTCGGCTTTTTACATACGAAAGCGGAGAAAGTACCAGGTGTAATGAGGTTGACATTTTGAGAAAATGTTAATCTTGATCGCCAGTGCCCTCTAGCGGCGGCGCCTGTTGCTACTAACATGGACTTTATACAAAATTATTTTAGTTTACCAATTGGTAACAGTTTAAAGGGACATAATGACTTCACCCTTTCTTTGTAATGCATGGAGTTGTCACCCTTTTATTAGATTATTATTATTATTATTATTATTATTACATGTATTATTACTATTATTTTAAGATGGCAGCTACTTTCAAGCATCTAAGTGACAACCTGTTCTGTGGTGGCAACAGTCTCTGCCCTTCTTATGCCAGAATAAATCATGATACATTATACAGATGTTACTCATAATCTAATCCAAAATCTTGAGGATATATTGTAGCTCATATGCTGATTTTGAAATCTGTAAAGAAACATAGCCTTACAGTGGTACCAAAAGTAATAGAGAGGTACCAAAAGCCCATAGAGAGGTACCAAAAGCCCATAGAGTGGTACCAAAAGCCCTTAGAGTGGTACCAAAAGCCCTTCAAGTGGTACCAAAAGCCCTTAGAGTAGTACCAAAAGCCCTTAGGTTGGTACCAACAGCTCTTAAAGTAGTACCAAAAGCCCTTAGAGTAGTACCAAAAGCCCAGAGTGGTACCAAATCCATAGAGTGGTACCAAAAGCCCTTAGAGTGGTACCAAAAGCCCTTAGAGTAGTGCCAAAAGCCCTTAGAGTGGTACCAAAAGCCATTAGAGTGCTACCAAAGTTCTTGAAACAGGGTGGAATAACAGTCTTCCTCATACAGTGGAACCCGTTAATAAGGAACAACATTTTAGCAAATTTCTGGACATAGTGAAATATTTAATTACATCTCGATAATTATGTAACCCATCTAATTTTTCCCTGCTATAACAACATTTGTTTAAAAGAACAAATTTTCACTGGTCCCTTGGGGTTCATTGTAAATGGGTTCCACTATAGCTAAATGGAATGCTGTTTGAGTGTTATTGTTCATCCTTAAACTTACAAACCTATAGAGTAATGACCCCTGCAGAAGATAAAACAATAAACCCAAGTGGGCCTGAGATTGCTCACCTGGCAGACATCTGACTAATAGCCAAATCCAAGAGGAGTTGGCCAAGAAATTTGGGTCAGAAGGATGCTTTCTGGAGAAATTTCTTCAGTGCTGTTGATTTCATATGTTAGGAAAACAACTGTTTTAGGGTTTCTTCGTTTTTTTTTGTATCTTCATCCTTAATTGATAGCACATCAGCATCCTTTGTCAAATATACAAAATTCTTTATGCCAGTATGCTTTCTGTCAAAGTTGGTCAATTTTTGTTCAGCGTTCTTTCGAGTTAAAGTGGTTTAAATATTTGTCTGTTTTTAGCTATGGCAGCCATATTTGATGGCAGAACAGCATTATTTTCATAAATCTGTGAGACTTTCAAGCTCTGACACTTTCTGTCAAATTTTGCTAAATTCTTTGAGTGGTATTTAAAAGCTTGTTAAATGTTTTTCTCTTCTTAGTATCAGAAGCCATATTTTGATGACAGATCAGAATCACTGGTATAAAATTGACAAACCTTCATGCCATGATGCTTTCTCTCAAAATTGATCCGATTCTGTTGAGTGATTTTGGAGAAGTCTAGGGTTTTCTATTTTTAGTAACAGTATCCATATTTGATGGCAACTTGACATTGTTTCGTTATTTTGTACAATCTTGAAAGCCCTTGATTCTAGGATTTGGCAAAATTCTGTTGAGTAGTTTCTCAAACGTTTGAAGGTTTTTCTATTTTTAGTAACCACGCATCCATATTTTATGGCAGATCTGTGTCATGCAGACAAAATACTCTTCCAATGCTCTCGTATACCAGTAATTCAAGTATGATATATCTGATAACTTTTGTGTCAAACTGTGGTATGAAAAAGGTGTTCACAAAATAATTTATATACTAGCTAGTGATGGTGCCATTTATTCTTTTGATGAGTTGAACATGATATATGGATTAAAAGGAACAAAATTGGACTAAATGTCAATATTAAAGAAAATACAGTCAAATCTGTAAATAGCTGCCGATGGGGAAAGGCAAAACTGGCCTGTGTTCATACATGACCTCTTTACACAGGTTCACCTTTTAAAATTGGTTTCTTAACAAATACTATGCACCTAATATCATTATTATATTATTATTATTATTATTATTATTACATTGTCAAGATTGTTTCATGTGCACTATTCAACAAAATCATAAAATATGCATTTATGTTGTTCTCTTCCAAATTTATGTTGCACACAAGATTACTGTATTCTGCTCACTTTAACCCATCCTATAAAGTAAACCATCATCGACTTAAAATAATCACTTATCTCAGTTTGTTTTATGCACCATGACAAAACATAATTTCACTATTGATTGACAGCAGACTGTAAAACAGAAGACTGACTCTTATGTCTTCCAACTTGTATAAATCAGGCTGGGAAACAACTGTCCATGCTTCTAACAATATCTAGATTATCCATTTGCTCAACTCACCGAGATCAAAAGACAGTCGGCTTATGTGAGAGGCCTGTGCACATCAATTCACATTTCTTATCTTGCCTGTACTCACCATACTCCAGTCACATTGTCAATGTAGCTCAAAAGTGTCAAAATGTCAAACTCAAAAGCGAGGCAGTTTTATCATTAGGGTCGGAGGCCAAAGTAATTTGTTTGCTGGATGGTGGGTAAAGTAGTCGCATTATCGCAGCAGAATGATCACCTTTACATAGTGGTCACCTGGTCACAACAGCCATTCTAATTTCCCCCTGTCAAATTTACTTTATAAATGTCTGCATAGACTGAGTGGTCACTGTAGATACACTCCAGTGACCACTTAAGGCAGGGAGAAACCACTGATTGGTTAGGAAACACCTGGCTGCTGACTGTAAAAAGCAGGTGACCATCACACAAAATTTATATAGGAAATTTGCCAGGGGGAAATTAGAATGGCTGTTGTGACCAGGTGGCTGCTATGTAAAGGTGACCATTCTGCTGCAACTATTTCCACCAAAAGAAGAATATGTCACTGTAATGTAAGGACAGTATGATCATAAAGAATGCAACTGACAAGTTCTCACCACAGCATTAGCTAATGGCACTGTCCACAGAGGTCTTAAGACGTGAGCAGTGCTGTTCTACAGGCACCAAAACAGTGCCCTAAATGACTGCTGACACACATGACAAGGTACTATATATACACGTGACTCAATGATAGCACTTGTGGCTTGTTGCTAAATGTTGCCTTGAAGCAATCTGTTTGATGCTCATCTAACCTTTTATCAACAATTTCTTTTTTTCAAATACTTTAGGGCATTAGTTATTTCAAAATTATACTTTGCAATCTTACTCTGTGTTTTACCTTCGTGAAGATAATGCCCATGGCAAAATTTTCTATGGACTTAGACTGTCAGTATATATTTTCCATCAACATTTGAATGTATGTACCCCTGCAAGATTCTGCAGCAATTAATTGCATAATGTTGTTGTTGTTGCTATGGGTTTAACGCAATTTTTCAGCACATGATAGGCTTTACATGGCAGCCAGTATATTTGGTGGAGGAAGAACCTGAGAAAACCCTGGGAAGAACCACCGACCCACGGGAAGCTACTGGCAAGCTTTCTCACATACCCACATTGGCCGAGCCCAAGACTTGAACCCACGTGGTCAGAGGTGAGATGTCAGTGATCTGTAAAGGCAAGTGCCTTAGACCACTCGGCCACCCGGGGCCCCTAATTACATAATGGCGGTCATAGCTAGTTCATCATTTCCAATAGTAAAATTTACCAGAGTCTGGTGTGACTTTTGCTTTATATCTATTGTAATGTTTATAGCTGAAAAAAACAGCTGACTGTCTAAGCCTGGTTTTCAAATAACCTACATTTTTATTTTGGGTATGCTTGCTCAAACCATAAACTTATGCAATTCGGAATTGTCAAAACTGTTAATTGCTAACACTAGCATATTCCTAAAGCATTTAATCCTTCCTATTCAAGTGCAATCACAATGATAATTTCTTGTATCTATGATAATTTCTTGTATCTTATAAAAAAAAATTTAAAAAATGGTAATTTTCTGTACATTTCGTGCCTTGCATTGTGACTGTACTAAAGGCATAATTGTTTAGTATTTACTTATGGGTGACAATGATGTATGCATATAATCATCAACCATTCAGCTTTTCTGTGTGCTTTACAGCTTGTATAGGATGAGTGGACACACTTGTGCATAGGACATCACTAATGGACAAATATCAAAGAGAATAATTTTTTGAAATAGACAAAAGAACTTTTGAATTCGTGATAAAAAGAGAAACACACGCCATACCTATTTCATACAGAGAATATTTTGCTGGACTTACTTTATAGTAACTACACTCTAAGCCTCTATAACAGTAGCCATTCATGTTTGTCATAGTTTATTACCGTATATACTCGCATATAAGCGGAGTCCAAATGCAAACAACATAGACCCTGATCTGCCGTCGCATAATGCTCCAACAGATCAGGGTCTATGTTCTTTGTTCTACTGATTAGTCCTTACAAACTGCATAGACCCAGATCTGCCGACGCATTATGCGACGGCAGATCTGGGTCTATGCAGTTTGCAGTTGGTATCAGATTATACGCGAGTATATACAGAAGCTATATGTGCGTCATGTAAGGGATAGATATAAATGGATATTTACAGGGCTAATACTTTAATGGGTAAGTTGAAGACACCAAAAAATAACCAAAATGAAAAGCCACAAGGGACATTTTCAGGCTTTATTTAATCTTTGTGTCAGTAATTAACCAAAGTGGTACTACTTTTTTACCACACATCTGCATAATCATGTACATCTACTGAAATTACCTGAATTTCAGCCCTTTTTAGATGTGATGTTGCAGATGCCATTTGTTTTCTTAGCTGATATAGCAATAAAGTTGCCATAATAGTGAAAAATTAAGCAGTTTGTCTTTTGATTTGTCCCATGGACTTCAAAACACATTTTGATAAGGTTGGTGGCAGCTACAACTGCAATGTGAGTCCAGCCAATATTAAAGACTATGAAATAGGTTACAAGACACTTTACATTAGACAAATTCTCCAAATATATGAAAAATCATGATTTTATAAAAATGTGTACTCCGAGTCACTGTTGACAAAGTGTCGTGTTCTTATTGACAGTTATGTGTACTATTGCATGATACAAATGTGTACTCATAGTCACTGCTGACAAAGTGTCATGTTCTTGCTGACAGTTATGTGTACCAGTTCATGATAAAAATGTGTACTCCAAGTCACTGTTGACAAAGTGTCATGTTCTTATTGACAGTTATGTGTACTATTTCATGATACAAATGTGTACTCATAGTCACTGCTGACAAAGTGTCATGTTCTTATTGACAGTTATGTGTACTATTTCATGATACAAATGTGTACTCCAAGTCACTGTTGACAAAGTCTCATGTTCTTATTGACAGTTATGTGTACTATTTCATGATAAAAATGTGTACTCCAAGTCACTGTTGACAAAGTGTCATGTTCTTATTGACAGTTATGTGTACTATTTCATGATACAAATGTGTACTCTAAGTCACTGCTGACAAAGTGTCATGTTCTTATTGACAGTTATGTGTACTATTTCATGATAAAAATGTGTACTCCAAGTCACTGTTGACAAAGTGTCATGTTCTTATTGACAGTTATGTGTACTATTTCATGATAAAAATGTGTACTCTAAGTCACTGCTGACAAAGTGTCATGTTCTTGCTGACAGTTATGTGTACCAGTTCGTGATAAAAATGTGTACTCTGAGTCACTGTTGACAAAGTGTCATGTTCTTGCTGACAGTTATGTGTACCAGTTCGTGATAAAAATGTGTACTCTGAGTCACTGTTGACAAAGTGTCATGTTCTTGCTGACAGTTATGTGTACCAGTTCGTGATAAAAATGTGTACTCTGAGTCACTGTTGACAAAGTGTCATGTTCTTGCTGACAGTTATTTGTACCAGTTCGTGATAAAAATGTGTACTCCGAGTCAATGTTGACAAAGTGTCATGTTCTTGCTGACAGTTATGTGTACCAGTTCGTGATAAAAATGTGTACTCTGAGTCACTGTTGACAAAGTGTCATGTTCTTGCCGACAGTTATGTGTAGCAGTTCGTGATAAAAATGTGTACTCTGAGTCACTGTTGACAAAGTGTCATGTTCTTGCTGACAGTTATGTGTACTATTTCATGATAAAAATGTGTACTCATAGTCACTACTGACAAAGTGTCATATTCTTGGTGATAGTGATGTGTACCAGTTCGTGATAAAAATGTGTACTCATAGTCACTGCTGACAAAGTGTCACATTCTTGCTGACAGTTATTTGTACCAGTTCATGATAAAAATGTGTACTCATAGTCACTGTTAACAAAGTGTCATGTTCTTGGTGATAGTGATGTGTACCAGTTCATGATAAAAATGTGTACTCATAGTCACTGCTGACAAAGTGTCATGTTCTTGCTGACAGCTATTTGTACCAGTTCATGATAAAAATGTGTACTCATAGTCACTGTTGACAAAGTGTCATGTTCTTGGTGATAGTGATGTGTACTATTTCATGATAAAAATGTGTACTCATAGTCACTGCTGACAAAGTTTCATATTCTTGGTGATAGTGATGTGTACCAGTTTGTGATAAAAATGTGTACTCATAGTCACTGCTGACAAAGTGTCATGTTCTTGCTGACAGTTATTTGTACCAGTTCATGATAATAATGTGTACTCATAGTCACTGTTGACAAAGTGTCATGTTCTTGGTGATAGTGATGTGTACCAGTTCATGATAAAAATGTGTACTCATAGTCACTGTTGACAAAGTGTCATGTTCTTGGTGATAGTGATGTGTACCAGTTCGTGATAAAAATGTGTACTCATAGTCACTGTTGACAAAGTGTCATGTTCTTGCTGACAGTTATTTGTACCAGTTCATGATAAAAATGTGTACTCATAGTCTCTGCTGACAAAGTGTCATGTTCTTGCTGACAGTTATTTGTACCAGTTCATGATAAAAATGTGTACTATGAGTCACTGTTGACAAAGTGTCATGTTCTTGGTGATAGTGATGTGTACCAGTTCGTGATAAAAATGTGTACTCTGAGTCACTGTTGACAAAGTGTCATGTTCTTGCTGACAGTTATGTGTACCATTTCATGATACAAATGTGTACTCATAGTCACTGTTGACAAAGTCTCATGTTCTTATTGACAGTTATGTGTACTATTTCATGATACAAATGTGTACTCATAGTCACTGTTGACAAAGTGTCATGTTCTTATTGACAGTTATGTGTACTATTTCATGATACAAATGTGTACTCTGAGTCACTGTTGACAAAGTGTCATATTCTTGGTGATAGTGATGTGTACCAGTTCATGATACCCATAAATGCCTGACAAATGGAAACAGAAACAATTTGATTTGTTCAGTACAAATATAAATTGAAGGCATTATAAACATTACACAGAAAAATCAATGCACATCATCAAGTGTAAATTCTTTTCAACCTGAAGAGAGTTTTTTTTCACTAATTAATATCATATTAAAAAAGATATATGATATACTAAAACTGTCACCATACTTTGTAAAACCATCATTATACCTGCATGGCTGCATTCTGAATCATAGCGTTCAATGTACAGCCTGTATTATGCACTAAAAAATATTATAAAGATCATTCGATTAAGTGCACATCACATGTAATATAATGTAACATATTGGAAAAGGTAGCTCCATTTAATATAATGAGCAGTTTAAAACTGGTTTCAGCAGCCGCTTCCCTCTGATGAGGCATGCTGGAATCATAGCATGTGTACTTAGTAACAAATATTTAATTTCAGTTTTGACTAAAACAAGCACTGTGCACTGTCTATGGCATGTACAGGTTTTATGCATATATAGCACACAATGTAAAAATAGTAAAATGCTATTCACTTCACTGTGGAGGACATATTCAACATCTTCGATATGGGAGTTACAATTAAAATTCTAAGTAGTTTTTCCACTCTCATCTGTTCTGATGATAAGACTGATACTGTAGAAACTTAAATACTCAGTGAGAAATTTACTAAATAAATTCTGTAGTTGTCAAGCAAGAAATTCCACTCAGCTAATTAACTTGAATCGGAAGACTTGAACTCTCATCAAAATACTGTAGGCCTTCACTCTTATTTACTATAGTATCTTCTTTCAATGCAGAACACTGTATAAAGTCAATTATTTCATTTGTAAGTGAATATTCCTCTATAATGAATGTTGTTGCAATGAGATTGGACTGTAAATAATGTAACAATGGAAAAATACTCTTCATTTCATTCCAGTCACTTCAGCAAGTGGAGTTTTCATTAAAAATTCTGAGTAGTTTTCCATTCTCATCTGTTCTGGGGATTTTGATCTTGGTTCACAGGAATTTTTTCCAAGATCCTTTTCGCAATGTTTCTGTAAACTTCTGCCTGAAATGGAAGAATGAAATACCCTGTAATTAAAATGGAAGAATGAAATATCCTGTAATTAAAATGAAAGAATGAAATACCCTGTAAATAAAATAAAAGAATGAAATACCCTGTAATTGTTGTTGTTGTTATGTGTTTAACGCTGTTTTTCAGCACATGATAGGCTAAAACATGGTTTCCAGTTTTATCTGGTGGAGGAAGAACCCGGGCAAACCCCGGGAAGAACCACCAACCCACGGGAAGCTACTGGCAAGCTTTCTCACATATCCTCATTGGCCGAGCCCAAGACTCGAACCCATGTGGACAGAGGTGAGATGGCAGTGATCGGTAAAAGGCGAGTGCCTTAGACCACTCGGCCACCCGAGGCCCCCCTGTAATTAAAATAGAAGAATGAAATACCCTGTAATTAAAATGGAAGAATGAAATATCCTGTAATTAAAATGGAAGAATGAAATACCCTGTAATTAAAATGGAAGAATGAAATACCCTGTAATTAAAAGAGTCTCTTACATACAAGGCCATCCTTAAAAAAAAAACTTTGTTTGCTGTTCTCTTACCCACATATCAAAACTGCTCCATTTTTTCTCATAATACAAGGAAATATTTTTTATAATCACAAATGTACTAAATTATTTAAAATCATGCCACAGGTAATAAAAAAAGACAATGAGATGATAACAAGCTAACCACTATTTAAACTTCTGGGTCAGGGAACAGCAAACCAAGAATATATTAAGGATGGTGTAAATCTAGTGATAAGTGCTTATTGCAAACTGCTATAACAAAGTGCATGCTTTTATTTATGTTTTCTTTATATATAAAATTTGGATTCCACTGAAAAATTTCAGAGGTCCCAGTATTTTGTTATAAATGTGCTCCAATGGAAATATTTTGTGCAGTAATTGAATTGCCAAATAAGAAATCAAGATACTGATATCAAAAGTAAGATAGATCATACAAATAATACCAAACTTCTTGTGTCTGTAAAATTCTTTTCCTTAGCCTGTGTTCAATAATGTTTTGCACAGATATTGTAGACAGCTAGTGGTTTCTATTACACAGCTTGAGATTTTCCATATGGCAGACATTGATACAGATGACAACTTGAGCATGCAGAATTTTTCAAATTGTTTAACATTATTTCAAAAAATTGAGAAATAAACACTATCTTTATTAACAGGATGTTAATTCTGTAATTATTGTGCAGTTGCCTAGTTTTGACTAATTGTTGCAATAATGCATGTGTCTGCATGTTTGTATACATGCATGAATGTAATTAATTGTATGTATGTTTGTTAAAGTTAATTGTTATTTTATTGTGACTATCCAGTAAAATTGATTCATTGAACGAATGTTTGTTATTATGTAAATGCAAATCAACTCTAAATAAAATTTGTCAAATGTCGATCCATTTGTTGGTAAGGTAAAATAATACCATAGTATATATACTTATCAGTTGAGTCCAACCGCAAACTGCACAGACACATATCTGCCACAGCATAATGTGCCAGCAGATCTGGGTCTGTACAGTTTGTTAGGAGTAATCAGTAGAACAAACAACACAGACTGCTCTGCTAGCACATCATGCGATGACAGATCAGGGTTCATGTTGTCTACAGTTGGACTCGACTTATAAGAGAGTTTATACAGTAGATACCTGCATATAAAAGCAGTCACAAGTGAACAGTGTAGATCCAGATCTTCCATTTCCTGATGTGCCAGCTGGTCCTGTTCTATGCTGTTCTTTACTTTTGATTTTAGTGTTCATCGATGCATTATGTTATGTCAGATCTGAATCTATGATATTTGCTCTACTTCTGATTTAAAGAGAACAGTACAGACCCAGCTATGCTGGTACATAATGCCACAGCAGGTCTAGGTCTGTTTAAGCACAGTTATTTATGGTATAGTCTACCTGTTGACTGTCAGGTTGGGACACTACTATAGGTTTACCAGAGTCACTAGTCTCTCTGATGGATTTATTCAAAGGGACATCACCTGAAAAACATGGTAATGACATTTTTATGGAAATTTGTTCTGTGTAACAGTAAAAACCTTTACTATGCATTTTATATGGCCCTTTGTTGAAACGTTTTTTCTCCATTGCAGCGACATATATTATCAATATATAACATGACTGTTTCTGTACAAACAATTTCATCTGAAACAAATTATAAGCTGGAAGATCAACATAAAACTTGTAAGCGTGAGTTTGAGCTTGATAGTTTGTTTCAACCAATGACAAATAATGTTACATTTGAAACATCATTTCTGATTGGCTGATAGTAGAAACTCAATTTCAAACTCAAGCTCAGGTCCCATATCCTCTAAATTTTCTGAGAACAAAACTCAAACTCAAATTTTCATTCTCTGTAACTTTGATAAGACGAAAGTTTTAATCATGGAATTTTCAGGATATTTTTAAGTTTGGTTCCTCTGTAAGCATGCTAAATTTTAATATGGAGGCATACTCTAAACATCAAATATAATTTTGAAGTTTTGAGTTTCATGCTCCAAAAGTTTAGATAATGCAGTGTGAGGCCTGGCCCAGCAGATATGAAACTGTCTGAGCAAGAAGTTTGCTCATATTCCAACAATTGTTATCTTCTATAACTTTGCTCTGACAGAGCTAAGAATCACAACGATTTGGGGATTATCTAATTATTTGTATCTCCTATATACATGCAAACTTTCAATGAGATTTAGCAACTCTAAGAATGATTTTTAATTTTTGGAGTTTGACTCAAGAGTTTAATTTTTGGAGTTTGACTCAGAGTTTAATTTTTGGAGTTTGACTCAGAGTTTAATTTTAGGAGTTTGACTCAGAGTTTAATTTTAGGAGTTTGACTCAGAGTTTAATTTTTGGAGTTTGACTCAGAGTTTAATTTTTGGAGTTTGACTCAGAGTTTAATTTTTGATGTTTGACTCAGAGTTTAATTTTAGGAGTTTGACTCAGAGTTTAATTTTAGGAGTTTGACTCAGAGTTTAATTTTAGGAGTTTGACTCAGAGTTTAATTTTAGGAGTTTGACTCAGAGTTTAATTTTTGGAGTTTGACTCGGAGTTTAATTTTAGGAGTTTGACTCAGAGTTTAATTTTTGGAGTTTGACTCAGAGTTTAATTTTTGGAGTTTGACTCAGAGTTTAATTTTTGGAGTTTGACTCAGAGTTTGATTTTAGGAGTTTGACTCAGAGTTTAATTTTTGATGTTTGACTCAGAGTTTAATTTTAGGAGTTTGACTCAAGAGTTTAATTTTGGAGTTTCACTCAGAGTTTAATTTTTGGAGTTTGACTCAGAGTTTAATTTTAGGAGTTTGACTCAGAGTTTAATTTTAGGAGTTTGACTCAGAGTTTAATTTTAGGAGTTTGACTCAGAGTTTAATTTTAGGAATTTTTGGAGTTTGACTCAGAGTTTAATTTTTGATGTTTGACTCAGAGTTTAATTTTAGGAGTTTGACTCAGAGTTTAATTTTTGGAGTTTGACTCAGAGTTTAATTTTTGGAGTTTGACTCGGAGTTTAATTTTAGGAGTTTGACTCAAGAGTTTAATTTTAGGAGTTTGACTCAGAGTTTAATTTTAGGAGTTTGACTCAGAGTTTAATTTTAGGAGTTTGACTCAGAGTTTAATTTTTGGAGTTTGACTCAGAGTTTAATTTTTGGAGTTTGACTCGGAGTTTAATTTTAGGAGTTTGACTCGGAGTTTGATTTTAGGAGTTTGACTCAGAGTTTAATTTTTGGAGTTTGACTCAGAGTTTAATTTTTGGAGTTTGACTCGGAGTTTAATTTTAGGAGTTTGACTCAAGAGTTTAATTTTTGGAGTTTGACTCAGAGTTTAATTTTTGGAGTTTGACTCAGAGTTTAATTTTAGGAGTTTGACTCAGAGTTTAATTTTTGGAGTTTGACTCAGAGTTTAATTTTTGGAGTTTGACTCGGAGTTTAATTTTAGGAGTTTGACTCAGAGTTTAATTTTAGGAGTTTGACTCAGAGTTTAATTTTTGGAGTTTGACTCAGAGTTTAATTTTTGATGTTTGACTCAAGAGTTTAATTTTAGGAGTTTGACTCGGAGTTTAATTTTTGGAGTTTGACTCGGAGTTTAATTTTTGGAGTTTGACTCGGAGTTTAATTTTTGATGTTTGACTCAGAGTTTAATTTTTGGAGTTTGACTCAGAGTTTGATTTTAGGAGTTTGACTCAGAGTTTAATTTTTGGAGTTTGACTCAGAGTTTAATTTTAGGAGTTTGACTCAAGAGTTTAATTTTAGGAGTTTGACTCAAGAGTTTAATTTTTGGAGTTTGACTCGGAGTTTAATTTTTGGAGTTTGACTCAGAGTTTGATTTTAGGAGTTTGACTCAGAGTTTAATTTTTGGAGTTTGACTCGGAGTTTAATTTTTGGAGTTTGACTCAGAGTTTAATTTTAGGAGTTTGACTCGGAGTTTAATTTTTGGAGTTTGACTCAGAGTTTAATTTTAGGAGTTTGACTCAGAGTTTAATTTTTGGAGTTTGACTCGGAGTTTAATTTTTGGAGTTTGACTCAAGAGTTTAATTTTTGGAGTTTGACTCGGAGTTTAATTTTTGGAGTTTGACTCGGAGTTTAATTTTTGGAGTTTGACTCTGAGTTTAATTTTTGTGTTCAGATAGTTTTGTGACAATGGGGCCTGGTCTATGCTGTTTTCTTAATAAAATATGTAGAAAGAACAGCATGGACCATGATCTGCAAGTGTATTATGTAGCAACAGATCTGGGTCTATGCTATTTTCAGTTGAGTGTGTGTTATACATTAGCAAATACATTACAGTGATACCAGTCTTAGTGGACACCTCCATATAAAAACACCTGCCTATAAGGGTCGTAAGTTATGAATCCTTTTTTTTATATTTACTTACATGCTTCATTTCTGTATAATGATCTTTTGAGTGTTATGTGATTCTAGATAATACAAGCTACAAGCTACTGATTGTACTCGCTTATAAGTCAAGCCAAACTAAAAAACCGCACTGATCCAGATCTGCTGTCGCATAATGCACCAGCAGATCTGGGTCTCTGCAGTTTGTTAAAAGCAATCAGAAGAACAAACAATATTGACCCTGATCTGCCAGTGCATTGTTCTTGGTAATAAATGCAAGAAAAAAAGAAGTGTTGTGTACTTTCTACTGATCAACATCCACAACTGCAACGAGGTGATCCGATTGTATTCTTTGTAAATAAATGTTGATTAAGTGAATTGCAATTTGTTCCAAGTCAGGCATGAAGAATTTTGAAATTTCCTTCTGCCCGAATAAAAGTGTCTGGGAACTTGAGTGACACAATTATTTAATGTGCTTTTAAAATTGTTAATGGAATCAATTTTATGAGTCTCAATAGATACAATATATCATTCTCGAATGGCCAAAGGAAGAAGCAAGTTGTGCTAAAGATCTGTTCTAGCTTATAATGATTGGAAATTATTTACATTAAGTAAGTTATAGTGAGTAATGTCACTAACAGCTAGTGGAATCAGATATGTGAAATAGGGAGGGCTTGAACCAGTTGTCATTATATACAAAAGTGTAAGTTTGTGTTTTTGTCATCTGGATTCAAGACTTCACATCCTATTTCTGTGTAGTGCTTCAATAGATACAAATTTTGTTGCATCAGTCACAATTCTGGCTGCCTCATTTTGTATTTTTTCTAGTTCTCTTTTCTTGACTAATGTGCAGTTGTCCCAAATGACATTACCATATTCCTGAACAGGTCATATAAAAGACGTAAATATAATTTCTAAAGATTTCCTGTCAAGTTGGAATTTGAGTCTATGCATTACATTAATTCTTAACCATGCCTTGTCTTTTATATAGTCTATTTGTTTGCGCCATGAGCTGTCATTTGAGAGAAATACTCAAAGATGTTTGTGCACGTCAACTTCCTTAATTCTATGGTTGAGTATATATAGTGGTGGAAGGAAGGGTTTATTAATTTTCTTAGAAATTGTCAGGGATTCAGTTTTAACAATTTGTATTCCCTCACATAAATTCAGGGAGTTTGGAGAAAATTCATGGAGTTTTCAAGGAAAAAAACAAGTTTTTCAAAATTCAAGGAGTTTTCAAGGCATCCCCTCAACCTCAACAATTTTTAAACATTGTATAAGCCATGTTGCTAACCCAAGAAATCTGAAATAAGACCAGCTTTGAAGTAAGTCATCTAGATCCTACAAATGTTTCTTCATTCAAAAATAGGCTATCCTCCCAATATATTTCATCATTATCTTGTATTTGTGTACATATGGAAAGAAAGAGTGACAGAAAGACTTAATGTAATGTTCTCCTTGATAGAAAAGGCTTGTGTGATGTGCTTATAGATTTTAAAAACCATTTTTTTTTCAATTATTGTATGCAAATTTAACGAACAAAATCATTTGGTTCTTTATAAAAGTATATGAAGCTGTAAACCTATTAGCCCTCAATTTAAACATATGAATTTCAAAGACTCATTGAATGATCAAAGTAAAGATATCATACCACGTACAGGTGCAATATCAGAGACAATAGGAGTTGAAATAACCCATCTGATATCAAAGACAACAGCAGTCAAAATAACCTGATATTAACTAATATTTTCTCTTAAAAATATTTACCCTGATAATAACCTGAACTTGAATAAATAACATTAAAAATATGCTGCAGTCATTTATAAATTTTTACAGTATTTTGAAATAAGGACATGAGAACAGTGGTGCATTATCTTACCTATTACCTCCAAACCCATTTCAATGGCAATGCTTTGAGCCCCATCATGCCCAAATATATGTTCCTGATGACCACACTTGGGACAAATGAAGACACTCATGTTCTGGACAATCCCCAGAATTGGGACACCAACCTTGCGGAACATCTCAGCACCTCTTCTGGCATCCAATAGAGCTATGTCTTGTGGTGTGGTTACTATCACAGCACCTGATTAAAGTCATTAGTCATGTGTTATTGTATTATCATATGAGGTTATTGTTATGTGTTAAGCAGGCATGAGACTCTTTTGTTTTTTTTGTGGATTTCTACTTTCTTTCTGATCAGAAGGGGTCCTGAGATTTGCATAAATTCACTGAAAAAATGGTGGTTGTGGTGTGTGTTTGATGTCATCCTATTCCACTGGTGTGCACTGATGGATTGTGAAATGAGTGCAGCCAGTAAATGACTGAACATGTCAGCTATTCTAAAACCAGTCTGCACCCACAGGGAGTCAAAATTATTTGGGGTTTTTTCCTCTTCATACACAGAAACAACATCAAAATGGTGGTAAACTGCATAGTTGAAAGTGGAAAAGAAAGGGGAAAAAATATTGACTAATGTTTTAAAGATGTATGGGAATGGATGGAGCAGGAAACTGACTGTCAAATGCTCAAACAGTTTATCTGAAAAGTTAACGTTTCCAGAAAAGCATATTGTACCTTGAATCAGAAGGACCGGTATTATGCTTCACATGGAAAACAAGGCATTAGTGAGCTATGTGGGAATAAATATTCACAAGTCAAAACTGAGAGTCAAAGAAATTTAATATTATAGGTATATTTGATGATACACGAGTTAAAATGCCATAATATTTTAGTTTCTCTTCCTAACCAAGTTTCAAGTTTGGCATTGAAGGAAAAATAAAAATAAGAAAAAGTATTAACAATTTGTAAAAATAATTAATAGCAAGAAGAATAAAAAAGGTGCCAGGAGACCTCGTTTAGATGGTTTCTATTTCAGGAAAATAATCTTTGGCATGTGGGATTGCCCCCTTAGGTACCCCAAATAAGTGGGTACTGCCCCATCAGACCCTGCTGGGGGCAGGGGAAGACCCCCAGAACCCCTTCCAATTTTCAGATTTTATTTTTTTATAAATGCCCAGTCTCATTCCTTTTTGAGCCAAGAAAGTCTTGGATGTACCTGACCTTTCCAAAATGTGGTCTTAGCCTTACACACTCTCATTTCTATAAACATATCTTTTTCATGTATTAAAATTTATTACATTTTACATAATAATCACTTTAACTTAAAGCAAGAAAGAGAACTTTAAGATCTGAACAAAATCAAAGCAGTATTTTCTGAGATATTTCAACTCAAACTTTCTATTTCCTTTATTTAAGTCCAGTTTGTGGGACAGTTTGCACAAAGTGATTTACATTGTATCATAGCATGTAGCTACTAATAATTGGTCCAATTGTGGACAGTTCCCACAAGCTGATTTTCATTGTATCATATTATGTAGCTATTAATACCTGGCCCAGTTGTGGGACAGTTCCCACAAGCTCACTGTAGCTACTAACAAGTGGCCCAGTTGTGGGACTGTTCCCACAAGCTGATTTACATTGTATCACATTATGTTGCTACTAACACCTGGCCCAGTTGTTGGACAGTTCCCAGAAGCTTATTTACATTGTATCACATTATGTAGCTACTAACACCTGGCCCAGTTGTGGGACTGTTCCCACAAGCTGATTTACATTATATCCCATTATGTAGCTATTAACACCTGGCCCAGTTCTGGGACTGTTCCCACAATCTGACTTATATTGTATCGCATTATGTACCTACTAACACCTGGCCCAGTTGTGGGACAGTCCCCACAAGCTGATTTACATTCTATCGCATTATGTAGCTAACACCTGGCCCAGTTGTGGGACTGTTCCCACAAGCTGATTTACATTGTATCACATTATGTAGCTACTAACAAGTGGCCCAGTTGTGGGACAGTCCCCACAAGCTACTAACAAGTGGCCCAGTTGTGGGACAGTCCCCACAAGCTGATTTATATTGTATCACATTATGTAGCTACTAACAAGTGGCCCAATTGTGGGCCAGTCCCCACAAGCTACAAACAAGTGGCCCACAGTCCCCACAAGCTGATTTACATTGTATCACATTATGTAACTACTGACACCTGGCCCATTTGATAGCCCTCCTAGTGCATATATGTAGTGACATAAGGAGATCCTTGGTAAAGTTGATTAACATATATGAAAGGTCTATTAAGTTCAGTGTTTTGTAAGCAGGGACATATCATAAATTCAAATTGCAGGAAAACTGTTTCAATCTAATATAGGTTAATGAAAAGATATCCTGATTGCATACAAGTGAAAAGCAGAAAAATTGTCTTGAAAGTAAATTTTCTAACATTAATTCAATGCAACAATTTACCCTACGGTATTGTTTAGAATGCCAACATTTTGCTTCAAACCCTAACCACAGACAAGATTTAAAAATGCTCACAATATATGTCTTCTTGCTGTACCTTTATACCCTCACCCCTGTTGAAAAATTGATCACCAGCATTACAAACCTCCCACATAAATTTAAATGGAACAACTTTTTTTCAATATTCTACTCAGACTGCACATACAAGTATTTCCTTATTTCCATAACCTCCCATGAAATCCATAGCTCTAGTTAATACTTAGTGTGTAAAGGATGTGCACTTTGATGCACCATCAGTCCTAACTGTAAACATCCTGTTTAAGAAATACAGTAACAGTCCACATGCTTAAAAAGCACATGGAAAAAAAAAAAAAAATGGGCAACTTTCTAATATAAGTGATATTTCAAGAGGCAGGAAATACAAAAATGGACTACTTTCCAATGTAAGTGATATTTCAAGAGGCAGGAAATACAAAAATGGACTACTTTCCAATGTAAGTGATATTTCAAGAGGCAGGAAATACAAAAATGGACTACTTTCCAATGTAAGTGATATTTCAAGAGGCAGGAAATACAAAAATGGACTACTTTCCAATGTAAGTGATATTTCAAGAGGCAGGAAATACAAAAATGGTCAACATTCCAATGTAAGTGATATTTCAAGAGGCAGGAAATACAAAAATGGACTACTTTCCAATGTAAGTGATATTTCAAGAGGCAGGAAATACAAAAATGGGCAACTTTCCAATGTAAGTGATATTTCAAGAGGCAGGAAATACAAAAATGGACTACTTTCCAATGTAAGTGATATTTCAAGAGGTAGGAAATACAAAAATGGACTACTTTCCAATGTAAGTAATATTTCAAGAGGCAGGATAAATTTTCATAAGTTTATGGCTGAAGAGGCTAACACTTATTTCTCCTACAGATCATTGCAAAATTTATGGTACATACTGTCTGAATGAAGAAAACAGTAAAATTACAGTGTTCTCTGTTTGATTTCATATAAATTATTATGCAAAGTGGAGGAGGAGGAGGAGAAAAGAAGACAAAATGAAAAAAAAAACATCACTGCTTCAAGCCTGTGTTAAATTCTTGCATCAGATGGTATGATTTGCACTCAAAGGTCATACTTTACCATTTAAAGGTATATTTTGTGTAATTGAGAGCTGAGTATCCCCTGTCCCTGGTGGCATGTCAACAACTAGGTAATCAAGTGGATCCCAGGTGACCTATAATTAAAGTTGATATTAATATACATGTACAGCTATCTATCTATCCACCTACCTACCTACCTACTGTAAAACATTATATTTTAACAACATAACATTTTTTTTAAAAATACAAGTATTGTAAATTCTGCATACTGGTGACATACATTTTTTTTAATGACTTATTTTCAACATAGTGTCACATGTTTTTGTGAATAATATTGTCATAAATTTAGCTCCCTTCAAATTCTAAAAATTGTATGCTTCCAAAAATTGCAAGAGTTTTATTTTCTAAGGCTGAATATTGTCATGTTACACAAATCATCTCAAAGGTTGCTTTGTTTTAATCTTAAATAGATTCCCTCCAAAAAAAACATCATCTTTAAATGATTGCTGTAATAATATACTGATTGCAGACCTCCCAAGTTCACAATTAGCCTTGATAAACTGACTCACGAGTTCCATGCTTCTTTCAACATCACAATTTTAGAAGATCTTTCCAAAACAATATTTATTATAAAGTATCATTGAAATCTAAAAGTTTATATGAAGATAAAGACACATTTTGTAAACTACAGCAAACAACAAAGATTTATTATAAAGTCCAAGTTCACTTGTGCTGCAAACTAAGTATCTTGTTTGGATAAGACGGGGCTGGTAAAACCAACCAGCACTGATAACCTGAACCAAAATTAAGGACAGAAGCAGTCACTACACATGGGTATCAAAGTAAGGGTAGTACAGTGGTAACATGTGTGCTTTGCATCTCAGTGGTCCCAAGTTTGATTCCATGTCCTGACAAAGTGGTCTTCAATCCAAGATCAGTGATTTCCTTGAGGTTCTCTTGTTTCTTCTCCTAAAATACCACCCCATGTCAACATATGAACCACTGAGTACAATCTTTAAGTTCTTAGAGGTTTTGTAATATATACATATAGTAGTCCCTCACTATAAAGTATATCAGTATAACATGATCCCTGATATAACACAGGTATGGTCATGGATCTCACTATGAAGTATGTCAGTATAACACAGTCCCTAATATAACTCAGGTATCGTCACGGGGGATCTCACAATACAGCACCTCAGTATAACATGATCCCTGATATAACATGGATATGGTCATGAATCTCACTATAAAGTACCTCAGTATAACATGGTTTCTGATATAACACAGACATGATCATGGATCTCACTATAAAATACCTCAGTATAACATGATCCCTGATATAACACAGATATGGCCATGAATCTCACTATAAAGCACCTCAGTATAACATGATCCCTTGTATAACATGGTCATGAATCTTACTATGAAGTACCCCAGTATAACATGGTCCCCAGTATAGCACACTTATAGTCATGGATCTCACTACAAAGCACCTCAGTATAACATGGGCATGGGCATGGATCTTACTGTAATGCACCTCAGTATAACACAGTCCCTGATATAATAGGTAATATCATTGATTGCACTATAAAGCACCTCATTATAACATGATCCGCGATACAACACAGTATGATCATGGATCTCACTTTAAAGCACCACAGTATAACATGGTCCCCAATACAACACAGGTATGATCATGGATCTCACTATAAAGCACCTCAGTATTACACAATCCCTGACATATTACAGGTAAGGTTATGGATCTCACTATAAAGCACCTCAGTATTACACAATCCCTGATATATTACAGGTAATATATGGGTCTCACTATAAAGTACCTCAGTATAACATGGTCCCTGATATAATACAGTTATGATCATGGATCTCACTACAAGCACCTCAGTATTACACAATCCCTGACATATTACAGGTAATAATATGGGTCTCACTTTAAAGTACCTCAGTGTAACATGCAGAGATGCTGCCAGGATTTAATCTAAAGGGGAGAGCTCCCCCCTTGTCACCAAATAAAGGGGTAGAAACAATGAGGGGGAGGAGGAAATGGCCATAGTTAAATATTTAGCTAACGCATAAATATCCGTCTCTTTCTTTCTTCCTGCTCCACTCTGTTAGAGTTCTATTGAAATCAAAATCCTCAAAAGATGTCTCCTCTAGTTGTATAAGCATTAATCTGTTGATCATTTCTAAACTTAATTTGTTCCTTATCTATGGATTAATATTGTTTTGTGCTGAAAACCCCTTTCACATATGCAAAGCTAGCTGAGCCAGCTTGAACATGTTGGAAAACTGTTCTTTATGGTTGTTATGTACAATTTTCAACAGCTCATAGCTCTTGTCTTTTGGATATCTCTGCTCCAAAATAATATTTTTCACTAACAAGAGTTCTGCCAAAGTTTCACTTTCTTGAATCAGTGCTCTGATGACTACTATACCAGATTTCTTATCTGTTCCACAATGTTGTATTAGGGTTTTAAGTCCATCAATGCCATAGTCAGCTTGTTCAGACAGAGGCATTTTGATCAAAAATAAATATCCTTACTTTTTAATTTCTTTTTAGATTCTTATGTATTCAATTTATCTTAACCCTTAAAGTGCTATATAGTCTTGTAGCACAAAATCACTCAAGGCAGAATTGTTTGAGAAAAGATTTGAAAATTGCACTCTACTTTTAAATTGCCTGTATTTTAATTGGGCTTGGTATTCTGCCTTTTTGACATTTAATTTCGAAATACCACCTAATAGGGGGTTGAGTGGCATGCCCTCTGTTTTTATCCATCCATCATGTGCATCGGATTTATATTCAACATCATTTTCGGCTTCAAAATTACTCACTACTATTTCCACTAACACTTTCCAGGCTCCAATAATCTGATATACTTCAAAACTTTAAAAATCATTGTCATCATCGCTATCATCAGCCAGTATTTGCCGAACAAAATCATCATGAACCATGTTTGGAGTCAGCCATTTTGGGTTTTCTAGGAGCCCTTACTTTAAACATGCATTTGTAAAACTTCCTTCATGAATGCAAGGTTCAACCTTGACAATGCTTGTTCCAAGGACAAATGTGCTAATCAAATTTAGTTTAACAACCGTTCATGTCAAGCCAAAGTACTCAGATATGTAAACAGCTAAAAAGACGAATGACGTGACAAGCACAACAAGATCTCTACTGGCGGCATGACTTGTGCAAGCGACAAGCACTTTAAGACTTAACAGTTAAATAAAAATTGTATACTGCACAGAGTACATTTTTATACGCGCGACTTTTAACTAATTTGCAGGAGTTCTCACACATCACTTCTTTCCAAGTGCGCAAATTCATACAAAATTTGGGCGAATGGCAGCATCTCTGAACATGGTCCCTAACATAACACTGGTATGGTAATGGATCTCACTATAAAACACCTCATTATTACATGGTCCCTGATATAACACATATATGATCATGGATCTCACTATAAAGAACCTCAGTATAACACAGTCCCTGATATAACAGAAGGTCATGAAAACCGATTGTACTGATTGAATTATATTTTCCAAATAATGTACCCCAATATAAGGCAATCTAAATTATATCACATTACACTTGTATGGCTCCCGAGTAGAGTGTTAGTGTGAGGGACCAATGTACAGAAAAGGTTCCCAAATTTTAATTTTCATGTGTTACTTTTCAATGACTTACTAAGCAACCAAATAAGCCAAACTTATCAACTGTTACAACAAAACAATACATACTTGCCTTAGAAGTTTGTATATTGCGGACATCACCATGGGACCTCGCCATATGATTGGAGATTTTTCATCTACCATGAATCCTATTGACATACTTAAAAGAGAAAAGAATGCAAAGTTTAAATCTATCCATCTTTGAATTTCAAGATTAAATCCTAAAATGTCATGTGCAATGAAATCTGTCTCTCAGGGACAGTCAAGGGACACGGAAAAAATGTTGCTGTTAGACAAGTTTCCATTATAAGAAGAAATGACATCGAAGAGAATCTCTCTTCAGTCTCTAGTGTGTACATTGTTGCACATTTCATTTTCTATATCAACAAGTAAATAGTTCTGAATCAAGATTTACTGATACGAAAAAAAATCTGCTCTTACTTTCTTCTTGCCTCAAATTGAGATTTCAAACAGTTGCAAAAAAACAAAATATCTTTCTTTCATATTTTATATAACATTTTTTGGCAAATAACATACACTTTTACTTCCCACACAAAATCTTTCATTTCTTTTGTGTTGCTTAACAAAGGACTTATTCTGACCCTGACCTTGTCAGATGCTCCTATAAATGTTGTTAAGCAAACATGATCATGTGAACTAGCAAAATTCTCATTAGTAAGGTTAACGGTACTGCTTTCAGATGTGTTGCAGTGTCCATTATTGCAGCAAGGATGGTACCTTGGGACAGAAATCACACCATACTGTCCATTGTATCCAGGTGTCCTTGATATCAAGGGCAATTCAGACAGATTTTCATCAGGATTTGTAAATGTCTCTATGGAAAGGTTTCAGAATATTGAAGTTGCCAACAATCTAAGTTTAAATGTATAATTTCTGCTGTTTTTCTATAATAGTGGGTTTTAATTTTTATAAAAGTATGAACTTCTCAAAACCTTTAAAGAAATGGTGAAGATGAGCATATTTTACTATAACTGTAATACATACCACTTAATCCCAAAGTTTGTTAGCGGCTTCATTAAATTTTCTGTAAACAGAAAAAATTTTCATAAATAACAAAAAGTTTTCAAATTGCGCAAATCCAGTCAAGCATTATAATCTATTTAAACAATCTGATACTTTTTTATTCCATGTGTAAATAAAAGAGAGTGCGTTTTTACTCGAAATGTCTGTAAATCTACAGTTTATTATGGTTGTAATGTAGGAAACATTGAAATTATTGTGAAAATAATCCAATATACTGGACCAAAGTGCTTCCATGTAAAGGTAAATACTAAGTATAAATAGATTTAAATTACCATATGTACTTGCTCATAAGTTGAGTCAAACTGCAAACTGCACAAACCCAGATCTGCCATCGCATAATGCACTGGCAGATCTGGGTCTATGCAGTTTGTTAGGAGTAATCTGTAGAACAATCAACACAGACATTGATCTGCTGGTGCATTATGCGACAGCAGATCAGGGTCTATGTTGTTTGCAGTTCAATTCAACTTATAAGTGAGTATATATGGTAAATGGGTGTACTAATCATCCATCTTTTTCTTCTTGGTGATTTTGCATTGGAAGAATGTCATACCTTTAGTGAGTTCTGGTTCACCCTTCAGGTTCATCATTGTTGGGATGGATGGACCATACAAATCTGCATCCAGTAAACCCACTTTTAAACTCTTGAAAATACAAATAAAAATCAAGGTCTGTCCTAGGGTTAAATCAGGAAGAAAACAAATTTATGGTGTCAAATTTAACTCTGAATTATTAGGAAAGTGATTCATATGTCATTTTGAAATATATTGAAATATATGTAATCCTGTTCAAGACCAGTTACAGGTTATGAATTCACTCGACTAACATCAAATTCAAAAGATGCCCTGCATTTGTTTTACAGTTTGGTTTTATCAGTTAACTGACCAGATGCCCTATGAAAATATTTATTACAGCAGACCAGATACACTATGAAAACATTTATTACATCAGACCAGATGCCCTATGAAAACATTTATTACATCAGAACAGATGCCATATGAAAACATTTATTACATCAGACCAGATGCCCTATGGAAACATTTATTACATCAGACCAGATGCCCTATGAAAACATTTATTACATCAGACCATAGCTAACAGAACTGTCAATAACAGTAAACATCAAAACATACTATTTCTCATCATTTCTTAAATGGTACAAGAGCAAAATCCAAGAACGAAAAAAATGGCACTTCCTGTAGTACTAAATATGGGGCATGACCATGCTTTTAATTATCTGTGTGGAACAAGACAAGGGTAAAGTATCAGATAATTTGTATTTTTTCCTGAACTTCACACAAACATCAAAAGAGATTTTTAATTATGGCTGCTGCAACAACAATTACTGCTATTACTAGAAATAATAATAATAATAATAATAATAATTATTATAATAATAATAATAATTCAAAAACCAAAAATCAATTTATTAGTCCTACTGATGTGCCCTTAATTATGGGATGGTCTATCAAAATGTACTTTACATGTACAAACACTCAGGTCATGTACATTTCAATCTAGACATATGCATTACCACTGTAAACTACTTTTATGGCTACTAAATTGTACAGATCTGCTAACCTGCATACTTTTCACTTTCTAACAAAAAAATGTGTAACTATTTAATTTTGGACATAACCCCCCTTGTGACATTTGGGAAAATAGCACATGAATAAATGTTTTACAATATCCTTTGAAATAAGCAGTAACAAAGCCTGGACCTATCATGCATTAAATCCATCATCTAGCCCTGTCCGAAATGAGTTGAATTCAAAAGGAGTTGAATCAATCTTCTGAAGGTACTTCACTCATATACATGTGACCTTTATCTGCTTTGATAGAACGTTTCAACCTTATGCTGCATGAAAAAAAAGTGTGATATGTAATATGACCATTGAATCAAAATGAATACAGTTCTACAGCAATGGATAGTAGGCTCATTATGGAATGATGTCACACTTAACAGCAAATGAGCCTTAAGTCATGGGTAGTAATGCAGTTGGTAACTTTGCAAAATCTAATTTTAATTTTAGTGCTAAATTACTGGAATTCAGCAGGAGAAACTTTTATTTACATATTGTTCTTATTGAAGATTTTCTCCATATGTGAGCTTTAAGACTGGACTTTACTCTTTTAAATTTCTACTTTTTCATTTGACATTTATTGATAATTAATTAGTTAATGGTTATGAAAGAAATTAGGGCTGTTCCAATAAAACATATTTGGGACCCAGGGAATGCACTTTCAATGCGTAGTAGACACCCATAAATGTAATTTAGATCTTTGTACAATTTTCATATGAACTCTTTGAGTGATCAGAGTATCCTAGCATAATTTTTTTTTAAAAACTGCCTTCCCTGGGTAACATGTACATTTAAATGAAACAGTCTTTACTTGTGTATACTAAATATAAAATACTTTATATCCTCGCATATAAGTAGAGTCCGTCTACAAACAACATAGACCCTGATTTGCTGTTGGACAATGAACTGGCAAATCAGGGTCTATGTTTTTTATTCTACTGACTACTCCTAACTGCATAGACCCAGATCTACCAACACATTATGTAAAGGCAGATCTGGGTCTGTGCAGTTTGCAGATGGACTCGACTTGTAAGCGTGTATATATGGTATCTCATTTTAACAAGACAGAGAAAGGTTACAGACAGACATGTTTCTACTAATTCGTACCCCCCCTCCCACTAGTTTAAGGCTTTTATTAACTAGAACGAATTTAAATATAAGAGGATACCTACCTTGTTAACTGCAGCAATACCTAAAGCAATGTTCACTGAAATAAAATAAAAACTTCTTTGGCAATTCTTAATGAGCAATATAAAAAAAATAAAAATATCTTCACAAATATTTCATTGAAAATGCACTTGTAACTATAAATCTAATATGTAACAAGAAAAGCATAGGAGAAGTGACTACACCTTCATTCATGTGTGTATTGACTGACATATTGTGTGTATCAACTGGGCACATCTTCATACAGTGGAAGAATACACAGTGACAACAACAATAATATTGCATGATGTCATGGAAACATTTTGCAAAGGGAAATGTGTGCATTCTTCACCTGTGCAAAGGAAGTGTTTTTGCATGGCATATTAACTTTTTAGATCAATATCATAAATATATTTTAAATTGTTGTGTATATGGAATTGAATTTATGTGTCCATGATTGTAAGTTGTACTTTAGTCAGATTATGGTCATTTTGTAAACAACAAGTTTACATAGCATTTGAGTTCAAGGCCGGTTTTGTTGGCAGCTACACTGTCATTTCCATGATTGTCTCATTGTGACAAAAGTCCAGTACACAAAGTAATTTTCCATAAAAGTTTCTCATATTCTGATGTGAGAATTGTCAGGTACACCTATATATATATGTGTGGGCTTAGTTAACAAGAGATCATTCAGGTTCTAAAAGTCTTGTTCTAAACATCAGTCTGTAAAGAAACTATTTTAATAAATTGTTACAGTTGTGAAAACCCGATATAATTCAGAGAGAGGAATTATTTATTTATTGGAAATACTAAAGTGCTCATAGATTTTAGGACTTTTGGGGGATTTATGTGAATTCATTCAAAACATTCTGGATTACATCATTGTGGTACATCAGGTCATTAAAGACTTGTGGTACATCCAGACATTCAATACTTGTTGTACATCAGGACATTCAAGGCTATTGGAATTCATTCGGAACATTATATATTTTTGGACTTGTGATTAGAACATTAGGATTATTTGGAATTGAACTCACAAATTGTAAGTGTCTTTTAAATTTTCACTTTAATTGTCTGGAAATAAATTGCTTGTTGATTTTACTTAAATTGTTGGTTTCACATTCTTTCTGTTACATATTTGTATGGCCTAGTGTCGTAACAAAATCATTTGGGGGGGGGGGATTATTCTTCCCTGCCTTCGTTTTTTTTCTGCTCAAGTACTCATATGGAGTAAATCATTAAACACTGGTAAAAGAATTGTGGAAATGAAAAGTTTTTTAGATGGACACCTACCATATATACTCGCTTATAAGTCAAGTCCAACTGCACAGACCCAGATCTGCCATCGCATAATGTGCCAGCAGATCTGGATCTAAACATTTTGTTGGGAGTAATCAGTACAACAAATAACACAGACCCTGATCTCTTCACACATTATGCAATGGGAGATCAGGGTCTATGTTGTGTGCAGTTTGGACTCAACTTATAAGCAAGTATATATGGTATGCAGAAAATACATGTTACTGTACAAGATAGCTTTGTGAGTGGCATGTTGTGTCACTCGTCACTCAAGCTGCACACACACACACACATATATATATAGCTCTCCCTCGTTATAAGGTGGCAGTTGGGGTCCATAACTCTTGCTGTCCAAGTCAAATTTGTACATCTGCCATATATAAAAAATTATCAAAATTTGAATGAATGTCTGTATGTGTCAGTGAAGGGGGGAGGAAGAATAAACAAAATGCCAGTTAAACTTCTGTTTATGTACTTTCAATATATTTTCATTTGTTTGAAGAATTTAGCAGATGGCCCCTGGGGGCGATTCACATTAGTATGCTTCCTGGCCAATTGCGATGGGCCAGGAGCAGTTGTGAAGGATCTATGCACGGTTGGTGCTGGCTTTAAAAAAATTGTCGCCAAAAAAATCGCAAATCTCAATATTTTGTCACCAATTTTCAAAAAGTGTCGCCAAGCAAGGAGTAAGTATTTTTCCATGTCTATTAATGTAGTAGGCAATGATAATTGTAAAAGATGGAGTATTTATTACTTTATTGACAGCCAACAATACAATACAACAATATTACAGAATAAATCATTGCATGACTGTTTTGTATGCTTATTTATAATGTTTTGCACTATTAAAATGTTGTTTCATAAAAATAATAAAATCGAACGTCACATGAGTATGCGTCGTGATTTTACGGCTGCCCACTTGCTGAATGCAGTTTCAAAGTCGAAGTCTCCTTCACATTCGTACGTGCTGATTCTCATTAGATTCTCTCTCTTTGATGTATTTAACTTCAGACAAATTGGGTTGTTCCACTTATTGTACTTTACCTATGCAAATTAGCCTAATGGGCTCTCCCTCAGCAGTGCTCAAAGGATTTGACATGACACATCACCCTAGCTATTGAGAGCCAATTCAATAAATCTCTGAAAGGTGTCTGTTTATCGCTGACCACCTTACCTTTTAATTGTCTTTAAACAGTTGTATAAACTGACTGACTTTTTATCATATTAAATGATGCACTGTATTCCGTTTATTACGGACTCAGTATTTGTAAATTTCTTGTGTCGGCTGAACAGTAGAATGTTAAGCTGCCTGTCTTAGCTAGACAAGAACCGTGTATATTTCAGTGTCATAGGGTCACAGGGGTGTGATTGATACATCCTGTCGTGTGCCTCAAAGCCTTATTATGTACATGTTTCAATATAGTTTTCTAAAGTTTCTTAAGACTAGTTTTCTTTATAATATTTTCTTCTTTTTTTTTTTTGCCCGCACTGACACACGGATATTCAGAACACGGAAAATCGAGAGTATGCCTCCTATGTGTATACGATTTATTGAAAATAGTTTACCTCTTATAGGGCAAGAAAGCCTTATACATGAATACACATATCACAGAACATCAGTTTTAATTTTCTATCATATCTCAGCCACGGACGCCCAAATTTCCAACTGTCAAGAAATTTTCGGGATTTCGGTGTCCGTTCATCATGATGTGGTGTTGTACTTAAAGCATTACTACCAGCTGCACTACAAGTAGATGATGTTGGACTGTCAAGTATAACATCCGTTTCAGTTCTAGGTTGTCTGATGCACTTGCATCTAAATCCAAATCTGTTAATTTTGTTAACTTAATCTTTTTATTTGTGATCAATCCCTAGTCCGTCCCAGCATATATGGCCGGTTAGAACTTTGGAATTGGCCCCTCGTACAAAGCCATTTTAAGAACTCAGTCAACTTAATCTTAGGATGAGATGATGAACACGAAATGTCTAACTTACGTTTACCCATTACAGTATATAGTTCTGATTGAGACTGAATTTTAGTTTTCATTTACTTCGTATTTATACAGAATGATTGGGGCTTCAAAAATAATCAGTTTTCTTTGAAGTTTCAGCAATTTTTTTTTCTTTTTCTGGTACATCCCCCCCCCCCCCCAAAAAAAAGGATTAGCAGTCGTTCTTCAATTATAGCTAGTCCGGTAGCATGACTATTGGAGTGTATCACCGCATACAGTACTCAGGCCAGATGTCAGCATAAGCGGTCAATATGAACAAAGGATTTGTTTATGTAACAATATATAGATTCCAGTGCATTGTATACACAAGTTTGCAGCTTCCTTTTGTGGTGTCTTTGAATTCCTCCACTCCAAACCCAAGATTGTATATACAAGTTTTAACAGCCAAAAACATTGTCGTCAAAAAAATCGCCAAATGGTATATTTTGTCGCCAATCAGGAAAAAAATGCGCAATTTGCGACATTGGCGATGCCCAGCGCAATCCCTGTCTATGTTGATGATCCATACAATCTTGAATCCTCCGAAGAGGGTCTTGGCTACCAATGAAGCAGCCCTAAGAAGGTCTTTACTAAAGTTAGGTAAGACCTTCAAGGAGTCCATCACAACAACATGGCAGATGTGTAGAAGTTCCGCTGATAAAGCCATTCCAACAGAAAATGAATATCGGGATGTCTTGGCCACAGCTTCCAGCATGCATTGTAATGTGGCTGGGTTCAGAGCGGCCTCCTTCAGCATACTAAACAAGTAGCCAAAAAGAGGTCAGCATAGGAAGCTATGGTGACCGGAAGCCGGACTTTCTGCTCAATGGCTTCAATTGTTTTAATGGGAAAGCATGCCCTGGCTCCAGTTGTAATACCCACTTGGGACACACCTGCATTAAACTGGGGAGGTTTAATGGGTCACTTTGGGGAATGTGCCCAGTAACTAGAGGCAGAGACCATAGGTCTCGAGATAGAGGGAGGAACAGATCACCCTCTACACCATCAAGCGGTGTCTTGACTTGTGGAGAACCTCTGTGATATTTCCTCAATTGTTGAGGAATGCAGAAGAAGCAGAGATCTGGCTATGGTTGAGTCCTGGAGATCTTTTCCAAAATGGAAAGGATCTTCTTGAGCTGTGCACCAGATGGTTTTGGGCAAAAGTCCGCGGGTAGAAGGCATTAAACTTCATTTTCCGTGTTATCAAAAGACCATATCTCCTCTTCATCCAACTGAGAGGAGCTGGTGGGCCTGATTGGAGGCATCAAATGAGCTGTTTCTACCTTGAACTCATTGGAATCAACAAGAATAGATAATGCATCATCATCTAGAGCACTCCAAAAAGGAGAGTGCAGCTCCTCCCTCTCAGAAGGGTGTGACACTATCCTGAGATGAGCTGTGCACTGTGCACTTCCTTCCTTGCGGAAGGCAGCAACACACTACTGTGAATGTGACAGGTGTTCAACTTCTCCCTTTTGTGGGGAGACAATCTACTCCTCGAACGTTCATTCCATCCTACAGGAGGGGCCTTACCTGTCTCTGAAGAGACTGGTTCCATAGACTCCTGGGACCCGGGAGTGTTCTTCCGAGCTGAAGAACTAGTCTCCTTACAGTGGATTTCTTCTTGGGGCTCTCTAAGAGAAAAACCTGAAGATTCAGATGATGAGGGGGACTGACATTTCCTCCGTCCTCTAGACATACGTCTGGAATTGACTAGATTCCAGATTACATTAGTCCATATTGTGCAAAAAGTACAACAATTCTTACATGTGTACTTTGAACAAGTGAAGCAGTTGGGGTGAGTGTCCCAAGGGCCCTTCTTGTGACCACACTTTCCCACTGACTGTCCCGACATTGTTCTCTGAAATAAAAGGTATTGAAAGAGAACAATAATAATAACAATATTGTATTATTTTCACACATGAAACTCACCTGTTTGTATGTACTGTGTGCTATATACACCCGTGTATCTGCACAAGGTAAACAATGATTCACTCTTGAGAAATTTCCTGTCTTCTCATTTGTCTATACTTTTAATAAGGAAAACGTTCTTTACTGTTCTCTAGAAGCAATGCAGAACACACACAATAACAATGCAATGTGTCATGCGTAGTATTAAAATACAATGCTGAAATAGAAAAAACACAGAATTGATGTTTAATCAATTATTTTGAAAATAAGAGGTGTTCCCTTACCCCTAAAGGGTGGGATACAAAATGGTAATACAGGAGGACCTTTCCAGAACTAATTACTGAAAAAGTGAAAAAAGGCAGGGGTTACCGGCATAAAAACAGAAGATAAGACAGATGAATGTAACACTAGATGAAATATTGTTGAAGGGAGAACCAAATGTGGTTTTAACTCGCAACAAGCAATTTTTCTCTGGTCACATTATGAACGACACAGCCATTAACATGGCATCCTTGAAAATGATGAATGTTCTGCAAATCAGCGTACTAAGTGCACAAGTGCACCATGTCTTATTGACAATCTTCCACTCTGTGGGAGGATGTATTCACATTGAATGGACGGGGTTTTTTGACACGAAAAAGTAATAGCTGTGCAATGGTGACTGGTAAGTTATTGCTGCTATTAAATTCTGAATTCTGGCAACATTTGTTATTACCTTTTTAATTCTGATCATTTTGGTCAAGGGGTCCATAGCGTTGCTGTGTTATACCCAGAATCACGTTATACAGAATGCCGCTATAAAAAAAACAGTATGTCTCTTGGGCTTTGCTCCTTGAAAGTATCAACCTATATAGAAGAGGCCCAGAAAGTTTGGTGGTCATTGTTACTAATCCTTCAACCATAAAGATTCATCATTGTACCTGCAATTGTATTGAATGCAAAATCTTTAGAATCACTCTGCCTCTGAAAAAACTTTTAGAAAATACCACATGTCTCTCCTATGCTACAATTGGCATTTCCACACATAGTAGAAGAAACATACACATCCATACCAGCTGTTGTAGATTTTCCCACTCCACCTTTCCCTGATGCAACCACCAGCACTTTCTTAACTCCAGGTATGGGTAGTTTTTTGGGGAGTCCTTTTGCCATCAACTTCTGCTGGTGTTCACCCAGAGTGTGTTTATTATCCTGAAGAAAAAAATAAAAGCCCTGGAATGGCATCTTTGAAAAGATGATATCTGAAATTAAAATGGCATTTGCTGCACTATTAATTTAACAAGGTCTATTGTCTCCCTTTAAAAAGCAAGCAAAAGTGCAAGACAGGGTCTATTTTCTCCCTTGCAAAAGCAAGCAAGAGTGCAAGACAAGGCCTTTTGTCTCGTTACAAAAAGCAAGCAAGAGTGCAAGACAAGGCAGTATCATTATCATATGCATCACACGTAGTTATGCTTTGGATTACCAGTAATTTTTTTTACATAAAATTTGCTTGGTACTACCTTGAGCTTCAGTTTTACAGGTAAGACACCATTTAATGTGGAACAATTGCTAAAGTCTATTTCAAAATAGTCAAATAGGTACACCCTTCCAGTTTTCTGAAAAAAAAATTCACCAGATTAACAAGAGGCCCACTGAGATCACCCACCTGCTGACATCTGCCTAATAACTAAATGCAAAAGCAGTTGGCCATGAAATATGGGTCATTATGTTGCTTTCCGTTGATATTTATCCCAATGCTGTGGATTGTAAATTCTCTTGTTTTCAGTTTTCATCAATATTTGATGGCACATCAGCATCATTTGTCCAATATTAAAAGGATCCTATGCCAGGATGCTTTATGTCAAAGTTCGTCAAATTCTATTAAGCAGTTGTTTGACAAAAAGTTGCATAAATGTTTTTCCACACTTAGTGGTGGATTGGCATCATTTGTACAAATCTGAAATCCCCCTATGCCAGGATACTTTCTGTCAAATTTGGTCAAATTCAGTTGAATCGTTTTTGATTAGAAGTCATTTAAATGTTTCTCTTTTTTAGTAATGGTGGCCATAGTTGATGATGGACCAGCATCATTTGTATAAATTTGTAAAGACCTTCATGCTAGTATGTTTTCTATCAAATCTGGTCCAATTCTGATGAGTGGTTTTTGAAAAAAAAGTTGTTTAAAGGCTTTTTATTATTTTTAGTAATGAGGGCCATATCTGTTGGTGGATCAGCATCATTTGTATAAATCTGAAAGCCCTTCATGCCAGGATGCTCTGTTGGCCATAATTGGTCAAGTAATTTGTGTGATTAAGTTTGAAATAAAAAATTGTGACAGATGCCAAATGGATGCAGGGCCTACCATAGGCTCACTTGCCAGGTGAGCTAAAATTGATAACTACAAACACTAACAACACAAGAGCTCAGTTATTTTGAGGTAAATGAATTTCAATTTCATTGAGAAGTATGATTTGTAGTAGATGATGGCAAACAGAAATTTCAGCACCAATCAGCCATTTTTGCAAGCCACTATGTATAATTGTTCTGCAAACCATTGTGGGTAAAGTTGGTACAATGTTGTACTTTTACTAGTTCACTCCTTATATCAATGAAAACTTTTCCAAATGATAACCTAATACCAGTTAAAAATTACCCACAATGACATGTAAAGAGTGTGCTGATTTGTATTAGAATTTCTACTGTGTAGGCAGTCGTATGCAAAAAATCATACATCTAACTGAAATTGGAATTCATTCATAATAATTGAACTGTAATGTTATGAAAGTATGTAGTTATCATCTTCAGTTAAGTGATAAATTGACTGTGTTGAAACAGACTTTAGTATCAAAGATCGAATGTATGAGAAAGTTAGTTTTTGAGATGATAGTTCCCAGCATTTAAAATGTAAAATTTAAATACATGGCACAAACATGAAACTAAAATTGTAAAAAAATGTCCTTATAAGTAAACTGCTTTGCTTGTGATAAACGCCCCAAATAACTAGTTTTACAGTCATAAGATTATCCAATGTCTATTAAGCTTTAAGTTTAAAGTATTTCTTTTAATTTTAACAAACTGTAAATTCTGTTTCTGTCTTTGGATTTATTTCCAAACCAGACAATTTTTTTTCAGTTTGATAGATTCCTGTAGTCTTGAGTTGAAAGCAATGGTCACAATACTGCAATTTTTTGACACAAGATATAAACTTCGATAATCATTTGACTACCATATATACATGCTTATAAGTCAGGTCCAATTGCAAACCACATAGTCCCGTATCTGCCAATGTATAATGTGCCAGCAGATCAGGTCTATGTTGTTTGTTCTACTGATTACTCCAAACAAACTGCACAAATCCAGATCTGCCAACACATTATGGGATGGCAGATCTGGATCTATGAATTTTGCAGTTGGATCTCACTTATAAACGAGTACATACGGTAAATGAGTTCCTATCAGGAATCAAAGAATTGAGAATACTGATATATGGGAAAAGCATGGAAATTAATTAGTGTCAAAATTCAGTGTTTTTTGTCAAAAGTGTTTATATTTTCTAATTTAATCGGACTATGGATTTCATTTTAAAATCGAAAAGCCCATATGCTGATGGGGGCAGTGGGGCACAATTTTAAAGGTTCTTGATGCATGGATCAATTTGCAGACATTTTTTAGATGTGCAATACTGAGCATGAATTCTGACATCTAAATCAAACAAGATGCAAACAACCTTTTGCATGCATGTACCAGCTGAATTCCACTACTTGTATTTGGACTAAAACTAGTTTTTTCAGTGTTCCTAATGACAACTATCAAAACATAAACTCTCAACAATTAGGGATTAGGCACTAATGACAGCAAGCTAGGTCTTTTTAAAACAAGGCTTCTATCTTTTCCATATATAAACAGTTCTGTCAAAACTGAGTTTCACTCTCTCAACTATCACAATGCTGCTGAAACAGTGGTCAAAAAGCACGAAACTTGGAAGTCAGTAGTGCTCTTTGATATTTTCAAAGCATATGGTGGGGAGCAGCTGCTGTCTCCTTTAAAGGAAAACTACATCATACCAGTTTGTGCCAGCTGTATGCAACCCGTATATTTATATGTCATGGCCCAGGTCACTGTCCAGTTAAATGAATGGCAGGACAGTGGAGATGTACTCTCAGATAAAATCTTCATTGACCCAAAGACATAAACCCTTAAGGCAATTCACACAAAGCAAAGTGGATTATCTCCACACATTACAAAGTGTCACATCAGAGAAATGTAAATAAAATGGGCTTTGAGAAAGCGGGACTAATGTCCGATTGTTTATGAAACACGATAAAAATGTGCTCTTGAGTTCTATTTGCTCCATGGAATTGTGAATAGTACTTGTGATCAACAAAATTAAAAAATGCAGTGAAAACATATAAGTTCAATTACAAAATGACTAATATTTGAATCACAGTAATTGCTTTCACATATATATCTATATCCAGTATGGAACAGTAGATAATAGTGCTTCATGATCCATTCATTATGTTGGTATGTTACAGATTAACAGAGAGTAATGTAATTCAAGAATACATGTGCTTAAAAAAGGTGCAAACTCTGACAGATCTTTAATTTTCTTGAACTTTAATAACGTCATGTTTTTCAGATGTTTCGTAATTACATTGGATTGTATAAAATTTGTGCGAGTATTAATTATTACAAATGGATATAATACGTTTTTGGGGAAGTAAAGAAGGACACCAACCATAATTTATTACTATAGCATCAGAGTCATTGCATCAGTATAAAGTTTTCATCTTGATGAAATTTTGTTTGTGAATACATCGTAATCAATAAATTCCATTGTTGACATCATCTTTCATAAACGTATTATGATAAATATTTCTCGACGCTATAAATACTGCATTGTATTAAAACAAGCTCACAAACCAGGAGTGGGGTGGGGGCTTTCAATATCAGCTTTGAAAATGTTTCATTGTGATTTTTAAATTTGTAATCAAGCGTACTCACGAAAACCATGAAAATTGGTATCTCACAAATTTAAAGTGATTCACAGCATCTCATTAGGAGCTGAGGAGCTTTTCTAGACCAATAACAGCAAATACACAAAATGATTGAGATCACACTAACATACAAGCTGCCCACCAAGCCCACAAAATATCACCCATTTCCTATTGTTATGCAAATGAGGTTCCCAGTGCACTGTAAGATCGTTAGGTGAATTTCTTCAAAGGTCCAAAGAAGCTCATTCAGGCGACACATTTTGCAAACTAAACTGCTCCTTTATTTCCTCGTTACCATAACCTTCCTTCTGAACACAATGACATGTGGTTGTAAGCTAGCTTTACATTGGCTGAATGCTAATGAATCAACCAATCAAATAGGACCAAACTTTATTCAACTGGTTCTCCTACTTATGCACTCTATTTTTCATGAGTTTAGTCCTGCAACACGTCAATTGGACCTGCAGTGATCCAGAACTTGCTGGACTGAATGTCCTACAAGAGTAATAAGTTATTTTCAAAGACTATGATCATAAAAATGCCACAAATGTCAGAACGGAGAGTGAAAAGTTGATGCATCTTTTAGTACTAATATTAGCAAAATATTAAATATTTGATTTAAAATAGGAAAGGTAGAAAAAATAAATTGCTTTCCAACACTGTTAACAGCCGATTTCAACCTGTCACCTTTAATCACCCTGTGACCCATTCTGAATAATACCCACTATCAATCAAGGAAAGCAATTACCTGGCACAACTAAATTCCAGCTCAGAATTATTGAATCCCTTTGTATCTTACAAATTTCAAATAATACCTTCCTCCATCTTTTGTAATTTGGAAAAATGTAGTCGTCAATGACAACTACAATGTTAAATCCATGCTATTCTTGGAAGATGGAGCATCCTAATGTACATGGTGATGTGCAGTGGTGTGATGCAAACTCTCACACAGGAAAAAAAGTAAGTGTATAATATACTGTATACAGCATGCAAGGTACCAAATACTACAACAGCTAGTTGGCTACAATTAAAATAAAATGGAGACAAACGGATTTCCTAAACGTTATTTTACTCCGTTAATCAAGAAATCCGTGTTACGGATCCAGAAATCAAAATTGGGGACCAAAGTGTAAAATTGCTATAAAACTTGCCTCGATAATCCGGAAATAATCTGTCCAAAATAAGAAAATTCGAAAAATCGTATATGAAAATACAGTCAGTCGGATAACACAGATTCACCTACGCAAATTTGGAGGTGTGTCAATGTATCAGTCTGTAATTGGTCAAATTCTAGTGGCACATTAAAGTTTTAAATTGATCACATGATCATGTGTGTGGAAAAGACTTCAAGTAGCGTGACTGTATTGTAACCAGCAATTGTATAAACAATGTCTGTTTTAGCTAGTCGCCGACGGGGGTGTTAATAATTAAATAAACACACTGGGATCAAATTGTCCACACTTTTTGACGTAACATATGGTTAATACATTAAGTGTGTAATTAAGTCTCTTTGTTGTTTACCAATTGTATGTAACAATCATAGTTTGTTGATGGCTGGACAAATAAAGTGGATTGACTTAAGCTGTGGACAGTATAGGGCTTTATTTCAGAATAAAAGGGGATGTCAATTATCGGCTCATTAGCAGCTATAACTGTTGTAAAATACGACTTATAGAAATGACTGCATTTTATAAGTTTACCAAAACGCATTTAACTGCGAGATATCAGTTTGTATTTGTTGTACTTTTTATATTATTATGGTGACACCATCAAGCAAGCGTAGACGAGTAGAGATATCAGCCAGCATAAAAAAAGAAGATTTGCCAGCACAAAGAAGATCACTCAAAAGCTACCATTCAAGATATCTGCCAGCATATTATAGCTTACTCATCCTTAGACATTGGCAAGTCAACAATTGCGGACATCATAAAAAACAAGGACAATTGGTTATCCGTACCTGCCGACTCAGCAGACCTAACCCACGCTCGCCACTCCAAATATCAACATGTCGATGATGCTGTGTTCATGTGGTTCTCAGACATGTCGGTCCACCACGCCGCCGTCAACAATGAAATGCTCATTGCCAAAGCAAAGACACTCAGAGACCAACTCGGCATCACTGACTTTGCCTATTCTCGTGGTTGGCTACAACGCTTCAAGAATCGGCAGGGCATCAAACGAAAATTGTATGAGAGAGAAGCAGATAGTTCCGACATGAACAAAGTGCAGGCCATACAAGTGCATGTTATAATAAAGTGAAATAAAGACAAGTCAATAGATGTATTCAATAATTTATTTCAACCATTATTGCATATACAGTACATTTACAGCTAGCAAATACATGTACATGTACATGTATACGGTATGATGACATAAAATAAAAATGTGCATGATTCAATTATCCGGAAAACTCGTTAATCTGGAAATATTCACTGGGAACGAAGGTGTCCAGATTAACGAGGCTCCTCTGTTGTTAAATTTTGGTTCAGATCTACTCAGTTACCAACTGGTGAGATGGGGACTGGTGCAATTCCTCTGGCACTATTACAATAAAAAAAAAAATTTTTTTATAGTAGCAGCAGTAGTTGTGAAAGTAGTACTAAAATCTGATGAGGAATGAAAGTTGCATTTTTTCCACGAGTTACTCTTATATTTACATAGTACTTTCAGCAAGAGAAAAATAGTTTGATCAGTAAACCCTATTAATTTCTCATTTCTCTTTCTGTCTATCCAAGTAAGAAAAGGAGCAATTTTATCTTCCAATTTTACCTGTTCTGAAAACATAAATAAAAAGTGTTGGATTATTCCTTCATTATTCGACCGGGAAACAGTTGACTATTTGTTACTGATTTTGGATATAGCTACTGGGATGAGGTCATAAAGGGACCAGTATTATTATAATAATGGTTATAAAATTAATGAATAACATCATTGTTTATATGACTTTAAAAAAATATTTTTTCAGTTGAAAAGATGTCTGGATGAATAAGCAAAAAAAAAGGTTAATGGCATGCATTTATGTAAATACTTTTTTTTATTTTATTTGGTTAGAACTATAAATACCAACAATGATGGATCCCAGTGTGTTTGATTAATAAAATCAGTATGACAAATATGTGTTGTCATTTAGCAAACTTCAGATTTGTATCAACTTTTTTATTATTCAGTAGATACATGATTTAGACACATATATTATTATAACTACATATAATTTGTTAATTTGTACTTAATGAAAGATTTGTTGGACATTATTAGTCACATTGTTGAACTATGTTTTAATTAAACAGAACATATTATATATTCGATCGAGCAATCAAGTGTAGCAATTTTTTCTTTAAAAACTACTCTCTCTCTCTTTTGAGTACCTTTTCCACTTGACTTCATGCTTTGCATCAATATTCTCTTGTTTATATTTGAAATATTTCTCCAACAATAAACAACTATGCCCAAGCTACCCTTAGAGTGCTGTGTCTACAGCATGTAAATAAAACACTTTCAACTTTTGAACAATATTTTAGCTCTCTGACATTGATTCATTGGAGAAATTAAACAATGACAAACACACTGATATATTGTTCTTAATGGAAGGGAATATGTATTATCTTAGTTATTCTGTCATGATTATTTGAAAACACATCACTTTCTTGACTCCTGAAGAATGTGTCCTTGGTAATTCACTTAATTAGGATTCGGGTAGTTTTGTATCGTTTTGTACATCCATTGATAAATTTTATGTTCCATTTTTTCCATACTGTGAAAACTCTTTCTCTACAATGAACAGAATCGAGAGTGTGTTAAGGAACTGGTTGGCGCAGAAGGTGCTGAATTATCTTATGACAATTAGTACAGAAGAACTTTGCCTAAAAGACTTCATTTTAATGTGGTAATAAAAATATATGAGGAAGTGAAGAAACGAAGGATATCATTTACTTAAATTCAAAGAAAAATGAGTTTGACATCAAATCATGTTATAACTTATGGAAATAAAGAATACTATGTAAATATATTTACTTTTTAAATATTTCATTGATATTAAGTTTTCAACTTTTAAGATGATAACGCACGTTTTTTAAAACATTTTATCACGCTAACGCGTGCTTACCCCGATGCTATCACAAATGTCCAGGGAGATCACTGGAGTAGACAATATGCCTGTAAAATTGGTAAAATATGATGAACCAACATTATCTGGACTCATAACCAAACTTAATACTACTTTCTAACAAGCTGTTTTACCACACCATCTCAATGAGGTTCAGATCACTCCTATATACAAGAAAAAAGACCCTTTGTGTAAAGAAAATTATAGACCTGTAACATTCATTTCATTAAAAAAATATATGAAAAAAAAAGGAGTAAACACTTTTTTAAAAATCTTCCGTCCATATTTATTTTATGTTATGTATCACTGTATGGTAATGTTTCTAAGTTTTGTGTGTGATGTGTATGCATCTTTATGTTTAAAATATTCCTGTTGCTCTATTTGTATCTGTGTTTAGTTGATTGTTTGGCAAAGTAATACTTCTTCTCAGCAAATGTTCTTTGTTGTAATATCTGAGGTAAAAATAAACATTTTTACATCTTTTGACACACATACTGTATGTGAAAATATCTGCCACAAGGGAGCTGTAGGATGGCGTACCATATTCTCACGGTACTAAACAAGAAACAAATCGCAAATAAAAGACAATAATTTACCTGCTAATAAAAGTTGCCATACTTGTTTATTTATCATTTATCTTCAATCCTGTATTCAGGAAATAGTGTAAATGATGCCAATTTTGCAACAAAAAACATCCAATGTAACATACTGTGTCTACCAACATAGAAATCGAGATTCTCATATTTTTGCTGCAAATGATGTAAACAGGATACGAAAGGAACACGGTGTCAGTAATAACACACCACATCGTCGTGCATTGCAGAAAGCTTAAACTTATCAATTTTTAAATATTAAATATTTACAATCGTTATGCATCTATACATATATATATATATATATATATATATATATATATATATATATATCCAATTATTCTCTGACTAGGTAATGCGGACACCTGAAAATATGTTCTCTCCTCAATACTTGAATTTTAATCACCACATTTTCCCCAATTTACAATCATGAGCTGTTTGCAATTAATAAGCTCCTCTGGATCGGTGACTTTCAATTCTTTCAGACTTCTGCTCTCATACACATTGCTATAGTGTTTTTCAAAAGGAACCTGCTGTTCTATAGATGATTTTGTTTTGGTTTTTTTTCTTCTTATTTATTACAAAACTTATATATCTTTGCAAAATTTCATCCTCGTCATTTTCATATATGGTTTACGGTGTTACTTACCCATCTTTTATGGACATGGTATCAAAGGAATTGATTCTGTACTTTCTAAAAGCAGTTGTGACATTTTCACTCCTTTAATTCCCTCTTTATTAAGTATAAGAATGAATTGCCTATTACATATTCATTACTGAATTTCTCGTAATGTAGTAATTAATATGAATTACTGGTATAATTTCATTTATATATTCTGGCATATCATCAATTATATCAACAGATAGTCATACATGATTGCAACATTCTGGAACGACATCAAGGTTTCAATACAACAACCATTATTGTCTACCATGTTTTTGGCAATGAGCAATATGTAAACAAGGTAAATCATGTGATCATGCTTGCATTATTGAAAACCATCATCAGCTAGATGAATTTATTCAGCCAAGCGGGAAATGATTCGGCTTTTGGTATCAGATGTACATTGTGGACCCGTTCATTATGAATCATAAAAAGTATTTACCTGGCACAGTTACTATCTAGCTGAGGATTATTTAATCCCTTTATACCTTACACATTTCAAACCAAACCCTGTTCCGTCTGTGCAAACTTTTTTCATTTGGAAAAAAAAAATGCTATTTATAGTACAATGACAGCCAAACACGTCATAAGGTGCATGGTTGTGACGCGGATACTTGCGAAGGTAAAAATAAAAGTCGGTACCTTTATACTGTATACAACGTGCAAGATACCAACCACTGTAACCAGTGACATTAAAATAAAGGGTACGAAACTACAGTGTCAAAATTCTCTGAATCTTAAAAATGTAATGTAATGTTATTATTATTATTATTGTTGTTGATGTTGTTGAAAATACAAATAATTCCGAAATATAAGTGTATATGTCAGATAAACATATAAGTCATTATTATTAAGATCAATTATTTTAAAATCTGGTTAAATTTCTTTATTTTAAAATTATTTTATAAAAATATCAGCCATTATTACACAATATTATTTCTATTTTTATTTGTATTCATCATTAATCTGGGAAAAAAAGCAGTCATCTGACTATTTTAATTATTATTTTAATTATTACTTATTCTGCATGCATATGTATATGGTTCTTTCTGTCTTCTGTAAAAAGAAAAATAATACTAATGTCTAAATTACTTACTATTTTAAATGTACTTAATTATGATTTTTACAAAAATATTATAAAGCCATTTTTATTCAGAATGCATTTTTTTGGAATGTGTGGCATATAATTAACAAAGAAATTTTTCAAGTCTATATTCTACTTACATTACATTTCTATGATTCAGAGAATTTTTATCATTGTAGTTTTGTACCCTTTATTTTAATTTTACTGATTATAGCGGTTGGTATCTTGCACGTTGAATACATTATAAATGTACTGAGTTTTGTTTTTACATGCGCAAGTATCCGCATTGCAACCATGCACCTTACGTGTGTTTGGCTGTAATTGTACTAAAAATAGCATTTCTTTAACATTGCACTCACCGTAAACAACTTTATTTGTCCAAATTAAAAAAATTTGCACAGACGGAACAAGGTTTGGATTTAAATTTTTAACGTATAAAGGGACTAATAACCCTTAGCTACAGTATATAGTAACTATGCCAGGTAAATACTTTCGATGACAGGATGACTATATAAATATAACAACGCAGCCAGATGATGCTTCCGTCAGCAGAATGCGACCATCTTACTAATTTTTGTACAGAGAGGGTACCCCTATTTACGGGCCTCCCATTCTTTTATCTCTGATTGGATTATTTCATGGATGGCGGGAACATTTTACGTCATCATCTACTTAAAGGAAACCTATTAGCTTTCATTTTAAACCATACATTACTGGTAAGAATTTGATATGGCTCAGAGAAAAATGTCTTTAAAAATCCAGAAGCTGTGTGGATCGGGGCTGGTTTCACTCAGTATAGGCTTTATTTATGTATCTAAATATGGAATCTGTTGAGAATTTTTAATGACTTTCCTTTGTTTCGTGGGAAAAGAGCTGTATTTTAAAATGGAAATGCAGATCAGTTCTCTCCCTTGTATACAGTACAGCTCACGTGATTTTTCGGAACCCCACGCATCGCGGTGAGGTACTTAATCCCCTCCACTCTAGCTCCGCGATAGCACTCCGCGGTGGAGGCATAAATTGGCATAAATACCTACAAATCACCACCGCGTTTTGGCAGGCATGCCGATATAAACTCCACCGTGGAGGGGCTAGTCGACATTACTGATTGACATCTGAACAACCAATGAATGAAGACCACCTATGGAAAGACTGAGACGTCAAGAGTGATTTACAACTGGATACCATCTGAAGAATCAGTCGTTTTTATTTCGATCATATATTAGGACAATAAAAAAATAATTTCAAAAGTCTTGTATATTCAATACTCATTACTGTTTATAAAAGGTTGATCGACTTCTTTTGCAATAAGTTTATGATTTTAATTTATTTCAAAGAAATATGAACAAACTTATGCACTGACTTGACGAGAAGTACACATTGCTGAGCCTCTCAAGCAGAATAAATTTATCATTTTGTTCCAAAGGAAAGTAATTCTCTGAGATATGGACAATTAAAATCCAAATCGACATCCGATTCTGCGTACCCCCTCCCCCCCCCACAACAACAAACCTAAAACACTGAATTTACACTGAAATGCAAACCGCGTGCTTAGTCTTTAAGCAGTAATAGTAGAGTCACGAGGCTGAATATTATGACTGCATGTGTGCTGTAAGGGACTGACCATTTAATATACGGGGTTTATATGTTGTTTTTTTTCGACCGGGATATTTTTTGTTCTTTCATCACAGTATTTATTTATTTTAAGTGAAATATGGAACGGATTAACGTCTGTTACAAAAATCAGAGAAAGACAATTGTTTTCATGCATTTCACCCCCCCCCCCCACGGTTGGAAAATTCAATTGTCTCTCCCTAATAAAGACTTGACTTCAGCGGATGTTCTACAGAAATCAAGGCAGTGACCATTGTGAACACTGTTGTAAAATATTAACAAGGGTTTGCATCAAAGGATAATGTAAGTTTCAGCTTGGGAACGGTGTTTTTTTATTACACGAAGCCATCTGACTAAGCGCGTTGTACTTTATAGCCGCATTTATGGTCCCGCCATTAAGAACGGAAGTTTGATAATTGTTAGTAATTAATCTGAACTAGGCTTATTACCGAAATGAAAAATAATATGGAAAATTCTAAAATCTGAGATGTTCAGAGATTTTAATTTCCACGTGTATCCTATTATTTGCTCATTTTCCTACGGCAAAAATATAAAAATAAAATATACTTTTTTAATTATTTTTACGCAGATATTAAAGAATGCAGTTTCCTGTTTGTGGCTGTTAGAGCCTTAGGTTATTGAGCGTGTTTCTGTTTCTTACCACTTGCAAACTTTTCCAGACTTCAGTTTACGATAACTTGTGCGGTGGTGATTTGGATTCCATATTTTATGTTAGAGAGAGAGAGGGAGAGGGGGGGACTTTACTAAGAAGAGTTAATGATCTAAACTTATTCATCTTATTTTTCTGTATTATGCAATAGGAAAATGAACAGAAAAGAAAAAGTTAAAGATTAATTTCATCTGATGCTCAGCATGTTTCCTAATATTTGCTCATTTTTGTAAGAGGAAAGTATAAAAAAGATTTTTTTTATCATCATAGAAAAATAGTAAATCTTATGGAAATGATATGTCAGTAACCCAATCGTAATATTGATCTATTTCTTATAATTATTTGTACGCAGATATTAATGTATGCAGCTTTATCTTTGTGACTTTGGAGCGGTTGCTTATTGAGACAAGAAATAAACTAATTTCTTTGAATAGTGTTTGGCATGTTTCTGTATATGGTATATTGCTTTACAGCTACAGTTACTTTGGCCAAATGGATAAGAGTGTGTGTTACACACACATATTTGATATTGGAGCACGAGGTCGTGAGTTTGCAACCACCGACGGGAAAATTTGTTTCTTTTTTTCCCCCTCTATTACGCTATAATGTCTAGTACAGTATTACTTTTCTTACCACTTGCAAACTTTTCCACATTTCAGTTTACGATAACTTGTGCAGTAGTGATTTGGATTCCATATTTTATGAGAGAGAGAGAGAGAGGTGGGGGGGGGGGGAACGAAAAGAAAAGAAAAAGTTAAACATTAATTTCATCTGATGCGCAAGTCTGTCAGATCAATGTACTTTAGGTTAACAGTTAGCACATGAAATTAACACGTCAATATCAGCAGTCCTGATGGCTTCTCTTGTGCTAGGTTACTTGCACGTGTAAACTACATGTATCTAGGATGACCATTTGCGGCCATTTGTGATTTTTTTAAAAACCGCTACTTTGGTAATTAATGCAAATTAGTACAGTTTAAAATAAAATAACGATGTGAAATCTTAATAATGCTTTATTTAAGCGATTGGATGTCAGGAAAAAACGTACAATATGTGAATGATTACTCATGCATGGAATAACCATCGGAACTTGTGCGATTTTGTTTCACTTCAGTCAGGTATGACTGCAGCTTTGTTATTAATTTGTTTGATGTTTATCGTTCTTTTCATTGCAGGTAGTACAATATCACTGACTTTCATATGATCATTTCAATTTTGTATTGCGTTTACTGAAAAAGAAATAAGGATATGAATGCATGTTTATTATTCCGATAACATAGTATTGAAGAAAAAAAAAATTAGATTCATTGCGCAAAATGTAGTATTAATACAGTTTGCGAGGCATTGCCATTACATTATCATCATCTAAAATATGATTTGGTACTATGTATCATACATTATCTTCGTTAGAACAAGGAAATATTTATAATTAACTGAATTACTACGTTTTTTTCAGTATCAAAAAGTTAGCAAATTGCTCCCCAGAGGGATAACGATGTAGATAAATCGGTGCCCCCCCCTCCCGTCTCAACCTCTGCTTGCATGGGTGATAAACAGTACGCCACGCCCATATTATCGAAACCACGTCCACTCCGCGGTGGTGATCGGATGCGACTCCGCGAGGGAGCGTGGTGTGCAGGGCTATTCTCCGCGACAACTCTGTCAGGACGCATGGAGTGATGGTGGAGGGGTTTTTCTTAATCCTCTCCACTCACTCTCCACCCCCACCGCGATGCGTGGGGTTCCGAAAAATCACGTGAGCTGTACTGTAGGTAGCAATGATATTTATGCTGTTTGTTTTTATCATTCCTGCTACAATACAGTATCAAACTTGCTTCATACATATGGTTATTAAATTAATGTAGTTAAAAAAAAAGATTCATACAAATTTATACCTGTTACTTGTGCAGATGACGTTGTTTTCTGCAAGAATAAGGTGACCCCCACCCCCACCCCCAAGCAATTTTGTTTTGCCTGTTCAGGCTGTTGTAACAGCCTTCCCCCTATATAAACATCATCATTTGTCTGTACCTTTACCGTTGTTTTACCCTTTTTTAAAAAATATTTGATATTATGTCACAAAAAATATCAGAACACAGCATAACTGAAATAAAAACGTAACATTGAAAAAGGATATGGAGTGTTAATGTATTGAACTTTTCACAAGAAATATTAGAGAAAAATAAATATTTCATGCAAATCTGGAATAATAAAAACAATATTTTTAGATGTGTTAGTCTAAAAAAAAGTTTCCCATACAGGTATGCATTTATTAGGAACAAATACTTGGATTGTATATTGTTACATTTTCCATTTTTATTTATTTGAAAAGTAAGGAGACAGATGTTTCGAATGTCATTTGTTTTTCACTAACACACGAATAAAAGTGTTCATTATTTCGTTTTTTAGTTATTTTGTTTATTTTAATGTTGGCTTTAACCATATTAAGCACATACAGCCTACATTTTTAATAAAGATAAAAGTTTGTAATCCTTATACTTCAATATGGTCTCCTAAACCATACAAACCCTCTTATATACCAAATAAATGTGTAAATTATGCCTCCAGAACAATCTGGTTATATTCAGTAGTGACTACTTGAAGAATTAACCAAAAAAAACATTCCATTATCTGATTTGTATTCATTATATACACTGTACAAAAAATGCTCACTTTTTGAAGAAATTTTTTGTTTTGCAGGTGATAAAAAACTTTTTTGCTCCTACTATGAGCAAAAAAGATGAAAAGGATTATATTTTATTTGCTAATTTGTAATTTCTGATGCTCGGACCTTCACAAAAAAAAACATATTTATGAACCTGACATGAAATTTTAAATTTAGCCCGTTATCCCTAGATTATAGGAGACTTGTATTTGGCTAGGAGGTAAAGGGAAATTTTATCTTTGATACATTTTCTATATATTCATTTTTTATATATTTATTATTAGTCAAGTTCAAACACGTCTATTTTACAAAACTACCGTTATAAACGACCGGCAGATGGTGCAAGTATCTATTTAGAACGGAAACGGTCAATACCGCGAGATTAGGGAACCTGCGAGAATAGGAGAAACGAGTATACTATAGATTGTTGTTGTGGGGGTTTTTTTAAATTTGTTAATAGCAGCATAGTTGTGGAGAGGCTAAATTACCGGCGTTGAAAGTGATCTCCTAGATACAGAAAAAACATTTCTAGAAAATGCAAGCAACTTCTTCGTCATTCTGTGGTAAGAAACCATGAGACAATTTCTTTAACCAATGTGACTTTCTTTCTGCTCATTCTATGTCAGTGGATGCTTGCATTTACTTAAATTTCTGAATGAATTGTACTTATCTAAGCGTCTATACGATATGTTCAATAAACCGGAAGAGCTCTAAGATTTAGCACTCTGTGCAATAGAAACCGCGCATGTACCGAGACACGATTCTTTTTTTTTTTTTTTTTTTTTTTTTTTTTTAGACATTTTTTTTAAGATTGGTTTACTTACTCTTTTTTATTTGAGGCGGGAAGTTAATTGAGGCAGCTGACCCCGAACACCGATACCGATACACTTTTAGACCTTTCGCGGTGTATAGCCGAAGATACGGGAGGTTGTAAAGGCAGTGGGGGATAAATCAAAATAATTAAACAACTGCACAAACTTCAGCTGAACATATTTAATATCATAATATTACATTAGAAATTTGAAGCATTATTTGCATCCATTAAAGAATTGACAGACTTATAATTATTTAAATATATTCCAGTTCTGCTTTACTGCCTTTATACTACAAGTCATACAGGTCATGTAGGCATTCAGTACCGAAGTAGCTACGATGTCGTGGTCCCGTCCACGAAGTAGGGGTACTAGTACCGAAGTAGATGGGAAATGGAGTTTTTAGATTTTTACCTTGGGGAAAATATTTTTTTAATATTGAAAACCTCTCACTTATTTACAGGTTAAAGAGCAGATTTACTAAAAGAACACTTATATATTGGAATGTTTTTTCTCCGTGGCACAATTTGGGGGACAAAATTTTTACGCTGAGTTTTTGAATGGGGCCAAAAGTGCTTTCCCCTCTGTTTGGAAACGGGTCAAAAGCTTTTTCCTTGCACTCATAACCTGCATCAAAAACCCAGGGCTTAATTTTGTTTTTACCCCACCCTCCAACCAGGGCCAGTCGACAAGGCACTTGCTTACACGCTAGAATTTTGGGTGTGCCCCCAGACCAACCTCGATTAGTTTCAAGCCCAGGGCCAAAATGTTTTTACCCTGGCAGGTTGACCATGCAATTGGAGACTAGCATGAGTTTGGAAAAACACTATCTTTTGCAAGATTTGTTCCAGGGCAGGTCATGCAATTTAGAGATTAGCGTGTGTTTGGAAAATCGCAAAGATATTTTGGAAGATTTGCACCAGGGCATGTCATGCAATTAAATATTTTTTGCAGTGGAAAGAAATATAGTCATCGAGCACAGATGTCTGAACATGCAAAGTCTAAACTTGCCGAGCTAAGTGCATATGCCATTTAGCTTGTGCCGAATGCCAAGGCCTTGCGCGAAGCTCAGTGAAAATAAATGAAAGAAGAAAAAGAGTCAATTGAGTTGATCAACAAATTGCTGAAAGAGGCTCAATCTTTATGCGAGGTCATAAAAAGAATCAAAGAGAAAAGCGACAAGGCACCTCCGGCAAAATCGTCAACGTACAGGCAATGAAAGGAGGCAGACGCTTTTCTTTGAAGCTTTTGGATCAGTTCACTGCCCCTCACGCAGCTGCAGCTGAACAGCAAGTTAAACCATCTGCCGAGGCTGCAGTGGAGGTTGTGGATTAAGGCAATGAGTGATCATTGCAAACGGAGTGCTTGCCAGAGTTTGAGTTGCCTAAAGAGAAAGGGATGGTGAAGGATTACAAGGCCACTGTTCCAATTGGCCATGCCCACGATGCTGATGCATCAGAGTTTCTGAGAGCCATGAAGCCAAAAATAGCTGCACACCAGGGAAGTGGAAGCTATTGGCAGCATGAAGTTCATGCTGGTGATGATGTGTGTACTAAAAAGGGAAAATTCCATGGAACATGTTGGCAAGCCGAACTTTGCAGGAATTGGGTTTCTGGTAAAGGCTATTGACTTTCCAAAGTTTGAGAGACAAAATCCAACAATTTCGATCAACATCTATGCATCCATGGAATAATGGTCTGTACCCACAGTATAAAAGCAAACACAAAGGAAGGAGGAACTAAGTTGACCTCGAAGACAGTCCGGCCAAGGCACCGCCACGCCACTCCGACCCAGGCTGAGCTAGCCAACCCGCTTTCCCTGCCATCACTGTTCCAGCTGTCAAGATGATGGCCAAGCCCCAGGCCAAGCTAGCCACCCGGCAGCTTAGCTCCACGTGGAGCCCACAACCACTGCTGCCAAGCCCAAGGCCGAGTCCACTGCCCCAGCAGCCAAGTCCCAGACTGAGCCCACTGCTCTGGCAGCCAAGCCCCCAGACCAAGCCTACCACCCCAGCAGCCGAGCACCAGACCAAGCCCACCACTCCGGCAGCCAATCTCCAGGCAGAGCCCACTACCGCGCCACAAGCCATGCTTGCTTTGGTCGGGATGATGGCCAAGCCTACCATTCCAGCGCTTGTGAGCACTCAAGGTCGCGTAGAAAGCAGGCACTTTGTTTGAATTAAGGACTTGAACAGAATTGTACCACAACAGCAAGCACCATTGAAGGAAGTTTGCAGATGGTGCATGCACGCGTTTGTTAGTAAAGCAAACCTTGAAAATCACGTGAAATACTGCAAGGGCATAAGGAAAGCACCACATAGGACAGAGCTCCCACATGAAGGCAAAAACATAATGGAATACCACAGGACATTTAGCCAAATGAAGGTGCCATATAAAATCGTGGCAGACTTCAAAGCACTAAACGTCCCAGTCAAGGGGAAAACCATTAATGTAAACAAAAACAGCACGTTAAAAAAAATCCGAACAGCTGCTCTGTGGCTTTTGCAATGTGGTCGACCTTGGTTCCCCACCAGTGCTCTACGGTCGGTGGGGGTGGGGGGGAATGCAGTGGCACACTTTATTGAGTGCCTGGAGCTAGAAAAGGAAAGGATCTGCAATCACCTGTGAAACCCTATGAAGATGGTGATGACATAAGAAGGCAAAAAATAAGCCACAGAGTGTTTGATATGCAAAAGGCCACAAGCGCCAGCCATCCTGGCTGATGCTGCAGTTGTTCTGACACCAATCCGTCTTGACTGGGACCCCCATTGCTGTTGCAGCAGTCAGGACAGCCGTGGCTGTTCCCGTTGTCCCAACAGTCAAGACCACCATCCCGGCTTACAAAAAGAAAAGAGGCTGGTGAAAAGAGATGCTTTCAGTGGCAAAGGTATGAGACCACTGCCACATCACAGGAAAATAAATGGGTGCAGCACATGGTAACTGCAACCTTAAGCTCTAGATAAAAAAAGACAAAACTAGGATTTCGGTCACCATACACAATCTACGAGGTACCGATGGGCACCTGATCATGTAGGCTGCAGGAACGGTTTCACATGAGGAGATAATTGTAATCCCAAACAACTCTGAACACTATATGACGTTTCGTTTGGTCAGCTCCAGTTTATAGACCTGGCAAAGGGGCTGAGCAATGAGCAGTTCAAAATCACAGACTATTACATGGACAACCCAGAAGACCTTGTGAAACAAAAGGGAGTGTGCCCATACAAGTACATGGACATCTGTGTGAGATTCGACGAAAGTCAACGGCCACCAAGAGAGGCGTTTTATTCAAGCCTCAAGCATGAGGGAATGACTGAAAAAGAATATGAGCAAACGCAAAAAGTGTGGAATGCCTTTGGTTGCCAGACTTTGGGTGACTACTATGACCTTTACCTCAAAACCGACATGCTAATCTTGTCAGAAGTTTGTGAGTCGTTTACCAAGATGGTGATGGCATTCTATGGCATAGAACTATGCTGCTACTTCAACGCACCCGGCATGAGCTGGGACACTCTGCTGATAAGCACAAACGAAAGACAAGAGTTACTAACTGACGTAGATAGGCACCTTTTCATTTAAAGGGGAATATGAGGTGGTGTTTCAATGGTCAGCTGCAGATACGCCAAGGCAAGCAACTCAAAGTGCCTGGACTATGACCCAAGCAAGCCTACAAGTTGGATCATGAACCGTCATACAAACAACTTGTATGGTTGGGCAATAATGCAGTGCCTGCCAGTAGGAAGATTCTACAGGCTAGGTGAAACAAAGATCACTTCCGAGGCGTGGAAAACCGCCCCTGCTGACAGTGAAATGGGGTACATTCCTGAGGTAGACATCAAGAGACTCCCAGAGCTGTACAATTTGCTCAACGCCTGTCCCTTGGCCCCAGAGACAAAGAAGGTGACGGTAAAGGATCTTGGCGACTACCAAAACATACTGGTAAACAAACTAAGACTGATTACAGAAACCAGCAGTTTGACATAAAAATGGGAATGAAGGTTGTAAAGGTCAACAAGATCCTAGCAGTTTATTCGCCTGAAACCAAAAATGTACAGTTACCTTGTTGGCACTGAGTCAAAAGGGTGAAGGACGTGGCCAGGCTAGTCGTGAACAGTCTTAAGGCACTTATGTACAAAAGTCCCTTTTTGGCCAACAAGAGTAGAAACATGAGATGACCGCTCTTAGGAGCATAGGGCACAAATTGGTGTATACATGATAAACAAAACATGCCAGTCGCCCCTGGACACAAAAAGATACATAGCTCCAGATGGAATAACCATGCTGGCATATGGCACATGGCCACAAGGATATCTAGCATGCAGCTGATGCTGTCCCACCCAAACCTACGCCAGTGCCCAAGCCCACACCAGAACTCAAACCCATGCCAAGCAAGCAGCCATCCCAGCCAAGGTGGCGGGGATGACAGCAAGCAGCTGAAACAACTGCCATCTTGGCAGCCATCGAGCTGGCTACACCCACGTGCACTAGTGCAGTGGCAGAGTGCAAATTGGCAGATGAGTTTTTGAAGAAACTTTTAGCATGGAAGATGGCAGTGAACTTAGCAGAAGTTTTGCCCTTTGCAGTTGTCCTGCTATACTTCATATGGCCATTTCAGCTGGAACAATGGGCAAACTACATCGCACACGCCAGATAAAACAACCACACTGGCTTCAATGGCTGTGGCAAGTCACTGGAATTGATACATACTCATGCAACAAACACAGTTGCATCTGGGTGTCTTCAAAAGCTCCTCATGGACAAACCCCTTCTTTGGTCATACACATACCTATGAGAAATACTAAAAACATCAACAGACCACACAGGGTCTGTTGCCTGGTATTAGCCCCCATCCAGCTCACCTGACGTGTAAAGGTATCACACGAGAGCATCATGCAGTATTGGCCTAAATGTCGGGCATGTGCGCAGGGGGAAACAGAAACATTGCATATCGCCTCTATCAGGCCTTTGCCCTGTAAGATTTGTGATTTCCAAGTTGAATGCCTTGACGACATCGGGCAGATGTTTGGCCCACTCTCTGTTATGGCCAGCCCTGGCACCCAGCTATTTCAGCAGCGTACTGGTGGCCAAATAGCCACTTGCCCAGAGTACAGTTAAAGCATTCAGCAATGGATTGTGAATGATAAACACCTGCCTGCCCATGGCTAACATTTCCGTCATGTTCAGCAAGCAGCCTCATTATGTCACCCATGAATTCACTGCCAGGATTGACCTGGAGGAGCTTTGGCCATTTTAAGGGCCCATGCTTGTCTATTTTGTACATAGCCCTGGAGATGCTTAAAGAGTCCTTTGTAGTTAGTGGCTGTGCATCCTTGTACCTACTGGCAGCATCCACAATTTTAATTTGTACTTGAAGGGGGCTTTTTTGGCCCTTCTGGCGTAATCATGTATATTTTGTTCATAGCCCTGGAGAAATTTAATGAGTGGAAGAAATAGTATGTCTGTCTGGTGCACATCCTTATGTGCACCTATGTTGGCCATCCTGGTAATCACACTGAGCCTAGGAATATTGCACTGCACTGGCAAATATATCTGCCACAGTTCCTGCTTTTTTAACCACTCCAGTGATACGTCTGCATTTACCCTGGTGATCATTGCCAGGGAAAGCCCTGCCCAGCACCTTTCCAGTAGCTGCGAGGGCTGTTCTGCCAGCTGTCAACGCTATATTTAGGCCTCTTATAAGCCAGCAAACAAACAGTGGCCAGGCCACCGACAATGAAGATCATTTTGTATTTTTGCTGTTCAAGAGAAAGTGTGTAAAAGTTGGACAGTTTACCATTCGGGATCTATCGTAGGCTTATCGCCAATAACAAGAAAGTACTCCTGGGCAGCCTCATTGAGGTTCTGGGACATTTTTTTGGCATGGCCCTCAACGTGTCCATGCTCATTGAGGTAATTGAGGCACTCAGTGCATTTGCACTGGTACTCTGCCTGTTCTGCCTGTAGCTCCTCGATTGCCTGGTCATGGTAGATGCACTCTTAGTCGGTGCCATTAGAGTTTATTGCTGAAAACATAAAGTTAGAACTGCTGAATTTGTTTGTTTGTTTTGTGGGTTTAATGCCATTTATCAGTACATGATAAGCTATACATGATGGCCAGAATATCTGGTGGAGGAAGAACCCTGGGAAGAACCACCAACCCATGGGAAGCTACTGGCAAGCTTTCTCACATACCCACATTGACTGAGCCCAAGACTCGAAGCCATGCAGACAGAGGTGAGATGGCAGTGATTGGTAAAGGCGAACACCTTAGACAGCAAGGTTATTAACAATGGTTCCTTCAACCATTACGCATACATGCCAACCATTACACTTTTGGCATAATCATTATGCTTTTTTCAACTAATTATGTCATCCGCTCACCCGTATCTTGATCATGCTTTTTCAGTACATTGAGAGAAAAAAATTCAAGCAATAAAAAGTTGTGTTTGTCATTTTTATTATCATCTTTTTAATCCCACAAACCATATAAATTTTAGAATATTCTAAAAAAGAAGATTGCTGCATGAGAATAGTGTCAGAGTATATTTGTCCATCGTAGACCTACATGTGCTTTCCTTATTTTCTATTTATATGAGCTGTATATGACACATTTCCAAAAAAACAGGTTTCGTCAATTTGAAAACTTATCTCACATATGACTGAAAAATGATAGAGGAGTTAAACTTCAAATCATGTCGGATCAGAAAAAGGACAAATCAATAGTGCTTTACAAATTTAAAAAGAAGAATATGAGAGTGATGTAATACAGCACTCTGGTTGAGCACATCATCATGCTCATTGCAGAATTTGTGGACTTTAGTTTTAGCCAGCTGCCAGCCCAGGTTAGAAGCAAAACTAAATGTACATTTTTTGTACAGTTTATTGTAATTATGTAATATATAGGTTACACTTTTTATGCTCAGATTACGCTTTTTTGCCACTTTGGTTACACTTACACTTCTCTAGGGATTGGCATGTATGCATTACAGCAACAGTTGCCATCAGGCGGCCTTTATTATATTAGTGGGGATTATTCCCTGCTGAACCAGCATATCCCGAGTCCAAAGGGCAAGGGCCATTACAATGACAGCAATGCCAACATCCTCCAAGTCCAGTCAGCTCATGTTGACCAGTTACATTTTAGAAGGCAGTTGGTCAGCATATTGTAGCCTATCTCAAGCCTGCTTACTACAAAGCCATGGTGAATCAGGTTCCCTAGATCCTTGGCGTATGGTGGCATTGCCATGTCGTGTCACTGGGCGGCATTATATTATTCCATGTAAACTTGTCACATTTATTTTCTATTATTGGTGCTATGGGGGCTGGAGCCTGGGAGGCGCAAGTTGTGTTGTCATTACCACCACGTTCGTCGATGTCGTTGAAACCGCTGGAACAGTTGCCAGATGAATACAAACCTGCTAAGGCACAACCAAGGATAAAAAGGGGCATGGCCAGCTTGCTAAAACCATCTGTTACAGTAACAACTTCATTTGCTGCGTACGTCTCTCGCAAGTTTTTTGGGGGGTTTAACCCACCCACTCTCCTTTTTTGGGGGTTTAACCCCTCCCAAGAGGGGGAGGATGTGTATGCCACTGATTTTGCAGTGTCTGCTTCCTGTCTGGCTACCATCTTGCCAAGCACAACTTTTTGAGCTGCATTTAAAGCTGTTACACTTTTGCCAGCCTCCACCCTTCCATGAGTTTTAGTGCATTGTACTGCTAGGTTCTGCCATCGAGCCTCGCTGGTGAACCACTGCAATATTAGTCAAGTTTTATTTTTCATGCTCTTCGCTCTCCAAAGCCAGGGCTTCACACACAGATGTGCCAGTTTCAGATGAGGCCTTGGTGAAGAATACATGTTTGTAAGTGATCATGCCGGCAGCTACCAGAGCTAAAAGAGAGCAGTTCTTAAAGAAGAACTGGGCACAGATACCTGACAGTGACACCTGGTCAAGTGTGTCATTTTTAAGGTTACTTGCCAGCTTATCAGCATCATCAATTTTTAGCAATCTGCCAATAGTAGCCATGTATAGTCTGACCAGCAAAACACAAACCAAGTAAAGCTGTCATCTTAGCACTAAGTGTTGCTTCGTACAGCGCATGGAGTCATGCAACCTCTTCATCACTCAAAGAAGTTAAACCTTCTGGAGTAGGCTAACTGCCAAGGTACTCGTTGAGATGAGCCAGTCAAAACGATCTCAGACGTGTTCTTGCATGCATGGCAAGTCAGCCTCTGTTCCACCTGCAGCTGCTATTGCTGGAAGCAGTTTTCCAGCCGGTGTTGCACTTGAACCACAGCACTTGTCACTGCTGGCTCAATGACATTTTTCTGGCATTTTGCCATGTTTGTTGCTGGCTTGCTTGTTTGGGCGAGGACACATCAGGGATAGCAGGCATACATGCCAGAATGTCGGGCAGCATTGTCGGCAGTCCATTCACCAGTTGCAACCTCAATTTTTTTTACTTGGTGAAGCATCGTCTGTGGCCATGCTAAATTACGTGCAAACATACGACACATATAACATGCATAAATCTGAAAACAGTGTGGCTTTGCGAATCAGCCAAGTTGCTTCCATCTTCTCAGCCATGACTGCATGCATGACACCTGCTGAAAACTGTAAGAAACTGGTGGCTCTGTCCTTATAAAAATCTTGCCATAGCTTTCAGATGCAGGGAAACATACACATTTAAGATGCCAGCAGCTTCAGCTGTTTTTTCAATTTGTAGTGTTATCCCCTTGCTTGCATTTTCGATCTTCCAGCCAGAGTCATGGAGCATCAAATCCTCAGTCGTCCTCATATCGAGAACCAGTGCAAACTGGTTTCTGTAGAACTTGGAAATGTCAATTTCCAAAACATGGACTATTTAAAATACAAATACCAACACTTTTAGAAGTAAATTCTACTGTATGTATTAGGTTCTCATTTATCTAAATTACTTCTTGAAAAAGTGCAAATGTCTTCAAAATAATCAAGATCACTGAGACTGGGAACATTTAAACTGTCATGAAGTATAAATCTCGCTCAACAGAAGTATAGACATTGAAAATCTCCAGATACAGTAACAAAATAGCACCATATGAAAATCTTGACTTCTAGCTAGCTAACTCATCGTCATAAAATAATAAAAACATCTTCCTCTGAATGAATAGAGGAAACCTCTGGAAACGGAGAATGTGCAATATAAAATATCATGAGCAAAATGTAAATTTAAATTCTTTAGAAACAAATACAACCAAACAACATTTCTGGAAACACTATGTAATTTTTCAGGTTGAATTATATCGCATAATAGATTGCATAGAAATACATATATGTCACTAAAATGTATATTTGACATTTTTTCTGTAACAGAAGAGAACTTATAAGTTGTATCTATCAAGTATAAATTGATCATGCCTATGTTACTATGAAATCGATCACTATATTAATATAATAAGATGAATGTTAAGAAACCATTTGAGTCAATATTAGAACTTAATATAATTTCCAAGACAAACCAGAAATATTCCAGAGCAAAAATGTATACATTTACAATCAGTAACAGAATTGTAAATATGTTTGTTTGACATGGCCACACCCCTAAATTGGTATGATATTCATAAAGTTTTCATCATACATAAGTTTGTCATATCTAAGGAAGGCCTTTTTCTGATCTTGAATACCCTGTGTCAAGAATGGTTTCATCAGTTTCCTTACATTCTTCACACTCTGGGGGAAATCTGCTGTGACATGGAGTATACGTTACTGTTTTACAGTCTTAATCATCAAATCCCAGTCAGAATCGCCATTTGCTTAAAAGCTTAGATGTGGAATCTTTTATCATGTTGTCTCTAGATTTCCCTAAACCTTTTAACAACCTGTATGCTGCTGAAATGGCTGGGTGCCAGGGCTGGCCATAACAGAGAGTGAGTCCAAAGGGCAAGGGCCATTACAATAACAGCAATGCCAACGTCCTCCAAGTCCAGTCAGCTCATGTTGACCAGCTACATTTTAGAAGGCGGTTGGCCAGCATATTGTAGCCTATCTCCAGCCTGCTTACTACAAGGCCATGGTAAATCAGGTTCCCTAGGTCCTTGGTGTATGGTGGCATTGCCATGTCGTGTCACTGGGCGGCATTATATTATTCCATGTAAAATTGTCACATTTATTTTTTATTATTGGTGCTATGGGGGCTGGAGCCTGGGAGGCGTGAGTTTTGCTGCCATTACGACCACGTTCATCGATGTCGTTAAAACCACTGGAACAGTTGCCAGATGAATACAAACCTGCTAAGGCACAACCAAGGATAAAAAGGGGCATGGCCAGCTTGCTAAAACCATCTGTTACAGTAACAACTTCATTTGCTGCGTACGTCTCCTGCAAGTTTTTTTTGGGGGGGGTTAACCCACCCACTCTCCTTTTTGGGGGGTTTAACCCCTCCCAAGAGGGGGAGAATGTGTATGCCACTGATTTTGCAGTGTCTGCTTCCTGTCTGGCTACCACCTTGCCAAGACATATAAATCCGAAAACAGTGTGGCTTCGCCAATCAGCCAAGTTGCTTCCATCTTCTCAGCCATGACTGCAGGAGTGACACCTGCTGAAAATTGTAAGAAACTGGTGGTTCTGTCCTTATAAAAATCTTACAGTCAGAATCATCATCTCCCAGTCAGAATCACCATTTGCTTTCAGCTTAGATGTGGAATCTTTTATCATGTTGTCTCCAGATTTCCCTATAAATTTGAACAACCTGTTCTCAGCCTATTAGTAACTGCTAATGTAATAACAATATTATGTTCTTATTAGTTCTTCTTTTATTTATATTTTAATTTGGATTATTCTGCTCCCTTAAAGTCTTGTTGCACGCTGATTGGTTAAAAAAAAATCCATTTTGTTCATTGTCTAACTGGCCATTCAAGCCACTAAGACATCTGTATTAACATGCCTGTATTATTTTTCCTTCTTTTTGATATTGGTCCCCATATTTCCATTTTAAACTATGAAGCAGCCCTTCCCTGACTGAACATTACCATATATACTCGCATATAAGCCCATAGCAACTGCAAACTGTATAGACCCAGATCTGCCATCACATAATGTGCCAGCAGATCTGGGTCTTTGCAGTTTGCAATGATTAGTCAGTAGAAAATACAACATTGACCCTGATCTGCTGGCACATTATGCAACAGCAGATCAGGGTCTATGTTGTTTGTATTTGGACTAAGATTATACGCAAGTATAGATGGTAAACTCTTGGCTGATCTGAAAAGTCTTTGTATGTTATGCCACCACTGCAAACAAATCTATTTTTGAGGTAAGGGCTTTGTATGTAGAGTTGGGGAAGTATCAGTATTGTGTTCTATTTCAACCACACATATCACATGCATTTATTTTATGTACTGGCATATAAGTCAAGTCCAACTTCAAACAACATAGACCCTGATCTGCCATCTCATAATGCAACAGCAGATCAGGGTCTATGTTGTTTGTTCTACTGATTTCTCCTAACAAACAGCATAGATTTAGATCTGCCGTGCATTATGCGATGGCAGATTTGGGTCTGTGTAGTTTGGAGTTGGACTCGACTTGTAAGTGAGTATATACGGTTTGTGTCAAGTCTTGTTGCAACCCACAATGATGAAACTCCAATAGCGTTTGATGGTAAAGCAAGAGACTAGTGTTAAGGTGAGTCTGAGTTCAAGTATCAGTACAGCAGTGCATATTCCCCTTCCCCCCACCACCATAGTATGTCACATGGAGCAATGGCTGAAAGTTAGGAATTAGTTGATATCATTGATTAATTACAGTAGGAATTCAATTTGGAATATTTTGGTTTTTAGTTTCTGTACAATTTATATTATGGAAAGGACAAACCACACATTGGTGGAGAACCAGACTTTATCCCAAGTATAATTGAGCATAATTTATAAGTATAATTATCCATAATTTGTAAATGTGCATAATTATGTAATTTTGCAACCTTGGTCAATGGCGATACAAATTGTATTCATTAATATGACTCCATTAGACCACCTTGTTTGCCTTCAAGAGAATGTAATCTGAATTTATTGGAGCATTATTCTTAAGTTCATGTTGGTGAGATCGAGAAATAGCAATCACTTTTCTGACAGCATTGTCATCATTACACAGTTTATGGTTTGCTGAACTAAGAAGGGCTCAACATGCGGGTCCTGGCCTTCTTCTTTTTACAACCATGAGGAAAGAAATGCATTTTGTTTCTAAATGGAAACAAATTTTCCATAGTAATGTTATTTGTTTTACCTTAGCTTTATTAATTCATTTTCAAGAATGCATACATTGATTTCTTTTTTACAGGATATTGACAATGAGTGAAGATAGCTTTCGGCAGAATGAGGCTTGCACTCAACAGGAGGAGAAAAGGAGATTGTGTGTATGTGTTAATTTTATAATTAAATTTGTATTTATACAAGACTTTTATGTCAGCATTGTTCAAAGGTTTCATTTCATTTTTTAGATGGTTAATACAGTTTCAGGTACTGTATATACTAACTTATAAGTTGGATCCAACTGCATAGTGAAGTCTGTTGTTGCATAATGCACCAGCAGATCTGGGTCTATGTAGTTTGTTGTGACTAAAGAGAAAAACAAACAACACAGACCCTTATCTGCCAGCTCATTATGTGATAACAGATCAGGGTCTGTGTTGTTTGCAGTTGAACCCAACTTGTCAGTGAGTATATATGGTAGATAATGATAAGGAGGTACAGTGTATTTAGCAACAGTTTTCATTCATATTCTCACTTCTGTATGCATTTGTGATTGAGGCAATGATAAGGAGGTACAGTGTATTCAGCGACAGTTTTCATTCATATTCTCACTTCTGTATGCATTTGTGATTGAGGCAATGATAAGGAGGTACAGTGTATTCAGTGACAGTTTTCATTCATATTCTCACTTCTGTATGCATTTGTGATTGAGGCAGTGATAAGGAGGTACAGTGTATTCAGCGACAGTTTTCATTCATATTCTCACTTCTGTATGGATTTGTGATTGAGGCAGTGATAATGAGGTACAGTGTATTCAGCGACAGTTTTCATTCATATTCTCACTTCTGTATGGATTTGTGATTGAGGCAATGATAAGGAGGTACAGTGTATTCAGCAACAGTTTTCATTCATATTCTCACTTCTGTATGGATTTGTGATTGAGGCAATGATAAGGAGGTGCAGTGTATTCAGCGACAGTTTTCATTCATATTCTCACTTCTGTATGGATTTGTGATTGAGGCAATGATAAGGAGATACAGTGTATTCAGTGACAGTTTTCATTCATATTCTCACTTCTGTATGGATTTGTGATTGAGGCAATGATAACGAGGTACAGTGTATTCAGCGACAGTTTTCATTCATATTCTCACTTCTGTATGGATTTGTGATTGAGGCAATGATAAGGAGGTACAGTGTATTCAGTGACAGTTTTCATTCATATTCTCACTTCTGTATGGATTTGTGATTGATTTTTGTGAAAATTACATGGGACACAAAGTACTAGCACACAGTTTTGCTTTATCTCTAGCAAATAGGTTGTAATTACCCAATTGTGTAGCTTGTGTCCATAAAAATTTGTCTCTGTATTACTATTATAGAAGAAAGCTATTTATAGTTTCAGTATTAGACTTGCATTCAGTAAGATTTATGTGCATAAAGACTGATAAAGGTGGTTCTTATTTTTTATGAAGCTGCATATTTTTTTCAGTTTTCTACATGACAATAGACTTAATTATATAACAAAATAAAGTAGATTATTCATCTGAGAGATTAAATTGAAGAATTAGTAGATACACCTCTTCTTCAACAACTCGCGCACAACGGGGTCCAAAAACACAAACCACACTATAAGCAAGGGTGCAAGTTGCTGAGGGACCTCAGAAAAATTAAGAAGGGGATGCCATCCCCGCTGGACATCAAGAAAACCACAAGGGGGGGTACAGGGCTGTTTAATGTCTGAATGCTCGTTTTATAATTGCATTGCGAATAATCGTCAATAAAGAGCTTTTTTCTAATGTAGCTGTTCACTTTTTTGTATAAATTACCTTAATTTTCAAATATATCCAACTGCTGAAAGATTGTTAACAACATTAGTCCAAGCGGTTTCAACAACACGTGTACGCGAAAACATTGTGTATTACATCACTGCTTTTTGTTGTTGTTGATTCACAACACGACAAGATTCCTTTTTTTACAAAAACTAAGGACATTTATTTCGCGAAACAACTGTCAGTTTTGAAACTTGATTGATTTATTGTTCTATTAATAAAATATGGATACCGGGATTTCATTACAAGTAATAGTGAAACTTCTTCTCATCCTTGAGGAAATCTTTGAGTGGCAATTTAGAAATTTTAAGTTCACTACAAACTCTGGAACTCGCTTCTCCATAATGGACCGTATCTGTGAAACAGCTTTTTATTCACCAAGTACTAATTTCGCTTGGTTGTCTTGCTATCTTTGATCACATTTGTGAATGAGTAGACTAATTTAAGGTAGTTTAATTATATTTCTTACATAATAATATTTATAATAGTGTTTGATTGATCAATTGAAATAAGTTGACCTGACACACAGCCATGACCACTAGCTCTTACACAGGTAGGATTTGCACGCCTTTTAACTTCTGTTTTATTGCACCCTCCTTTATTTGATTTGATACAAAAGACATAATTAACATGATAATACAAAGCAGGTCTGCTTTTAATTGAGTGTAACAACACAACAAATAACAAATACTTCCAGAAGTTGGAGATAAAAAAACTGTAGGCACTTAATTAGGTTCTCACAGAAATGATCGCGGACATAGCTGTAACATTTGCATGATATTTTTTACATTTGAATACAAGAGGGCATGTTGCATTTATGATGATTACACTGAAACTGAATTAAAAGATAACTAAAACACAAATTTCACTTGACAAAACTTATTGAATTAGAATTTTTTTTTCAAGTGTTGCCACCAGTGGGCATTAGTGACATTTTCATTTATTGAAATCTCATCGAATATTGTTATTTACAGTGTACTGAGAATGTTGTTTGGAAAGAAAATTGAACAAAATATATGACTTCTTATTACAAGTTGAGAATTTCATGAAGTTGATTCAGATTTCTGGGTTCTAACCACTGTTTTCGACGATAAAACAAGCAATATATCAAGGTTGCATTTACCAATTTTGATCACGATTTTTTTCATGTTCAACAAATAGAGGCCAAATTTTTGGGCATTTTCTAGTTTTAAAAAATGGGATTCATGCCTGACCCCATGTTATAAGCGGGTTCATGAGTTATCAGGGCACGAGTTGTCGAGGGAGTGATGTATACTTGCTTTTAAGTCAAGTCCAACTGCAAACTGCACATACCCAGGTCTGCCATCACACAATACGCCTACAGGTCTGGGTCTATGCAGTTTGTTAGGAGTAATCAGTAGAACAAACAACATAGACCCTGATTTGCTGGAACATTATGCAATGACAGATCTGGGTCTATGTTGTTTGTTGTTGGATTTGACGTATAAGTGAGTGTATATGGTAGTCTGATCAGAGTCAAAATTTACAATAATTTTTTTCTCTTCTAAATATAGAGATCTGAAAGAAAAAGATTGCGACATGAGAAGTTGTTGGCTGACAAAAGAGAGCAGAGGAAGAGAAGGAAACTAGAAAGAAAGCAGAGACTTAGAGAAGTAACTAGTGCAGATGAAAAAGGTTTATTATTGAAAATTGCACATTTGTAGCTCACCTAGCTATAAGGCCATGTGAACTTATAGTTTGGCCCTGCATGAGTCGTGTGTTGTTCATCCATCAAGAATTGCTATTTTAAACTTCTTCTAAAAACCACTGGACCTATTTATACCAATGATGCGGTTGACTATCAGACATGGCCACCAATACTAAAAAAAAGAAAAAAAATGAAATGACTTATTCTCAAACCATTAAACAGGATTTTATCAAGTTTGACAGAAAGCATCTTGGCCTGCAGACCTTTCAAGCTTGCATAAATGATGCCAATCCACCTTCAAATATGGCTGCTATTACTAAAAAGAGAAAGACCTGCCCATTGTATGTCAACAATTGCTATCTTCAATTTCATCCCAAATCCACCTGACCACCACTTAGCACAGAGTATCCTGCCATAAAGGCCTTTAAAGTTTTTTAAACATTATGCCAATGTGCGATAAGGTATGGCAATCATAACTAAAAATAGAAAACTTTTAAAGGACTTTTTCACCACAATTGCTGAACAGATTCAGTTTTTACAACTGATGCTGATCCACTGTCATGGCTACCATTACTAAAAAAGATAAACCTTTAAATGACACCTTGAAGTTCTCAAAAACCACTCAACAGAATTTGACCAAATTTGACAAAAGGCATTCTGGCATAAATGGGTTTTAATTTTGTACAAATGATGCTAGAATGCCATCACATATGGTTGCTGTTGCTCAAAATAGAAAAACCTTTAATAATTTTCTAAAAAATACTGCATTACAGACTTTGATTAAATTTGACATAAGGTGTCTTAGCTTGAATGCTTTTCAGATTTATACAAATGATGCTGTTCCACCATCAGATATGACTGCCATTACTAAAAGAGAAACATTGACACAGCTTTAGCTGAAAAAAAAAACACTGCCAAGCACAATTTGGTCAACTTAGACACAAAGCATCCTGGCATTGGGGTCTTTCAGTATTGGACAAATTCTGTTGCTGTGATATCAGATATGGATGAAGATACACAAACTTAGGAAACCTTGAAACAATTGTTTTCATAACATATACAATCATCAGCATTGGAAGAAATTTCAACAGAGCATCATACTGACCCATATTTCTTTGCCAACTGCTCTTGGATTTGGCTGATAGGCAGGTGAACGATCTGAGGCCCACTTGGGCCTTTTGTTCAACTTGCTGGCAAAAAAATATATAGCTTCTGTCATACCCTTTATTCACATCTCTTTTCATAAGGTAATTATGCCTGTATTTGCTGCAAATCCATTGATGCCTCATTATGATACTGTTCAAGGGAGACAAAAAAGTGTACAATTTTATAGGTGAGGCCCTATACTGGGGTACATTACACAAAGTGTTACTATTACATATTGTAATGGGATCCCTGACCATACCGGACTTATAAAAGAATCAGTGGCATACTGAGTCACCTTATGCTGGGGTACATTATACACAGTTACTATTACATCATGTAATGGGATCCATGGTCATAACAGCCTTGTAATAGAGGGTTATATTGAGTCACCTTTTACTAGGGTACATTATACACAGTGTTACTATTACATATTGTAATGGGATCCCTGACCATACCAGCCTTATAAAAGAGTCAGTGCTATACTGAGTCACCTTATACTGGGGTACATTACACACAGTGTTAATATTACATCATGTAATGGGAGCAATGACCATAGCTGCCTTATAAAAGAGACAGTGTTATACTGATATGCCTTATAATGGGGTACATTATACAGAGTGTTGCTATTACATAGTGTAATGGGATCCATGGCCATAGCTGCATTATAAAAGAGACAGTGTTATACTGAGGTGCCTGATTATCTGTCATCTCCCATTTGGTTATCCATGTTGTCATGAAACTTGAGTGTGTGTAACTATATCAAATGTCTCTTCATAATGTCATGGCTTTTTATCCAGAGATTATTTAGAATTTTCAATCCTATTCCGTTTTGGCAGGTAGCTAAGTGCTAAATAATCTGCAGTTTTTTAACTTTGTTTTTCGTTTCTTAATTAACTTTCAGTAGTCCCTCCCCTTAACAGAAAATTTTCAACCCATATACTGGTAAATTGTCAATGACAAAAGATGTGTTCCATTAAAAGAAGTCGTCTGTATATACATGTGTGTTTTCATGTCCCAGGAGGGTGTTTCTTGAAACTGTGACTTCATAATGGTGAAGTTTATTTTAATGAGGGACTGCTATACTTGTTTTGTTGAGATATGGACAAAAATTTATTTAATTTTTATCTAAATGAAGAAGATGGCAAAAGACAAAGCAAGCGAGACCTGAAGCAGCTAGTGAAGGAGAGATGCAAGGCGGCCTTGGTCAGTGGGCAGAGGATCTGTATAGACTGTGGCCTGGAGGACCACATGAGTGACAAGGTACAGATATTAAATCAAAACTTAAATCCTGAGAAAAATAAAATCTTCCCCATGATAGGAAATTCCATCTTGAGGAGATTAATCTACATTCCAGGTACAAATCTTATTCCTGAAGGATTTGATTTCCCTATTCCACACACACACACACACACACACACACACACACACATACATACATACATATGGGAGGATATTCTTGACAATGCCATGCACTATCTTGATGCACAACTTTTCTTACTGTTTAAAATCTTGTTTACAATTAGCAAGTTACAATATGTGCAACAATATGTATATCAATGATATTGGATGAATGACAATAGTGTGAACTTATTGACCCTTTGGATAAGATAGACCCATAATGGTGTGTGATTAAATTTGGGATAACTCTATATAGATGGATCCATCTAGCATGAGATTAAATTTGGGATAACTCTATACAGATAGACTCATCTGGCATGTGATTAAATTTAGAATAACTCTATATGGCTTTGATGATAGTACAAAGCATGTGATTAAATTTGGGACAACTCTATATAAATAGACCCATCTAGCTTGTGATTAAATTTAGGACAACTCTATATAAATAGACACATCTATCATCTGATTAAATTTAGGACAACTCTATATAGATAGACCCATCTAACATGTGATTAAATTTGGGATAACTCTATATAAACAGACCCATCTAGCATGTGATTAAATTTAGGATAATACTATATAGATAGACCCATCTAGCATGTGATTAAATTGGGGATAACTCTATAGACAGACCCATCTAGCATGTGATTAAATTGGGGATAACTCTATATAGACAGACCCATCTTGCTTGTGATTAAATTTAGGACAACTCTATATAAATAGACCCATCTAGCATGTGATTAAATTTAGGACAACTCTATATAGATAGACCCATCTAACATGTGATTAAATTTGGGATAACTCTATATAAACAGATCCATCTAGCATGTGATTAAATTTAGGATAATACTATATAGATAGACCCATGTGATTAAATTAGGATAACTTTGTATGGCTTTGATGATAGTACAAACACCTGAGTCTAACAACAAAGAAGTGTTGAAGGTGAATTAAGTATTCTGTTGAACTTATTATTGAAAGCTAGATGTTAAATTTTCACCAACTTTTCAAATATAGTACTAATCTGCCTAACAACTGTTCCAGAAATACAGAATGGGGCTGTCAAAAGTCACTTTTGAAAAGAACCCACCACTGATAAAATTTAATTGGTCTAGTCAACATAAAACTTATAGAATTATCTGGATCTGCCTTACCAGATCACCTATATATAATAAGAATATATGCATTCTGACATTCTCCTCCACCCTTTCTTCTTTCTGGAATAGCTCTGACTTTTATGCAAAACTTAGTCAATAACTTTATCCATCCATCATGCAAGCATCCATCCATTTTTTTGTGCAAAACTTTTATTTACCCATATCTTTTTCAATTTTAAAATTCATTTTATTTTCAACATTTTCATGCTTCAATGCATTTTTAGCTCATCTAAGCAATTGTACTATGTACAGCCTCACTGAATCTCAACCATACTTTGGTTTGAAGTGGGTTTCATTGCACCCACCCCCTGGTGAGGGGGCTGAGAGCTAACTTTGTAGATACACGTACATAAGTTGTACATTCTAGGTTAAGTTTTTGCAGTTAGCTCAGGTTTTCTGCACACTGTATAAATACTGTTATACCTGGAATCATGAAACTTAGTGAGGGTCATGTATCTTAATGAGTACTACACCCTAGTCACAAAAGAAGTTCACTGTGATCAATATGTTATGCTTCAATGACTTTGGTTACATTTTTTTGTTTTACGTTTATTTCTGAAGCTCTATTCATGCTGGAATCATCAAACTAGATGATTATATGCATCTCTGTTAGTACCACTCCCTCACAATATAAGAAGTTCACCATGACCTACATTTCACATTTTTCTGGCCTAGGTTAAGTTTTTGCATTTATAACTCATGATGACATAAGTTTTCTGCATACTATGTACGCACTATCCTATCTAGAATCATGAAACTTGGCAAGGGGATACATCCTGAGGAGCACTACTCCTTCCTTCATTTCAGTAATTGTTCATTATGGCCCATATTTTAAAGTTCACTGATTTGGGTTAAATTTTGTGTTTTTTTACACCCTGTATACATACTGTTATACCAGGAATAATGAACATGGTGAGGGACACATATTGATGAGTACTACACCCTCATCACAAAAGTAGGTTACTGTGACCCATAATCCATGCTTCACTGACTTGGGTCCAGTCTCAAGCACTGTTCATGCCAGAATTATCAAACTCGATGACTGTATGCATTTCTGTTAGTACCACACTCATACAACAAAAGAAGGTCTCTGTGATGTGCATTTCACATTTTACTGGGTTACTGTAGTATCATTTATTTTCGTGGGGCTCAATTTTCGTGGTTTTGTAAAAAAAGACATTTTCGTGGGTACTTAAATTCGTGGTTTTGCCTGTCAAAGTTTGCATATTACTAAGTGTTTAATTTCGTGGTTTAACCTTTACAAATACCCAAATATAAAGAATAAAAAAGAATAAAACTCTGCCGACACAAACGGCGGTCACTTGAATGTTTATAACAGTACTTTCACATGTATAAGCACAAATCAAAAACCTGACCAGTTCAATACTTACACTGTTTTTGTCCAAGTGAATAACATCAAAGGAAGCCGACGCAGCCAACAACATTAAAACAATACTACCGCCTCTATGATCACAAATAACACACATGTCAAGGTCAATCACTTACACCGTGTTTTCGTCTGAGTACTCAACATCAAAGGAAGCCCACGCAGACTACAACACTAAGTCAATCGGTTATTAAAGTATCCTGTATGATCTCTAACTGAAACCACTATCCATAAAGGGAATAAAACACGTGATCGGCTGCCCTTTGCTCAATGCAATCAGCAGACAGTGGCAATATTTGATGCGTCTTGAGCCCATCAATGTGAGAAGATGCTAACTAAGTTGAAAGACAGTATAATCACGCGTTTGTTTGTGCCTGCCTCATGTACAGACCAACTTCAACCACTAGACTTGACAATAAATAAAGAGTACAAAGAATAATTAAAATCACACTTCCACAACTGGTATGCTAAACATGTCATGGGTGCCGTCACGAAAAATGGAAGATGCTACTGGTGACGATCACTGATTGCAACTTCATTAATCAAGCCAATTCGGGCTTAATGGATAATTGCAGCTCACACGACAATGAGTGAAAGATGTGACCTAATTATCAGTGGTTTGGAGAAAGCTGGACTTTTTTAATTCTGCAATTTGGGGATTATTTACCTGACAAGCATGTGTGTGTACATGGAGACGTGTTTGACACGATGTTGATACAGTGGCTTTGTCCAAAAATCATTGAAGTGTGAGCTTTAATACTCTGCTGTAATTAGTGTATATACGTAGTGTTTCATTAATAATAGTGCTTCAAGCAATAGTTCTAGTATTTTACAGGCTTGTTGTTCTTTTGGATTAAAAATGCATGGATAAAATGAAATGTGGTTTCAGGAGGATTTAAATTGTTCAACAACAGTTGTACTCGAGTGAAGGATCGATTTGAATAAGTATTTAATTTAATTTTCATATACTATTATTTTTTATTATTCTTTCTTTCATTTTCAACATTACTAGTGTTTGAATACCTTGTGCTTTTTCTCGTTTCTTTCTATCCTTACTTATCTCACATATCGATTTAAGGCAGTGAGAAGAAATTACAGCTATCGGATATCTTATCGACACGTGTGCATTGAAACAATATAAAATGCTTTATAATTCTTTTTTTCAAAGGTTTAAAATAAAACAAACACGTATAAAAGCTAATATTTTATTTCCAAATTACAGTATTGACGTTGATTTATGAAATACTAGTAGGTTCCTCAATCTCTCGGAACGACACACAGTAAGAAAATGAGCTGGGGTGGGTGGGGGTGCGTCATCATCATACGTGGCTAATTTTTCGTTGGGCATTTAAATTCGTGGTTCGGGGCAACAACGAAAACCACAAAAATTGGTCCCCCACGAAAATTGATGATACTACAGTATGTTAAGTTTTTGCATCTAGCTCATGATCACATAGGTTTTTTATCACAAGTATAATACTGTTATACCTGGAATCATGAAACTTTGTGAGAGGATGCAACTTGATGATTACTAAACCTTAATCTTAAAAGTTGATCACTGTGGCCTATATTTTCATGTTTCACTGACTGGATAAATTTGTTGTTTGTACAGTTCATGCTTGAATCATTGAACTAGATGATTGTATGCATCTCTCTTAAAACTGCACCCATACAAAAGAGGTCACTGTTACCAAGATGCATAAAACTTGGTGAGTGGATGCATCTTGATAAGTTCTACACCCTTGTTGTAAAAAGAGGTCTCTGTGACCTATATTTCATGCCTCATTGACTTTGTTGAAATTTTTGTGTTTAAAGTTAATTGATTGGGTGCTGTTTATTATCCAATTATAAAACTTGATAACAGGATACATCTCTGTTAATTCTAAACCCTTACAACCAAAGAAGGTCACTGTAACCTACATTATATGCTTTACTAACATGGGTTAAGTATTTGTGTTTATGACCACATAGATTCTTCTATGCTATATATATCATAGCTTACTCAGAAGGCCTTTTCTGACCAGTGCAGTAGGAAGTAGGAATAAATATGTTCATTCAGTGGTAAACTTGACATATTAATGACTATACATTGTGTATTGAGATACATTACCCTCAGCAGATTAACTGAATATTGTACATGTGACTGGTTATAGGAATTAAATAAGTGGACTTCATGCTGTATGCTTTTTATGTAAGACCTCGTCTGTAGTGGCTGATCAAGGTAACTATTGATGCATGCTGTATGCTTTTTATGTAAGACCTCGTCTGTAGTGGCTGATCAAGGTAATTATTGATGCATACTGTATGCTTTTTATGTAAGACCTCGTCTGTAGTGGCTGATCAAGGTAACTATTGATGCATGCTGTATGCTTTTTATGTAAGACCTCGTCTGTAGTGGCTGATCAAGGTAACTATTGATGCATGCTGTATGCTTTTTATGTAAGACCTCGTCTGTAGTGGCTGATCAAGGTAACTATTGATGCATGCTGTATGCTTTTTATGTAAGACCTCGTCTGTAGTGGCTGATCAAGGTAACTATTGATGCATGCTGTATGCTTTTTATGTAAGACCTCGTCTGTAGTGGCTGATCAAGGTAACTATTGATGCATGCTGTATGCTTTTTATGTAAGACCTCGTCTGTAGTGGCTGATCAAGGTAACTATTGATGCATGCTGTATGCTTTTTATGTAAGACCTCGTCTGTAGTGGCTGATCAAGGTAACTATTGATGCATGCTGTATGCTTTTTATGTAAGACCTCGTCTGTAGTGGCTGATCAAGGTAACTATTGATGCATGCTGTATGCTTTTTATGTAAGACCTCGTCTGTAGTGGCTGATCAAGGTAACTATTGATGCATGCTGTATGCTTTTTATGTAAGACCTCGTCTGTAGTGGCTGATCAAGGTAACTATTGATGCATGCTGTATGCTTTTTATGTAAGACCTCGTCTGTAGTGGCTGATCAAGGTAACTATTGATGCATGCTGTATGCTTTTTATGTAAGACCTCGTCTGTAGTGGCTGATCAAGGTAATTATTGATGCATGCTGTATGCTTTTTATGTAAGACCTCGTCTGTAGTGGCTGATCAAGGTAACTATTGATGCATGCTGTATGCTTTTTATGTAAGACCTCGTCTGTAGTGGCTGATCAAGGTAACTATTGATGCATGCTGTATGCTTTTTATGTAAGACCTCGTCTGTAGTGGCTGATAAAGGTAACTATTGATGCATGCTGTATGCTTTTTATGTAAGACCTCGTCTGTAGTGGCTGATCAAGGTAACTATTGATGCATGCTGTATGCTTTTTATGTAAGACCTCGTCTGTAGTGGCTGATCAAGGTAACTATTGATGCATGAACTATGCTTATATTACTGACTGTCCCTTGAAGGTTACTCCAAGCACGTGACTGTCCCCCAGTAAAATCTGGCTTCTAGGGGTGGACAATAATAATAAAGATTTTGAAGCAGATTTTAAGAACAATGATTTTAAAACAGCAATACAAAAACAACAAAACTCAGGTGTATATCAACTCATTATATTACCTCTACTTTGAAATCATAGAAAAGAATTTTTTTTTTTTTTTTTTTTTTTTTTTTTTTTTTTTTTTTTTTTCTTTTATACCCTTTCACAGTAGGTAGGTTGGTACGTACGTGGGTGGGTTGGTAGTTAGGTAAGTAGTCAAGTAGGTAGGTTTAACAGTATGTCTTCACAATACTGGTTATATAGTGCCAATTAAAAGTTTAAATGTTAAATTGTAAAATGATTAAAAGTTTAAATATAAAGAGAAAAAAGTTGCAAAAAAAAAAAAACGAATTAGAAAAGGAATCAACATTTTGTTGTCAAGATCACTTTAGCATGAACTTATTTTCTGCATGATAATTAATGTTTATAGTGGCTAATGGAGACTATTAAAAGTAGAGGTGAGCTATGTAATCATTGATTACACTCTAGTTTTCTTGCAGGAAAAGGGAAAACTTGCTCAGCAGATTGGTAGATTATATGGTTCTAATCGTAAAGCAGAGAAACCAGCCCACATATACCTGACCAGTTTAAATAAAGAGGGACAACTCTATAAGCATTGTGTTAGCAAGAATGAAGGATTTCAAAACTACTTGGTAATATTTTAGATAATTCAAATTACTGAAACTTTTTGATGTTTCAGACTTTACTTTTAAGGACAAAATAAGGCTTTTATATCAGGATAACTAAGAATTTGTTGCATGGTCATATGACCAGTTATTGAGATGCTTTCGTGGTAATTGGAAAATTGAATTTGTGTCAATTGATAGAACACCAGAGCAGACAAAGCTCTGCCTGCTTATTACAATATTAATTTATGTTAATTTTGATGTCTTTATTATAGCAAAAACTGCCATTGACAATACAATATCAATTTATGTTGATTTTGATGTCTTTATTATAGCAAAAACTGCCATTGACAGTACAATGAATCCTTAGTATATCCTGAAAATTTAGTGAGAATTGGATATGAAATTTTGAAGTTACAATTTTAATTTTTTTGTTATATGGTGGTAATCATGAAGTCGCTGGAGCTGATCTGACAAGTGAGGTGACAAGAGTTCAGCCAGACTGTAATATTATGTAACACTCACACCTAGTCAGTGATAACAATGGTCAGCAGACCACTGTTAGGTACTATCTGGTAATGTTTGACATATGTTTAGGTGCTGTTGGTGATCAATGAATTAGAGAGATAACAGATCTTACTTTTGATCCAATCATTTACAGACTGTAACTGATGAAAATGCACCAACTGTACTCACTTATAAGTCGAGTCCAACTGCAAACTGGACAGACCCGTATCTGCCATCACATAATGCACCATCAAATCTATATGTATGCAGTTTGTTAGGACTAATCGGTAGAACAAACAACATAGATCCTGATCTGCCAGCACATTAATGCGACAGAAGATCAGGGCCTATATTGTTTTGCAGTCGGACTTGACTTATAAGTGAGTATGGATGGTACATATAAATGTACTGTTTGAAGTATTCCAGTTGAAGGTTTTATTAAGGATGGAGAAAATAAATTTTAAAATTATTTTATTATGGTGACAGTTTTATTTACATCATAGTAATGTCCGGCATAGTACTGTCTGGCATAGTAACAAGTTCCCTTATATACATTATGACAATATTACAAGGAATGTGACCATATTTATACTCAGAGAGAACAAAGATTGATGTAAACAATAGGGAAATTTGTCAGAGGCCAATGTTATTTTGTGCATCATACAGCAAAAACAACTGGAACAGGTACTTATGGTTTGCCAGTCATAAAGAATTATGCTCCCATTACTGATATTTCTCTCTCTCTCTCTCTCTCTCTCTCCCCCCCCCCCCCCCCCCCCCCCCCCCCCCCCCCCCCCCCAGGGCTGGAAAAATATCCAGGTGTACAGGACAAGTATTGTTTTGATGGCTTAAAAAAAAGATTTTGGAAACATGATACTGTTCTAAAGCCCATTTAAAATAATTATTTTTCTATTTTACAGATAGAGATAACTGATAGTTCTTGTACTGATCTGTTCAAGCCAGATGAAATTGTGTATCTAAGTCCAGATTCTACCAGTGTTTTAACGGAAGTATCTCCTGATCATGTTTATATTATTGGTGGACTGGTGGATGAAAGTGTAACAAAGGTAAAAAGACATTGGTCCTTCACTGTAACACTGTTCATTGGAGCCTTAAATATTTATCATGTTATAGATGAGATCACCATATAAGAGGATACATTTTATGGGGAAAATTGTGGAAGAATGGATATATTTTATGTAAAACTATATTATGACAGGGTGTGTTTTGAGTTAAATTTCACTATAGTGGGTTTTAATAAACCAAGAAAAAATTAAGTGAAATAAATTCTGCAATTTTGTAAATCTTTGTCAAAGGGAGATAACCACAACAGTACATTCAATTAAAACTTGTATTACCTCTGTTTCTCCCTAGGCTGCATCTGTAAAGAAATACATGAATATACCAAATAAAGAAATACATGAATATACCAAAATAAAGAAATACATGAATATACCAAATAAAGAAATACATGAACATACCAAATAAAGGTCCATAAACACATAATACACAACTTGAAAAAATGTACAGTGCTAAGTTGGAACTGACATATGTGCCATAAGAATGCCACCTGGGGAGCATAGTAAGTGCTGTTGGTTATCTCCCCTGACAAAACACAATTTCAAAATTAAAATAGACTTGGATACATGACTATACTAAGGCACCTTATAGTGAAGGACCACTGTTCAAAATGGTATGAAATATGCTATACATGTTAAAGATCTTTATTGTAACAATTAAATTTATTGCTGTCAAATCAATATCATGTGATTTAAATTAAAGAAGGAAGAAAGCTAGAGATAAAAAGATGGGAAGGAAGATAGAAAGAAAGATGAAAAAGACAATGAAAGAGCTACTCAGATTTTAAATGACATTGGTGAATTAAACAAATTTAGTGAGAACACCAAATTTCAACAGTCAAGTCTTTATTGCAAGGGTCTTTTCTAGACCTGACAATTGTAGGGGGAAAATCCCCCTTCCATTTCATAAGAAAGGGTGAATTTTCTGAATATAGGAGAGGTTTAATGAAGAAATAAATTAGGGGTTGAAAATAAGATGAGCGATTGTTTGCACCTTTAGTTGAATTAGCATGAAACCTGCCATCAAGCATCTTAGAATAGACTCTCAAATGCAAGATAATATGTTTAATAGATCATTACTATACAGAACAAATTTTATGTTGCAAATATATTGCATTTTATAAATCTGCGACATTTTTATGCTGTCAGAATACTGTATTATAATCGGCAGTATTATGAGTGCATCCATGTTGGTTCATTATTACTTGGGACTTGTTTGCAATCTTCATTTTTTGGTTTTAAAAGTCAGAAGAGTATTTTACTTTGAAGGTTATTGTCTCTTTTTAAAATACAGAACATCACCCAATCTCAAGCAGATGCTCAGGGTATAAGAACAGCAAGGCTTCCAATTGAGGAATACATGGAGAAGACGGCTCAAGGAACATTCTCAAAAATATTAGCTGTCAATCAAGGTAATAATAATAATAGCAATAATAAAGTTTAACATGACTTTAAAGACCACTGGTATGGAAGACGTGTAATTTAAGACCAATTTTTCATGCACAGATCAAAAGCTGTTGTAGCTCAGTTGGTTGAGCATCAAAACCTGTCCAGGACAGGCCTGTAAGCTGGCTTGGTGTGTCCTTTGGAAAGGCACTTAGCTCCAATTTCTTCAGCATGATATAGCCAATAATGCATTAAAAGTACTGTTAAAACCAACAAAAACAAGCAAAATCATACACAGATCAAATTTGTTATACATGTATAATGTAATGACCTTCAATAAGAGACCACTTTATCATAGAAGATAAGATTCTCTTATGACATGTTTCACTCTAATAATAATAAATATAATAATAGTGATGATGATGTCTCAATTTAATGAATTTAGATGAAAAGAGTGTCTAGGTATTTTTGTATATACTTGATGGGATGGTGGGAAAAATGCACAAAATATTTAGAATTAGGTCTGATTTGAGTTCATTTCCTTTTTAGATCACCTATTAATATGGTCAAATGAGCTTATGGCATTGTCCTACTCCCATCATGCATTGTCCTTTGTCAGTCATGCATCATCCATTGTTTATTCACAATTGCTATTTACAGCTTCTCAAAAACTGCTGGACAGTATTTGACCAGATTTGACAGAAAGCATCATGGAATGAAGGTCTTTCAGATTTGTTCAAATGATGTCAATCCACAATTAGATATAGCCTCTCCCCTCCCCCATTACTAAAAACAGTAAATCCTTTAAACTGCTTCTCAAAACTGCTGAACAGAATTTGACCAAACTTAATGGAAAGCATCCTGGTATGAAGGTCTTGAAATTTGTTCCAATGATACCAATCCACTATCAGATATGGCCACCATTACTAAAAATAGAAAAGCCTATAAACAACTTCTTCTGAAAAACAGCTAAACAGAATGTGATCAAATTTGATGGCAAGCATTCTGGTATGAAGGTCATTCAAATTTGTTCAAATAATGCTGATCCACTATAAAATATTGCCAACATTATTAAAATTAGAACAACTTTTTACAAGTTCTTCTGAAAAACCACTTAGCAGAATTTGACCAAATTTGACGGAAAGCACCCTAGTATGAAGGTTTGTCAAATTTGTTCAAACTTCTTCTCAAAAACATTCAACAGAATTGGCCAAATTTGACAGAAAGCATCCTGGCATGAATGTTTTTCAGATTTGTTCAACTGATGTAAATCCACCATTCAGTAATGCCACAATAAAAAAAAATAGAAAAACATTTAAGCAGCTTCTTCTCAAATACTGCTAAACAGAATTTGACCAAATTTGATGGAAAGCATCCTGATATGAAGGTCTTTCAAATTATGCTGATCCATCATCAAATATGGCCACCATGTACTAAAAATAGAAAAACATTTAAACGACTTCTTTTCAAACATTGCACAACAAAATTTTACCAAATTTTACTGAAAGCATCATGACTTAGATGGCTTTCAACTTTGTACATATAATGCTGAACCACCATCCAATATGGCCATGGTTACTAAAAATAGAAACCCCCCAAAATGACTTCTCAAACACCATTCCACAGAATTTGACAAAATTTGACAGATGGCATATTGACATAAAGGGCGTAAAATTTATACAGATGATGCCTATCCACCATCAAATATGGCTGCCATTATTAAATATAAGCAAAACTCTAAATGACTTCTCAGAAACTGCTCAGCAGAAATTTACCAAATTTGACAATGTATTCTGGTTATATGAGTTTTCAAATTTATAGAAATGATGCCAATTTTCCATCAAGTATGGCCACCATTTACTATAAATAGAAAAATTAAAAATTAATTTTTTTTTTAAAGTAACTTCGCAGAAAGTGCTGAATATAATTTGACCAAATTTGACAGGAAGCATCCTGACATGAAGGTCTTTCAAATTTTGTTCAAATTGATGCCAATAGAACCATTAAATATGGCCAGCGTTACTTAAATTAGAAAAACCTTTAAATGACTTCTTCTCAGAAACTACTAAGCAGAAATGGACCAAACTTTGCAAAAGCATTCTGATAATATGGTCTTTCAGATTTATACAGATGATTCCAATCTGCCATCAAATATGGCAGCCATTACTAGAATAGAAAATCTTCTAAACAACTTTTTTTTTAAAAATGCTCAACAGAATTTTACTAAATTTGACAGAAAGTATCCTGGCATGAAGGTCTTTCAGCATTCTGGCATGAAGGTCTTTCAGCATCATGGCATGAAGGTCTTTCAGCATTCTGGCAAATAGGTCTTTCAAATTTATCCAAATGATGATAATCTGCCATCTAATGTGGCCACTGTTACTAAAAATGGAAAAACCTTTACAACTTCTTCTCACAACTTCTCAACAGAATCTGACCAAATTTGACAGAAAGCATCCTGGTATGAAGGTCTTTCAGATTTGTTGAAATGAAGCCAATCCATCATTAAAAAAAAGACCATTCTTACTAAAAAATAGAACAATCTTTAAACGAATTCTTTTCAAAAACAGCTCAACTGAATTTCTATCTTTCATGAGCCTTTGCAAACAAGAGGTTGAAATTGTTCAGTGAGCTTCATATATTTTATCAGAAATTAATACAAATATAAGATTCTAATTATAATATGACATGATAATATTGAACAAATATTTGATGGGTTTATTATTTCAGATAACACTGTAGTCATGTGATAACATTATTTTATTTAAAATAGCCACAAATAAAACTATAATGGTGTTGTTGCTTTCTTTTAGTATTTGATATATTGATAACCTACAAAGCAACAAAGGACTGGAGGCAGGCACTTGGAGCAGGGATCCCCCAAAGGAAAGGATTTGTTCCAAAGGAGCTGGAAAAACTTTGATGAGGCAGGTCACCAATTTGATCACATATTGTGTAGTTTGTGTAGTTTCTCAACTTGGCTCAAAAATTAGGACCAAAGCAGCAAAATAATGGGTGGAGAATGATTTTGTAATGACAGTGGCTATTTGTATGGCGGTCATGTACAAACTTCTGCAAGGACTATTTGCATGGCAGCTGTGTGCCTACTGCAGCAAAGACTATCTGTATGGTGACCAATGAATGTATTACAAGTCAGAAATATCCCATATGATCATGCACTTTTGAGATTCTGATTGCATGCCATTTGTCGCGATGATGGACTTAGATGAGGGAGATATGTGTGTATGTACTTGAACACAGTGTGTGTGTGTGTGTGTGGTGAGAGAGAGAAATACTGAATGTTAGATGGTGTGTCAAATTCATTTAGAATAATTACATATGACATGAATGTTTGTATATAAAGTTAGGTATTTAGAGGCTATAATTCTTAGTTGAGGTCCATGGTAGTCATGTGAATAGTAATTCCAGATGCAGTACACAATGGCCATGAAGATAGTCTTACCCATCTGAGATACATGGTGGCCATTAGAATAGTCTTTCCTAGCTGAGGTCCACAGCAGCTGTGTGAATAGTCTCAGCCTATATATGCATATAACTTCCACTTAAAAGTGATACTGAAATAGTTTTTACTAATCTTTCCCTGTTGCCATACATGCCGTGTGAATAGTCTGACATTTTGTTAATGTCCACCAAGTTTATTCTGTATGATTGTCAAAGTCCACAAAGTCCATTCCACTGAGCATACTGCATGTTTGAAGATGTCAGAATGTACTCGATTGACAAAGTATGCACAGTCCACAAGATTTTGTACATTTAAAAACAGTATGTGGTAAAGTTTACAAAATTTGTATATATCTGGAAGTATATGTTACTGTAAGTTTGCAATTTTCATATTTAACCAAGTTGGTAACTACATTGCATTCGAGATGTAAGAATTTCAACTTGTGGTGCAGTCATATGCAGCATGGTTTATACTTTGGATTGGTTGAATGTGATACAGCAGGTAGCATCTCAGTTGAATGCAATATACAGTAGGACCCCGTTATAGCACGATGGTCGGGGTCCACAAAACGAGATCGTGCTATACCCGAACCGTACTATAACCGAACAAGACAAAACCAAGTCATTTAGCTGAAGAAAATGGGGGGGTCATTGGCACCGTTACCATTTAGCTGAAGAAAATGGGGGGGGGGGTCATTGGCACCGTTACCATCTTAAATCAATGCATATTAAATGAGAAATACACATGCAATGAAAACAGAGATTGCACATATAATATTTAGTTTTATTCAGAGAACCATGCATTGGTACATTTATATATACATGTCTAATGTATAGCATGAATAGTTAAAGGATCTTAACGTGTACTCACCAACCGATCTCGTCGCATGCATAGGAGTGAGTCCATAATAATTCCATCGAAAATATGAACACAGAAGTATAATATCATTGTGTGATAAAGTTCTGAAATCCTACGTCGTCTAGTCATTGTAAATCGTCGTCATCTAGTCATCGTAAATCACGTCCGACTCTGATTCCTCAGCTTTACTATCGTATACGGGTGCTTACGCAAAGACTGAGCTTGGGTTCTGCAAGTAACACTTTGATCATAAAGTCAGAAATCAATTAAAGGATGCAACTGGACACGTGTCAATTGTGCGGCAAGATCACAAGGAGTTCAAATAACCACCCTCTGTTACTTGGCACTGAACAAGTAAAACTCGCGGCTTGATCAAAGGATTGTCACGTGGGAAAACAACTTGAAAACAAAGTGAGTGCTTTTACAAGCCAAAGGCTTATCGGACCACGTGCACTGACAGATCACTTGGGAAATATCACTTGGGAATTAAATCTGACTTGTGGAAACACTGGACTTAATTCTGTCCATGGCTTCAAGCTTCTTTTTAACAGTAAAAGCTTTACGTTTCCGTGTACTGTTATTCATTGTAAATAACTACTAATTAAAACTCTGACACCTATTTGTTTGAACGACTAGAGCAAGAATAATTGTTAATCAACAATGGGGTCATTTTTATTGGGAATGTACAATATTATTCACTGGTCAACTGATTGCGTGGCAATTGTCTAACAACACCGACAAGCCACGTGTGCACGTTGGCGGCTTTCGTTTTTTTGATGTTTTATAAATCATTGCCGCATGGTTTGAACAACCTTTAGCTTTGAGATTGACTTTGATGATTGTCAATGACTTAAATTAATTCATTTATAAATTGAAGTGCGAATCTTTTATCAACCACCGCATTGTTTGGTGCTTGGCTGCGTATGCTGTTGAATGAGCAAACATATGTCTGCTATTGTTTGAGCAACGATTGTACACAGAATGTATTGAAGACAAACACAAAGAAGACTTAATGACTTTATTGTTCATGTATCAGTAATAATAAGATTAACACTTATCAGCTTTAAAATGAGCTGACATCTTTCAAAAATAAACTAAGATCAAAGTGCAATGATTGACTACTGACACATTTGAAATGAACTTTCACAAATAGAAATGTTCAGCATCTTTATTCATATAAAGAAAGATGCAATCATAAGACACTTTTTCTTCAAGAATACAATACAGCTTACCAAATTATTAAATCAAACTCTTGTTTATTTTGGCACATTATTATAAATGGCACATTATTATTATAAATTTCGGTAGCCATGCCATGATCGTATTATATCCGAATTTATACACGATCTCTTCCCCAAAATGATAATTAATTTTTTACACATTATTTTTCATACTTGAAAAAAAAGCTTTTTTTTTCATATACGAAAAAATAGATGAAATTTCGGGAGCCATGCCACGATCGTGTTATATCCGAATTCATGCTATAACGAAGCGTGCTATAACGGGGTCCTACTGTAGTTGTGTCACCATTTCGGTTGAATGCAGAAATCTCAGATTGGTACATATCTTGTGTATTCATATTTAAAGTTTGAGCTGATTTGCTTGGTCAGTGTATTGTTTTTTGTCTTCTTGCAAATATTGTTTACATTGTCCACGCTTACATATTTATCCATTACCTATCACTACATGTTGAAAGGGGTTTCTTTAAACATTATCAAATAAATTCCTTTACCTTGATATTATCAATTTGAAATTTATATCACAGATAAATCAGTTCTGTAAGGGCCAGGAAACCAAATTACATCCATTCTGGATTTATTAAATATCCCATATATAAACATTATTGGGCATTGAATAATCATATTTTGTACTTTGGGCTTTCTTGTACATCAAGAAAATATCTGGACCAGTCACTTATTTAGAACAAAATATTCTGCTTGTCTTTGGACGAGTGTGATTTGGTAGCCATATGGATTGTACATAATCTGCTCATAATTTCCATGCCTAAAAGAAATTAATTTTTGCTAGTATGAGTAATCAAATTATAATTAAATTAATTTCTTTTTACTGATATGTATGGTACATCCTTATCCCTGATTTACCCATAATTCTCAAATGATAAACCATGCGTGATGATAAGCCCATCTCCTGATTTTAACAAATCTGGCAAATTTCCAATGAAGAAAGTCCATCCTCTACTTTTCAACAAATTTACAAGGTGGGTTTATCATGGAAGAAATGCTGTATGATAAATTTCCCTAATGGTAGAAAGAAAAAAAAACTTGAACACTTTCAGTTTTTTCTTTTTGTAATTTTGCTTTCTTTCTTTCTTGCTTTCTTTGAATGATAAAAAAAAGACAAACCTAAAACCTGAGTCTGTATTGAGATCTGTATTGGAACTGAGAATTTTTCATTGTAAATCTGATGAAATTCATGATTTAGGGGAAAAAAGAAAAGATGTTTTCCGGATACGATATATGCGAATAAAGTGGTGTGTAGTTTTCATGTGATTGTTTCATTGATTGTTCATGATAAATGTAAAGATATTTAAAACACTTTAATTGTCTTCCACATTTTTGCTAAAAGTGATGACATATTATTTGCATTTCTGCTTGTCCAGCCAGCCAGCCAGCCATCATTGGATTTTTGTCTGTCTGTCCATCACTTTTTCTGTTCTACACTGAAATTTGGTGCCATTTGAGATATTTTGATAACACTTGTTACACATACTTATCATTACATGAGGATATTTCCAGTTGGGTTTTTTTCCCCTTTGACCCTTAAGCTGTTTAAGATAGGGAAATGAAACTTAGTACATGTACCTCACTAGAAGATGTGTGAGGTATCCTAATTTGGGTAATATTGTCAAGGTCACAGACCAAAGTACTAACACAGTCATGCTTCCTCAACACACTAACTTACTAACACAGTCATGCTTCCTCAACACACTAGGTTGGGGATATGAATTCACAGAATTGGCTTGTAATTTTCTCTCGATTTATATGCAGTTTTAGATGTTCTTGAGTGAAGAATATTTAATATTAACACACACACACACACCTTCCAGCTTGTTATATATATTGAATTTGCTTTCATTTATGGATTACAAATTATCATGGATTTTGTGTTTGGTGTAAACCACAAATTTAAAGACCCAATGAGTGATTAGTTGGTTGGTTGGTCAGTGTTTAATGGAACATCAACACTTCAAAGGCTACATAGTACAAGACATTGGGAGTAAAGTGTCTGGTCCAGAGACAACACCACAGCAGCCATCTTGGGCAGGATTCGAACCTGTGACCATTGGCATACAAGTCCAGCATGCTAACCACTGAGCCACCATGATTCTAAAGATCCATTTAACTTAGAGACAAAAGGACTCCCTTTCCCACTAAAGGCATATCAGTAAATTAAAGTACTGTCGATACTTGCTTATAAGTCGAGTCAAACTGCAAACTGCACAGACCCAGATCTGCAATTGCATAATGCACCAGCAGATCTAGATCTCATCAGTTTGTAAGGAGTAATCAGTAGAACAAACAACATAGACCCTGATGTGCCTGCAGATCAGGGTCTGTGTTTGCAATTGGACTCAACTTATATGCGAATATGTAAGGTACTAAAAAAGATGTCCATTTCTGGCAAAATAAAAATTTGATACTCATGAAATTGACAGTATACTTGTTGTAATGCCTTTCTTAGTGGATAGTGAGATATCGATATGGCTGTTCCATGGAAATGTTGTCATTGTCAACAATATGCAAATCAGCACTTCACCAGCCATTACAAGCAGTGTTGCTTTTAAACACTGAAGAGCTCCAGAGGTCATTTGAGGTAAAAAATAAATCTCTGTATAGAAGAACATTTGGCAATTACATGCAGAAATATAATGCAGAATTTAGATATGCTGTGTTAAAGTTTATGTCTATTGCAAATTGAGATGAAAATCTTATATTTTTTGCTTTTTTAATTTTTCAACTGAAAATTTGAATGAACATGTATTTTCACTCAGAATGACCTGAAACCTTATGCAAAGGGATGTAACTTGTATATATCTTCAGAGAAAGTGTACATTGGTGCATGCAAGTATTAAAGACTTTGTTTTAAAGTTTTTCAAAGTTATATAACATACACAAAAAACTCGCAGAGTTTGTTCTGCAAAACCCATGTCAATGTATGCATGATGATACTGTCAATTTAAAATTGTTCATGGTGTACCAATTACAAACCATGAATTCAACAAGCCAACAAACAATCATCCTTCTGCAAAAACAATTTGATGTCTTCTACAATCCATGAATTAATTATTGATAAAAATGTAATTTTTCTCAAAACCATGGAAACTGATTTGCATGAAAATAAATAATTTTACAGTACTTGTGTTTTTGTTTTTTTTAGGTCCCTACTACTTTCTTCTAAACATGTTTTACTGTACCAATTTCTAGGGAGCAGCAGTAGCTAGAGCATCGAACTTGTAATCCAAGGATCTATGGTTCGATACCTGCCTAGGCTAACAATGATGTGTAAATCTCGAAACCATCAACATGAATATATCAATATCTGAAGCAAAATTTATGCAAACAAAGGGGTAGGTACTGTAACAGTCAATTTCAGTCCCTAATCAGATCCAGATGAAACTTATATAGATAAAAGATCCCCCTCGCTCTTCCTTATGTATTTTATTTTTTATCCAGGACAGCGTTTAATAAAGGAAATTAGCCATTAAATACCCAATGATTTTCTTATCTGTTGTGGTACCTGTATTCGTGGATTATAGATATGTTGGCTAAAAAGCTCCTATAACGCATATTGCTCAAAAATATATTTCCTAAATTGTGCATTTGCACGCAGTGTGCATAATAGTCAATAATAAGACTTATAAAACTTGATTTTTGTTGTTTAAATGATTTGTATATTTCCATTAGGTTCGGCTGATTACCTCTAACACTTATTTTCCTTTTCATTTAAAACGTTTTGCACATGTTTATGTTTAAAACTGACTTGCTGTTAAAATCTTGCCAGAATCGCTCCAGAAAAGGCAATTTATGTATTTCTTTATCAGTTTCTTCACAAAAATGTGGTGCATACACTTTGTACGTTATTAATAGTAGCTGAATGTTGATAATGGATATAGAGAAGAATACAAAATGTTCAAAACAGTGACAAAAGCTGTTTTCTTTATGCATCATTCAGGAAAAAAAGCCTACTTTATGTTATTAATTATTCCAAAAAAAAATATTCCTTATGATGATGATTGATCCTAAAATTTGATATATTTCTATGAATTTTATGAGAGAGAGAGAGTACAATAGCTGTAAACTATATAGCATATGAGGCACATGTTGAACATAAATAGCACGGTTTTATTACTTCACCGACAGAGAATATCAGTTTTGATGCACTTATTGTCAAGACGATGAGCGAACAGGCACTGGTTTCTTGTTTTATGCATGTATCAACTCCAGAATGGATGGAATGAAAAAAAAATACAGTAAGACAGATTAATACAAATGTATTTGTTCCAGTGTGCAATGCTCCCCCTACCTTAGATTTTAACATTGACATCATTATTGTGGCATAACCAATTAGAACTCGACATTATCTTGTTATTTTTCATATTTATCCTTTAAGCTCCTGTATATTCAGTGTTTAACATAATCAGGAAATAGCTCTAGATTTCGTTTTTGGAGAAAACCGTGCCATATTATTGCATTTATTTCCCCAAGTTTTTACATTTTATATTAAAACAAGAGTCCCTCAATGGGACTGATGCTCTACTGACCAAAAAGAACTTTCAGGAATTCAAGATAAGACTATTTCTTCTTTTTAACTGCTCAGTGTTGAAACCATCTCTGATATTCTTGAGCAATAAGATCTTAAAATCAGCCAGTATGGTGGCCATATTGGATGTAAGATCGGCACCATTTTCATTTAGAACAGACTGTACACCATTAGAAGACTTTTGATGAAAACACATGTTGATATGACCATCCATTCAGGAGAATTAGTGACAAGATTTTCAATATGTTTATTGTAGCAGCTATATTTGAGGTCAGATCCACACCATTTTCATTCAGGATAAACTGGATATCATAATTCATCTTGTGGTGAAAACCCCATGTCGATATGACTTTCCATTAAGGAGGAGTAGCAATATCAAGATTTTCAAGATGGCTGCCACGGTGGCCATACTGGATGTCAGATTAGCATAATTTTCATTTAGTACCAACAAGTCATCATAAGAAGTCTTCTGGTGAAACCCAATGTTGATATGACTTTCCATCTAGGAGAAGTAGCGACAAGATTTTCAAGATGGCCACTGTAGTGGCCATATTGGAAATCAGATCAGTGCAATTTATATTTAGGACCAACTAGACACCATACGAAGTCTTCTGGTGAAAACCACATGCTGATGTGTCTTTTCGTTCAAGACAAGCAGCAATAACAAGATTTTCAAGATGGCTGCTGTGGTGGCTTTATTTGATGTCAGACTGGTACCATTTTCATCTAGGACCAACTAGACATCTTACGAAGTCTTGTAGTGAAAACTCCATGCCGATATGACTTTCCGTTCAGGAAGTGTAGCAATAACAAGATTTCCAAGATGCCTGTCGTGGCGGCCATATTGGTCGTCAGGTTGGCACCATTTTCGTTTAGGGTCAACTGGACATCGTAAGTCTTTTAGCGCAACCCCCACGTTCATATGACCATCCACTCTGTAGGAGTAGAGATAACAAGATTTTTAAGATGGCTGCTTTAGCGGCCATGTTGGATGTTCTTGCGGATCCTTTTTCTTCTGGTGAAAACCCCATGTCGATATCACTATCCATTCAGGAGAATTAGCGATAACATGATTTTCAAGATAGCTCCTGTGGTTGCCATATTGGACGTCAGATGGGCACCATTTTAATTTAGGACCAAGTAGACATCATAAGAAGTCTTTAGTGAAAACCCCATGTTAATATGACCATCCATTTAGGAGACGTAGCGATAACAAGATTTTCAAGATGGCTGCTGTGGCAGTCATATTGGCTGTCCGAACAGTAAAATTTTAATTTAGGACCAAACAGACCTTAGTATGAATGTGTGTAAAGTTTCATGGCAATTATTCAAGTAGTTTTAGGAGGAGTAGCGATAACAAACTAGTGCTCACGAATGGATGGTCGACGGACAACAGGCCATCCCATAAACTCCTCAGGTCTATGACCAGTATAGCTAAAAACCTCTTTCAAACTTGATGGAAGTCAACACACTCGACAGAAATGTGTTCCACTGGTAGGGTATGTACTCCAGTAGAGGTTTATCCTGTAGGAGGTATGCATGAGTATGCTATGTGTGTCATATAAGCGATCAGGACACTGCGTGCCTCATCTCTGCAATTTGTTCTACATGAGGAATGACACTCTCCAGTGATATGTTTGATGTTCCAAAGCTTCTGTGTGGAGTTCCACATATTTTTCCAAGCATACAGAACATGCCGATTTATAGATTTGAAATCAGTAAATGGACTCTTTCATTGAAACGGATGATTACATGCAATTTTGGCTGCATTATCTTCCCTTTTATTACCCTTAATACCAATGTTACTAGGCAGCCAACAGTACAGAATACTTTTTCTAGATTAAAATATATAAGTATGTATTAATGTGCAACGGCATAACACAATAATGGCCAATTAAAATAGTTCCAAACATGAGACACAACCCACGGCAAACAGGTTGCCTCCACTTAGCCGCCTCTTACGACATGTGAGATGGCGCTTAGGGCCAATTCTACATCTCCGAACCCGCAGGGGCCAGATTGAATCAGCAAATCATATTTCTGTAAGATCTGGGATATTAACGTGTTGTCAAATTTAAGGTTTGGAAAGGCTTTCAGTGTGGAAATAAAAGTTGAAAAGATAGATTTTGTTGTTGTTGTCGTTGTTGTTGAGAGGTTGCAATTTAGTCCAAAGATCTTAATATGGCTGTAATTTCTGCCGTAAAAATGAAGGCTTTATCCGGTAACCGGCTGGAGATGGAGCGATGGGATGTTGCTACAGCAGTTGCAAACTTTTCTCCATCTTTCAAACCGTCTGTATACAGGGACATATGGCCACAATAGGAGGCTCCCATTTCATTGAATTTACTCTGAAAAACGAGAGAATTCGTTGAAGATTTCTTGTATTGGCAAAGATCAAATATTATTTAGGAGTTTTTTGTAACCAAAGTGATGGTTTTGTTACAGAATATTACAGTATTCGAAAGATTTCCTACTTATAGATGAGGACGAATTCGTGTGCCAAATGGTGGAAACAAATTTGGTTTCTGTGTTTACAATCTTTTTATTTGGGCCTAATGACTACACCATATGTGGAATTAGATGGATTCGAAGATAGTTTTTTAGTATAAAGTGATGGTTCATTTACATCAGCAGAGAGGCTTTCTGAAGGAGAAGTTTTAAATGCTTCTGGACAAAATCTAAATGCCAGATTGTGTACCGAATTAAGTATCTGCAGGTAAGATCTGCAAGCTGATATGTGCACAATAGAGCCAGAGTCAAGTTTTGATCTTTGGGACCGACCATTTAATTTTTCGATGGGAGGTGAAAAAAATGTCTGGCCCTCAAATAGCTTGACCATAATATTATTGCCCCGATATATACATTATATTAGTTGCAAAAAATAAATTATATTGAGGTAAAAGAAAAGAATTATCCCGGCTTGAAAGAAAATCCCATGCCCCCAGCCCTCACCCCCGAAAATGTAATGGTCGGTCCCTTATTTAAATCCTGATAATCGGAGTAAGACATCCATGTTTGCTCCCCAATTTGTGTTTGCAACGACTCCTATTAAATTCAGGGCTTTTTGACATACTCATTAAGGTAGTTTCCGGTCAAAAATAGGAACAAAACTTTGGCAGAAGTGCAAATTAGCAGTTTTAGATTTAGAAAATTTGAACTTGTGACCATTTCTGAAGTCTATTTAAGCATATCTAGTTGACGTTCAATAGAATGCATACTTTTTGATCCATAGCAGAGTAAAAAGTCATGCACATCTACTGAGCAAATCAGTTCCTGGATTAGAGCATTTAACTTTGTTGTTAATTTTGATGTTGAAAAGGCTGACTTAACAATATACCGCCCTTAGGTGCAGCAACATCCTGAGGAATGTTTTCAGTGAGGGTCGTACCTGCCTTATCTCTGAAATTTTTATCTTTTAAAGAATTGGATATAAAGATAGTTAGTCGGCCCCTTAGACCTAACGTGAATTATCCCATACTGCTATGTGGTGTCATAAGCTTGCTCCATGTATAAAGATACGGCAATTATTTGTTTTTTCCTTATGAAAGCTTCTCTAATAAATGTTTAAAGTCTGACAAGACGGTCAGTTGTGTTTCCCAGGCGTCTGTTTCCACATTGAAAGTGATATTAATTTGTTGGACTCATGAAACCAGATGAGTCTGTCATTTATCATTATTTCCATCGTTTTGCAAATACAGCTTGTTAGTGATATGGGACGATAGTTGCAAGGGTTGGTAATGGAGCTTGTTAGTTATATGGGACGATAGTTGCAAGGGTTGGTAATGTAGCTTGTTAGTGATATGGGACAGTAGTTGGAAGGGTTGATAATGGAGCTTGTTAGTGATATGGGACGATAGTTGCAAGGGTTGGTAATGGAGCTTGTTAGTGATATGGGACAATAGTTGCAAGGGTTGGTAATGGAGCTTGTTAGTGATATGGGACGATAGTTGCAAGGGTTGGTAATGGAGCTTGTTAGTGATATGGGATGATAGTTGCAAGGGTTGGTAATGGAGCTTGTTAGTGATATGGGACGATAGTTGCAAGGGTTGGTAATGGAGCTTGTTAGTGATATGGGACGATAGTTGCAAGGGTTGGTAATGGAGCTTGTTAGTGATATGGGACGATAGTTGCAAGGGTTGGTAATGGAGCTGACAGATGAGAAAAGGTCTTTTGAGCACATGAAATCTGCATACGGTTTGGACATAATGCAAACAAAAAAGGAAAAAGGGACAATGGTGTATTTGCGAAAGATGACCTTTATGTATTGCAAGTAGATTTCCTAATTGACAGCCGTTATAATTCTACAATCCTTCCATATGACAAATATTTGACGATGGAGGAAGACACCTGAAATTAATTGACATAAATCGTAATGAATTGAGAGGACATGGGTATTTCAATATGAATTCAGAGTGCATGAGTATTTCAGTATGTCATTGACATTTGGTTTCTCTGTTTTTACAGTCACTGTATTTGTGTGTGATAGACCCACGCGCTGTTTAAGGGCAACATTTCTTGAAGCAGCATATCAACAGTATTAATCATAAATGTCTTCTCTCCAGCACAGATTATGGTGATATTCAATGTTACATAGGGGGAGAAGCCAACATGGTGTGCGGTGTTGAGTGAAGGAGACTATCACAGTACCACCCGAGTCTCGAACGTGGATACCAGTTTAAATACCATGTCCATAATACACAGCTGATGGTGGGCTTGTCCAGACCTCTCCAGGACTGGTGCTGGAGAAGAAAATCCCACTCAAAACAGAGGTTATAGATTCAAAGACTGAGAAACAAAACTTACTCTTATTAAACTTTGGTCCAGTACTAAGTACCCAAATGCAAAACTTGCAAAACACAGTGAAGAAAAGAGTAGGCTAGCATCTTTACTGGCAAAGTACCCCGATACCTTCTCCGAGTCACCTGATGACAGTGGAAAGACTGATCTCATGCAGCATTGCATCAAAACAGGCAATACAGCTCCTATAAGATTCCATGTGGACTGCCTGTTGGGAAAAAATGGTTTGTAGTTTTGTGGGTTTAATGCCATGTTTCAGCACATGAAAGGCTATACGTAGCGAGCAGCATTTCTGGTGGAGGAAGAACCAGGGAAAACCCCAGGAAGAACCACCGACCCACGGGAAGCTACTAGCAAGCTTTTTCACATACCCACGTTTCCGAGCCGAGACTCGAACCCACGCAGACAGAGGTGAGATGCCAGTGATCTGTGCAAGCAAGCGCCTTAGAATACTTGGCCACCCGGGGCCTCTGGGAAAAGATAAATCGAAACGACCAAAATCAGGAAAATGTTAGCTCATGGAGTCATTAGGCCCTCAAATAGTACATCGGACTCTAACATAGTGTTGGTCATGCCAGTCTTCTGGCAGTAACACAAGAATGGTGAGATCATTGAGAACACACTTGAATTCGACATCCCTGTGGCCAACAATATTACGCGCAGTTTACACTGATTACATGTACACTGATATCTTCGATGCACTATATTAAGTCAGATTTGAACTCCTTTTATAAGAACATTTAATTTTCCTATATGCATAGAAAGCATGAAAGTCCTGTCCTCTGTGATGTATGACACTGATTGCCTGCGCATTGATATCTTAGATGCACTATATAATTTCAGATTTTAACTCCTTTGTACCTGAAACCATTTTCAAATTACAGAAATAATTTATTTTTCCAGTCAAATCCTTCAACGTAATTGTAGTAAGTGTTTGATTTTGGTCTTAACTGAGTTATACAATTCGAAATCTGTCGTGTATCCATATAAACAAACATTGGGAAATTGTCCACTTGTAAGGATGTTTTAGATGCCAATTCTTAGAGTACCAAAATTGTAGTTTATTTATATGTACTTACAATTTTTGGATTTTGTTTCATACTTTACCATTTTCTAAACTGATAAACAGGTTTGATGTTCATTTCGTACAAAATTAATGTATACAGTGCATTGAATTGAAGAGGCAGTGACAGACTGGGCCAGACAGTTGGATATGCTCTTTGATCAGGCGAGCCACCATAATGGTGTTCCATATAATATTACCTAAAAGCCCGTGGCCCCTCTGCCCCCGGGAAGATTGCCAGATGGGCCAGTCTGCCAGTGTGAAGAGACGTAATAAACAAGAGTGCAGATCATAACGTTTGAAATGTAGCATGGAATGACCTTGATACAAAACAATTTTCCATTCATACTTTTTGGTGAATAATGTATTGACCAATGCATCGTTTTCCTCTAAGGAAAGGATTAAAACCTTTTTCAAACCAACGTGGCGACGATGTCTCCCTCAACGACTATAACCTTTTGTATCTCGAAGGAAGGTACCTTGTAAGTCATTGTCGTATTTTTCTTGCTTCTTTCTTTATTTTTATATTCAACAGTTTCCCTTGGTTACCTATCAGCTAAATATTTGTACTTTACAAGCTAATAGTTCATCGAAGAGTAACACTGCATTGTGCTTGTCAATGGCAGATCAAGTACTACCCTCTGTGGTGCACATGGTTTGCCATTATAATAACAAGGCTTCTTGACCCACTGTTCTTCTGTGTCGACTTCTCCGCAATTTCCTTTCAAAATCTACATATTTGCATACAACTAAGGGTCACATTTCAAATGATAATCTCAGTTATTAAAGGTAATTTTGTGCATGGTTCAAGAAAGATGCATAAAAATAAATTATGGTCAATGTATGAAACATAATTTTGATAGTAACATTTCTCTTCGGATACAGTAGCTGGCAGAGGGCAAAGTTTAGTTGATTGTTGTACTATATATGCAACTTTTGTCCTTTAATTCCTTCTTTATGTCATCGTGCAGGATGTATTCGCATCTGAAAGATTTCCATGAAACTCAATATGAGCATGTATAGATAAAACCTCAATATGAGTTAGGTAAAATGCGGTATCTGCTCCCAGTAATTAACTGAACTTGCACATAATTTTTAGCCATCTTGTTATCTTAACTGATCGTAAGGAAACCTTTTAAATGAGTCATTTCTTTAAAAAGATCTTGGACAAGTTTGATGATGAGCAAACTTCGCGCAAATTAGAGGTTGTGGTTTCTACTTGTTCGCCTGCTGTTACCCACAGACAACATTTTTTAACTTGTGTTGGTGAAATTTCGTGTATCGGAGTTAAATTTACAAAAATCAGATGCGTTTAATCAGTGTTAAAGCCCAATGCTTTTTTTTCAGAATATGATGGCCAAACCCCAGAATCTATGTATCTGAACCGTCTTAAACTAAATCTGGCATACGAGTTTATAATCGCAAGACATCAGACATACGATTCCTGTCAATCATCTTGATGGATTGCACAAGGTACATTCACTGAGACTGTATTTAAAATGAAACAAAGAAAGAACGAAAGAAACTGTAATGCAGGCATTATAATTAATCAAGTGTGATAGCTAGTTACTCTAATTAATCAAGTGTGATAGCTAGTTACTCTAATTAATCAAGTGTGATAGCTAGTTACTCTAATTAACCAAGTGATAGCTAGTTATTCTAATTAATCAAGTGTGATAGCTAGTTACTCTAATTAATCAAGTGTGATAGCTAGTTACTCTAATTAATCAAGTGTGATAGCTAGTTACTCTAATTAATCAAGTGTGATAGCTAGTTACTCCTATGTACTTGAATTACTAAGCCAGTCTCCAGTTATTATTTATTTAGAACTGGTTTTGATGAAACTCGATATATTAGCCCCTGTAGCTAAGTGCTGAGTGTATCTTTATATTACAAGACAGATTACTCGTTCGTATGATTTGAAAACATAAACGCTTTTCATGCAAATAATCATGTGTAATTTACTCGTCAGAATCAAGAGAGTGAATACTATTAGGCCCACACTGCCTTTGCTTACCGGAAAGAACTGTCTGCAAACGTCCTTTTTTTTTTGAGATGGAAGATTCCAAACTATCACCTTTAATTCATCTCTGTGGCATGCAACTCAAGGGAGTTATACATTTCGTTTGGAGTGAGGGTGGGAAAAGAGTCATCATAAGAATATGAATGAGCATTTAGGATTATATATTTCATTTTTATTAGACAAGACAGAAAACAAGTCTTAAGTCACTGACATTGACTACTATTAATTCCCTCTCTCTCTCTCTCTCTCTCTCTCTCTCTCTCTCTCTCTCTCTCTCTCTCTCTCACACACACACACACACACACATATATATATATATATAGTGTTTCAAATATATGTAGGCGAAAATGAATGTAAGAATTTCAATAAAGTTAGTGGAATAATGGACATTAAAAATGTTGTTTGTTCCTTTTTATTTTTGTCGGCTGGTTAAAAGCATAAATATATGAAATAATGAACAAAAAGTAATATGACACTGACATTAACTGAATTGTAAAGCGGGATTAGAATGGGGATATATAAAACTATTTTCAGAAGCAATCACTTGGTCACGTGGAAGTGTAGAACTATTGTCAGAAACATTCATCCATTTGTCGTGTGGAACTTCAGGCATCAGATCCCTCTTCAACCGGACTCACATACTGCGTTTGTGGAGAAGTGTCTCCGTTTGGCGGTGTATCAATTTTGACAGTTTCATCATCCTTTCTATACAAAGCATTATCAAAGGAAAGATTTCCTACTTCTTTTCTGATCCCAAACCTGGAAAAAGCACCAGATCCAAAGCGTTGTTTCAGTAGAAGCATCCCAATCACTATTATTAGCAGTATCCCTATAACACCAATGACGATGCCGGCTATTCCTCCCCCACTCAGAGAAGGGCTCTCAAGGGACTTTTGATCTGCCAACATGATAAAAAAAACTATTTTTTCTTTCTTGGTCAGATCAATATTTTGTCACATTTAGATAGATACTATTGGTATCTAAACCTCTTCAGGTCTACATCTATTGGATACATATAGTCAGAATTTCTCACTTTCAGATTAATTATTTGGTTAATAGAGTTCTGAAACAGAAAATCATGTATAAACTGACACACTTGTTCTCACTAAGGAATCAAGCCCAAATTGTTAAATTGAAATTAATCCCCCCCCCCCGTTTTTTCCTTCTATCATTTACCAACCAAGTTAGGTATTACATATTAAAACAATATGTTATATTAGAGGAATAATTGTGAATAGCAAATAAATTATGTGCTCGCATGTATGTGTGTATTGCATTTGCAGATGAGCAAATTCTAACATGTTCAATTACTCACTGAGATATAGGACGGAAGGTGTCTGTGAATCACTTCGGTTCACTACCGAGCCATTTGGGTATTTGATTGTGTATCCGCCCGACCCTGGACTCATTGTATTGATCTGTGACTGAGTTTGAGGAAGGATATAGGGTGTATATGTAATTTGTTGTCCGGTGTTGGAGCTTCCTGTGGGCGGTGAGCTGGCCATGGTGGAGAACACTGAAATATACAACCGCAAGGAAAATGTTAGAACCATTAGAATTGAAAACCGATTTCCTTTTCAAAGGTGATACTATGTCCACTTGAAAGGTTTAATTAGATAATGATTGTTCCTTGTTCTTTTTATGTTGCATGGACAGTAAGAGTTGTCAACAGCTTTTGAATATTCTTTGCTATCCTATACTTACATACATACATATATTAATACATACATACAAAACAACAATTATTTTACGGATCAGTAAATAATCCTTTAGATCTAGAACAGAATACCACTGGCAAGCATAGTACCAATTTTCCCACAATATATGTCAGTATGCTAGCTGTGCAGTTGGCGTGAACAAGTTTTTTTTTTTTTTTTTTTTCTTCACAGAATGAGGGACATTTTATTTATCTAAAATTGGTACTATTACATTATGCATTAATTCATTCATGGCATCGCAAAACTTCTTGCAGACGTAAATGTAAACTTTTCCTTATAAAAAATTCAAACAAAGCACTTACGAATGGGAATTTTACACACATAACCCAGGTTCACAAAGCAGTCTACGTCGTTCCATTGGCCATTCAATCGATTCATTTCCACACACTCCTCCAGCTGGTTTGTCTGGCCCACACCAGATGGCGCTCCCTGCTCCCAATTCAAGTAGTCAACTGGAGTTTGGTCACTGTATACAAAAGCGCCTGTTGGTAAGAAAAATTGTGTTTGTATCAGCTATCTAACACGAATAAACTCTTACGGTGTAAGTATACTGTGCAAATTAAGACTTGTAAACTGCTATTGTAGTATGAAAAGGAACACAAACCACTAAGTTACAAAACATTCCAACCTCAGACTTAAAATTTGACACCTTGGATAACTGTCAACATGGATAACTGTCAACATGGATAACTGTCAACAAATTTGTTAAGAGGTTTTCAGGTCGACTCCTCATACTCGAATCCTGCCAAAGTGTGTGTGTGTCTGTGTCTGTGTGTGTGTGTGTATATATATATATATATATATATATATATATATATATATATATATATATATATATATATATATATATATATATATATATATATATATATATATATATATATATATATATATATATACTTGCCATTTTTTGGGGAAGTAACTCTAAGTTCAGAGTTCGTCTGATATCTGTACCAATTTCCCGTGGAGGCGAATAAAGTATCAAAATAAAAATAAAGCTGTTTACAAGCATGAATTGCTCGATCATGATATTACAAATCAATGTTATACAGCTTAGATAACGAAATGTTTATCAACATTCCTATGCTCCAAGCAGCATAACGCGACATTACAGACTCCTTCTTTGCACATTCTGGAGGGACCTGCTCTACGGAGAGGCCAGTAAGAAAATATAGGCGAAAGGAACAGGGCTTAGGACAGTATGACCATATTCATCACATCGTTTTCAAAAAATAAAGTGTACCCGAAGGTCCCTTTGATAGGCCTGTCCATATATTGGGTTTATAGTTTGGATCCTGTACCGTAGCTTGTTGTATTAGGGACATCACAAACGTGTTTTCCGTTGGACTGTGAATACTCAGCAGGCCCATGCCAATTTTGTTGCATTTGTAGTTGGCCTCAGGCCAGGACATCTTTCCATTGACGTCCAGGAAGTAGCAGAAACCTCCATTCTTGATCCAAGTTGGGTCGGCACACTGCCCGGGGATAGGAGAGGTGGCCATTGGCGGAGAAACTACAATATAAGCGAGTACATAGATGCAAAAATATTATAGGTCTGGTTGTATAATTAGGATTTCCTGAAACACTGGATTTTGTCTCAGTATTGACTCCGAGACATAGATTTTTTTCATCTTTGATCGTATGTTGAGATATATACTGCCTTTAACATGATTTGAAAGGTAAGGCAAAAAAAAGTAACACAATATTAATAAAGATAAGATGACTTGATCAGCATAGATGGAAGACTACATGCATAGTGGGAAGACTACATGCATAGATGGAAGACTATATGCATAGTGTGAAGACTACATGCATAGGTGGAACACTACATGCATAGATTGAAGACTATATGCAAAGTGGGAAGACTACATGCATAGATGGACGACTATATGCATAGCGGGAAGACTATATGCATAGTGGGAAGACTAGATGCATAGTCTAGGCATAGTCGAAAACATTAAAATTAGATTATTTTGGTGAAATGATGGCCGATATTCTTATGGTACTTGAAATATTATAAAACATCATGTTGTGTAACAGTCAGCTCACATACCAGGTTAAACATTGGGTAGAAGGAGATATATCCTTTGTATTTTTTCAACAACAATTGCAATGTTGGAGGAAATAAGAAAAGGAGAAAAACACTGATAATTAGAGGTAAGTACATCTATTTTTTTTATACTTTTTTTATACTTATTTTTTTTTTTTTTTTGATCGAACCCTTTGCTGGAAGACAGGATGAATCAGATGCTGTACACTCCAGCAGAACATATTTAAACGTTAGTGTACTTACATGCTCAATATTTTGACTTATGCATACCTGAGCTTATTTTGCAGACGTAATTGAAGAGGCTGCTACAGGTCGTATCATTCCATTTTCCAACGTTGTCGACGGCCACACACCCCTCGTTTGCACCATGATCCGGCTGATTCCTGCCCCAGCTGGCGTACAAGATCGGCCACCCGTCGGACCACGAGTACACACCGGTTGAAACCCCGGATGTCTAGAAAAGAAAGAATGCCAATTGCAGTAAAGAAGATAAATGCTTTTTGTTTGTCTTCTGTCTTGCGGTGTTCGTCTTGCCAATTAGACCCATTAGACTAAAATGCACATAAAGCATTTAGACATCTAGGTTAGGTTTTGCAAATTTGCACAACTGATGCCAATCCGCCATCACATTTGGCAGTCTTTAGGAAAGAAAGAAAGAAAGAAAGAAAGAAAAACAAACAGACAATTTTCAAAATTGTATATGGTTTCTTCTCAAGAACTAATGGAACAATTGTGAGAAAATTTACAGAGATCCTTTTGCCCTCTCCCTTCTTTAGTGCCACGTAATTTTTTTTTTTTCGGGTGGGGGGTGGATTTTTTAATAATTGGTAGTTTTGGGGGTGCTATATTTACTTTGGTATTTCTTTGGGCCTGTAGACAATTGTGGTATTTTTTTAGGAGTAAACCTTCTTAGTTTGGTATTTTGCAGGGTCACCCACTTCAAAAAAAATATACATATGGTAGCAGATTTAGTATACAACAATAATAGTATAATACAAAGAATAACTTTGGGTTAATATGCTAATAAAACCACATACTGAGAATTAAAGCCATCAAAAAGTAGCCTAGAATAACGTATGTATTGATAGGTTAAGACAATTCTAATTACATCACTGTGTAATAGTTTTGTCCTGACTAAGGAAGGGACACATCTCGATGTCTTCTGTGTTTTATCTCCTTTGCATATGCTTTTCAAAATTCATACTGGTGAGTTTGGACAGAAAATTCTTATTATATGCCTGGGAGTGTAAAATTGTATTTGGCATTTTTTTTTTATTTGGGGGGGGGGGGGTATTTTACGGGGTATTTTGAAGGGTTTTCTGCACATTTTTTGTATAGGCAGTGTACATTTTTATTGATATTTTGGGGTGTGCAAATGTTTTTTTTTTTCGGGGGAGGGGGGTATTTTTTGTAGGTTTTCTGCTCATTGTTATATATGTATTATATACAAGATTTTGGACTATGACATACTGCCACCAAAATATGAGAGTACTTCCCCCACCCCCGCCACCAATCCCAGGACTTGTGGTTTTAAGGTCTTTCATGTTGGTACCTACGATGCCGATCCACCATTAAATGTGTCCACTGTTACTAAAATACAGGAAATTTGAACGACTTCTCCTCAAAATCTCCCTACTAATTTTTAAATTGTTTTTAATAAAAGACCCTCTGTCTTTAAGATTGCTTGGCTAATGGCCACTACATTTGACTATTGAGCCAATGCTAACCAGGTGAGGAATCTCAATCCCACTTGCAAAGTTTTGAAATTTATTACATGGAAGATTTATAACTCTCTCTCACACACACACACTCACATTTGTTAGACATGTCAACGGAAGACCTCCATTGTATTCTCAAAATTGATCCATTGTTCTTGCACAGCATAAAGTCCAAAAATACAACTGAGGATCGATTGTTCCAAGGTGGTAACTATGGTACACTTTTGTATTGTACCAGTTGATCCAAGGTCTGAAATCCACTGTGGCTCAGTGGTTAATGCATTGGACTCATAACATGAAGGTTGCGGATTCGATTCCCATCATCAAATCAGCTCAGATTGGCAACCGTGGTGTGTCCTTGTGCAAGGCACATTACTATTCTTGCCTTGGTACGATAGAACTTTCAAAATGTTGTGGCGTAAAACACCAAAACCAAACCGAACCAAACCAATCCATAATCTGAGTCTTATGTTGGGAGGATTTACAATGTCATTACTATATATATATATATATATATATATATATATATATATATATATATATATATATATATATATATGCCTCCTCTGTTAAGACTAACACTGAGTGGAAACATTCCAGGAATACATGGGATTGGATTATTAAATGTATACATACACTAGCATCAGAGAGACCTATCCAATACGGAGCCATGTTGTACGCCAACACCTGTATGAAGGATGCTTCATAAACACTCAAGATGGATGCCAGGTTTCCGCCATCAGCTTTACATACCACTTGTGCATCCTGCCATGTTTTCTCTGAGAAAGAAGGAAAGATTTCATTTCTTGAATTTTCGGACAAAATGAAAATTTGATAGAATGACAACAAGTCTTGAGCTAAGATAATCCATGCTGATGACAGAACCATCTTCATCTTAAAATACAAAAATGCAACCACCAGTATCTGATAAACCTGCAAATTACTTTTGTGTGGAAAAACAAAATATTTTGAGAAGGCAAATCATATTTTTATATGTTGTTTTTAGATAGATATACATTAGAATCTAGATAGCTTCAACATCCAAGGGACCTCGCAAATCAGTTTGATAGATCTCTAGTTCGAGTCAGCGAGGTCTCATATAAAGTTTCTTCTCGTATTTTGAAACGTTTTAGCGATCTGGGATGATCTAGCCAACAAAATGTTACTGCACACAAATTAAGACATACTCACTCAAAAACATGGGGAGAAAGTTGTTATTACCGTATATACCTGAGGGCAGATCCGGGTCTATGTTGTTTGTTCTACTGATTACTCCTAACAAACTGCATTGACCCAGATCTGTTGGCGCATTATGCAACGGTAGATCTGGGTCTGTGCAGTTTGCGGTTGGAATCGACTTTTAAGCGAGTATATTATGGTCGGTAAAAGTCCGTATTAATTTGCTTTAGATATAATATAACATATGCTAGATGTTAGAATATAACAGTTGCAAGGGAACTCGTTTTTAAAAGCTCATGTTTGTCTGCATATAATTTTGAAAATTGTTTTTCAGAAAATGAACATTTTATAAGAAAAGGTCAGGTTTATTTGTCAACTACAGCACCAGTATGAAGAAGCAGCACTGAATACAGCATTATGCTTTGTATCTTAGCGATACTTCAGCTCCACGTGCCTAAAACAATCTTGTACATTGCTGACCTATATACCATTAAGGTGTATTAATACTGTGGAATGGAAACAATATTCATGGACCAGAACAAGATGGGTAGGATTTAGCCATCACGCAAACATGAATTTAACACTATCACTTAATGGATACATACTGAAAAGTACAGGTGACGGATGATTAAAGAATTTATCTTTCAAGCACCTTCGTGCAACATTGTCCTATGCATATCATGGTACGACATCTAAACGTTTTGCATAACAGATGCAAATTGATAGATACCATCACACTTTGCCGATAAACTCGTCCAAAAGTGTTGTAAATGACATTTTCTAACAATAACCAGGCCCGTCGAGAGGGGGAGGGGGGGAGGGGCCAATTGCCCGGGGTCCCATCGATTTCTAGGGGCCCGCTGTCAACTCAGTTATAAAAAATAAATGAATAATTAATCTTTGCAGTAAATATTAAAAGTTGTTCCTTGCAAGAGTATAAGTTATTGTCGATTACTACAGGTTTTATATGCAAAACTGTACACAGGTTTTATATACAAAAAAAATTAAACTAGTTTGGGGCCCATCACTGCTCCATCCAGGGGTCAGGAATTTCTGTCGGCGGGCCTGACACTAACCTTTCTAATTATATATTTGAATTACATTTTAGGCCAAGAAAAATTGCTTACGATTTACGTTATTTTACAACAGCATTTCTCTTCAATGTGTGTATATAGTACTGGATAAATCTAATCAGTTCTATCCAGTAATACAGAGTCTTCATCATGATATAAAAGTGAATAACAAACATTTGCACATTGTACTTTTCGGAGAAAGCATAGTAGATGATCTTAAAATGTATGTATTAATATTAAGAGTAAAATATTTTCATCTGTTAATATTCCAGAGTGATGAAACTAATTGTACACAAACACACACACTTGTAATGCGAATGCTTCCATGAGAGTGTCAGATATTCTGCAGGTATAAGTTGGTAGTCTGCAGTGGCTCTTTAAACCAGACTTACGTGCATTGCTGTAAACCTTGTAACAGTTTTGGGGGTCCACCATAGACGTGTAACCAGCTGAACATCTGTTAGGCGGCTTGATTGTTGGTACATTTGGATCTGTAAGAAGAAACAAATTCTGCATACAATGCACATTAATACAGACTGAGTATTGATACATTTGGATCTGTAGCAACAAACAAATTCTGTATACAATGCACATTAATACAGATTGAGTATTAATACATTTGGATCTGTAGCAACAAACAAATTCTGCATACAATGCACATTAATACAGATTGAGTATTGATACATTTGGATCTGTAGCAACAAACAAATTCTGTATACAATGCACATTAATACAGATTGAGTATTGATACATTTGGATCTGTAGCAACAAACAAATTCTGCATACAATGCACATTAATACAGATTGAGTATTGATACATTTGGATCTGTAGCAACAAACAAATTCTGCATACAATGCACATTAATACAGATTGAATATTGATACATTTGGATCTGTTAGAAGAAACAAATTCTGCATACAATGCACATTAATACAGATTGAGTATTGATACATTTGGATCTGTTAGAAGAAACAAATTCTGCATACAATGCACATTAATACAGATTGAGTATTGATACATTTGGATCTGTTAGAAGAAACAAATTCTGCATACAATGCACATTAATACAGATTGAGTATTGATAAATTTGGATCTGTTAGAAGAAACAAATTCTGCATACAATGCACATTAATACAGATTGAGTATTGATACATTTGGATCTGTTAGAAGAAACAAATTCTGCATACAATGCACAAATTTATACAGATTGAGTATTGATACATGTGGATCTGCAGCAACAAGACAAATTCTGCATACAATGCACATTAAAACAGCTCAGGTGTTACATCATGTGCTTAACAGAGAGACACTGATGTGCGATCTGATTTGGGGACAATTAGATTTGAAATGCATCAAGTATTCCGGCATGTATGGAAATAACATGAGCTGAAACTAAAACCATTATGATTCTGTATAAATAACTAACATGATACATAATAAAGTTTATACAAGAACTATTTATCAGCTATTCCGGATATTATAATTGTCAATAATAGATAAAACTAGAAATAAATAGATAGACTAAATTGCGTCTCTGATTGTGTCCTGGCCCCGCTTCAAAATCGTCACAAGTCTGACTACATATTAAGTTCCGATTTTCAGACTACATTATTTAAAACAGGTACAGTATGAATATTGCATTAAAGCTACATTCTATTACAGGCATGTCACATTAAGTTGTAACATTACGGACTTTGTGAACATTTTATTCTAAAGCTTAACCTGACATATCATTATATTATACATACTCCTAGTAATATCAACTTCAAAAAAATTCCCAGGTAGTTATATAGATTAGTCCACCAAATCTAAAGCTTAGCCTGACATATCATTACATTATACATACTCCTAGTAGTATCAACTTCAAAAAAATTCCCAGGTAGTTATAACTAAATAGGGACCTAATATCTTGACTGTACCTGGATAATGTTTCGTATCATTTGATGTAAAGTTGAAAGGAGATGCTAACAACTCAGTTATAAACAATTTAATGAGAATGTTCGTTAAAGACACAATCATTTCTTAAGGTAGTAATCATCTTTTCAAGTTGAAAGACTATGTACACCATTTTCATCACGAATAAAGAGTTGTGACCACCAACGACTCTAAGAACAAAACGAATACAGCAAGGTATCAAGAATAATATATTGCGGAAGTTGAGATCAGGAGTGGGTAATGCTCAACAAAACTGGTGTAGAAGCTATTGGGTTTACAGTGTATGCTACACTTTTTAGAATACAACTTCACTTTCAGATACTAACACATCATTGTCTATTGTATCCTTTTGTTATTCCTCAGGATTTTAGATTTACCATTACATTTGCAAAAGCTTCATAAGTTATAGAAGGTGGTAACCAGGATTACTAGATTGAAAATATTTGCCTCATTAGGATACAATTATTCAGATACAATAGCCCAATCCGTTATTGATAAATACAGGAACGGAATTCATATTTGTACGACTACATTACTAGAGGAAAAATTATTGATGTGGCAGCTTACACGTCTTTATCAAATGTAATACTTGATTAACCATGAATGATTTTAAATGAGTAGTTTTGATTCTGAGTAAGAAACTGATCCAGAAAAATTCTTCAAATCAGCGATAGAGAACATTATGATTACTGTCTAAGGATTGCCCAGCATACTTTATTTTCAAGGGTACAAACTGAGACAACAGTTTACAGAAGCAACACGGTATTTATGTGACGAACAACATAAATATACAGTAAGTGTTAACAATATCTAAATTGACCACCACTGTATCTGGTTTGATTTGAAAAGTACACCTGATAATAGATTACATGGTACATGGTATAAATTGACTAACGTTCAACAAGGCATACACTTGCAGATAAACTGTAGAAAAAAATGCAGATCAACACAAAATGTATATTTATTTAGCTTTAGATGCTCAGATGAATATTCAACACAACCAAGTCTAATCTATACTGTTTTAAAGCACGTTAGTTACAATAAATGGATGAATTACATTTTGAGTTTTCTGATGGAGGTATTTTTTGTGAGTTTGACAAATGTAACATGAATAGTGCATTTGAGGAAGAATTTATCAAAACGTGTTTGATATGTGGCCTGGAAATAATCACAAAACCTAAAGGAAGACTACGGTAAACACATCGATAAAGCAACACAAGTTAAAAACAAATTGATCCACCTGAGAAATGTAACGATATGCCTATTATCCATGCAATTATCCCGTGAAATAATTACAGATGCAATGAAAAGGAATAGCACAGCATAATCCGATGTTAACATGGACGCCATTTGAAAAACGCTAAAAGACAAACATAACATAAAGGCGCTAAAAAATAGTGTACCACATATTGAACAAGTTGAAGTGCAATGAAATAAATAGAAAGGATGCTGGTCTGGCTGTAAGTGCATTTAAGCTATTTGCTGATTTTGTGCAAATCAGGTACAGTAATCAGACCATAAACTATCCCTTCTTTTTCGACAATATCTATTCCATGTATGATTTCGGCACATCTCTAAAACGATCCAACACAAAGAACCGTCTTAAATTAAACCACAAACAGTTAATATGGGGCGGAATTCTTTATTACATTAAGGTTAACAACAAAATGAATTCTGATACTTCCTTTACGTTAGCGAGAGAAACTAACACCCACACATAACTTTATATGTCATTTGCATGAGGTATTTAAAATAACCGCATAACATGATTACATGTGGTCTTACAAATTGTGGAAAGAGAAAGTTTGTATTAGATATGGTCGTGATCGAATATAAGATCTTCATTAGCTATATTGTCATCATCTTTCTATACAACAAGACATGCAACAGAAACAACATTGTAAAGACGACCAAGTAATTATGAAATATCCTGGCAAAAAAATTGACAAATGGTTGAAGTTACTTATTTATGTTTTCTAGGGTACTAATACTCTCTTTCTGATACAATTGTGCTAACTTAAAGGATGCAAAAAACGAAGGCAACACATTTAAGCAAGTTAGCATTTATTGGTAGGCGTTATGGAATATCTGTTTGTGTAATTGTACAAAAGTTTAACTCCATCACGAAAGATTTCAGAGGGAATACAAAGATTCAAGTTATATTTTCAAAAGAAAAGAAAGCGTTAGACAGCATGTTTGAAGAAAGCCATATTGTTCCTGATTATAAGAAAAATTAAATAAATTGAATTTTAAAACAGAATATAAAAAAAGACACCACGTATTCATCTTGAATTACCGTTTGGATACATGCTAGCAGAGTGACCATATGGAAGTGTGTTTATATTATCTACTAAATTTCTCTTGTCGTCGTGTGCACACCAAGCAACTTTTATTTTAACCGCAATATTGTATAATTCGTGATGGCAATATCTTATTAAGTTCATATCCTGTATATTTACAAGTTTGATGAAAAGACAATTTCGATACATTTTGAATTTTAAATTTTCTTTGATCACATATTTTTGGATACCCTTGTATACCATTTTCTTGTCATGATCAGCCCAAAGAATAGACCTTGCTTCCAAGATCACAAAATTCTCGTGTAGCAACACCACATAATTCGTCTTCGAAACGACCGAGAACTTTCTTATTTATTTGAGGAACACCAGATATATTGTTGTTCTTGTAATTATTTGTGTCGTAAAACTGTACGCTGTCATGTATGTCATCGTAAAGTTATCAGTTTCTACCTGAATTAAAAAAAAAAACTAATTTGAATATGCCATTAAGAACCTCGCGTTATCACCAAATAGGTGTTTTACCTTATTGTAGTAAAATTATTTTACATCACCAGTTTGGATAACTCTGAATCGTCCATAAATGGGTTTGGTTGATGTGATATTTTTGTTTTTCAGACTGACTAACACCAAGTGTTTATGATTGTTATCCATCCAAATGATACTTTTTTCTGGTATTCGCAAAGCTTGTTTCACCAGCGCAAATTGTTACCTTACAGAGATTTTCCATCTTTTTACCAAACACAGAATTATTCATCAGTTTGAACAAGTCTTTTTCAAATTCATTGGTTTTTTTTTTTTTTTTTTTTTTTTTTTTTTTTTGTATTTTTTTTTTTGTAGGGTGGTTTTTAATTTAATCAAAGAATTTAACCATGGATCCTGGATTGAATAGCATGCGTCTGTATATCTTTGTTAGTTTCAAATCAAACAATTTCAAATTATAGGTCTTTAGATCTTAGGCTCTAATGGGTTTGTACCATTTTTCCCATCTATTAATTTCTTTTGTAAAAATAATATATCACATTCTTGTGAAATTGGTTTTTCTAGCGTCAATGGGTAGTCTTTTAAACTGCCTTATAGATGCGTTGGTGCCTCTAAATTTATTTATAAAATGCTACCAACTTTCCATCATCTTTATAAGACATTAGGTTATCTTTGATGACTTTGATTTGTGTTTTTGTTGTCCATCTAAAGTTATTGACAGGCATAACTTGGCTTATGATCCAATATTAAAGGTTGTTAGGATTTAGGTACATAATGAAATATATTTGACTTTGATCTGTTGTATTTCTTCATCATCTCTAATGTTAGCTTCATCATCAATTTTAGTATTCATGATTTTATTTAGCATATCTATTTGGTATCATGTTATTTCATCCTCTAATATCAGATTATATCAACATATAAAATAGTAAAATATAAACAATAGCACATAAAATATGAAGGATAGAAAAAACATAACTGAGCTTAAGAGAACTTGTGCTAATTGCAAATCCTGTATGACATATTACACGAACATTGAAGATAAAAAATAAGGACTACTTTACAAACTTGGAGAAAAAGAATGTAACGAACACTGGAATACTTTAAAAGGTGCTTGTGCATTGAATGCCATTTTTCAGCACATGATAGGCTATATACATGGTGGCCAGTATATCTGGTGGAGGAAGAACCCGGAAAAAACCCGCTGAAAGAACCACCGACACACGGGAACCTACTGGCAAGCTTTCTAACATACCTACGTTGGCAGAGCCAGAGACTTGAACCCACGCGGACAGAGGTGAGATGTCAGCGATTTGTAAAGGTGAGTGCCTTAGACCACTAGGCTACCCGGGATCCCACTGTAAAAGGTACACGAAAGAAAGATACCACACAGATAAAAGAAAAGTTGAGGATATTCGAAAACTACAAGAGTTGGACTTTTACAGACATTGAAAAAGAACAGAATGCCATGTATAGCATTGAAAATACTCGGTGTTAGCGATGTATTTAACGGTAGAGATGGTGAGGTCTAGACCAGAAAATGCACATATTACTCAGAAAGGTAGAGAGGAGTTTTTAGCACTGACTTCAATACAAAAAACAAGGTGGAGATTCTTGTCTTGTAAAACGTTTAAATGTTTAAAAATTGCCGGTCAGAAAGAAACGGATAATATCAAACAGGTGAAATTTACAGTAGAGTTGGAAAGTGTTGAAAATAAAAGATCACCGATACTGTTAGTTCAAGATTTAACATACCTCGAGCGTAACGTTAGAGACAAGAACTGAAAACATAAATTAAAAAGTAAGAAAAAAGTACCATCAGGTGAAAGCTGAAAAGATTGTGCCATAAGAAAGTATTGATAATTGTTATGATTATTACAGCTATATGTATTATTAATACAACGTTTGCTCTGAGTATAGAAAATTTGGTAAAAGAGTTAAGTGATGGTGGTAGCGATGGTGGTAAAGGTAGCAAAGAGTCATTGGTGGGCAAAATTAAGCAAGGCATGAAATATACTGCCAATTATTTGTTCGAGCTATCAAGAAAGGCATTAGCAAAGTTATTTTGTATTTCTGTTAGTGTAAGCTGACTTTTGAAAACAGCTGGACAGGTTGTTTCTTTCTTGGCTGGTCATGTCATTTGTTTGTTCTAGTATTAGTTGGTTTGTTGTTCTCATACGTGCAAATAATGCATAAAAAAGGACCAAACAATTTATAAACTTTTATCTAAAATGTAAATTAAGCAGCTCCGCAACCATCATCATGATTATAAAATATTGTTTGTTTGTTTCGTGATCTTTATATTTGAAATCATGCGCAGTTGCGAATACAAGACTGTCGCCATTTTTTCCTTCTTATCAATATAAATTTTACCTACATCCTTTTCTTTTTCTGTTGTCCATCTTTAAACGAATTGTTATAGACTCTTTAAAAAGCTGCCGTAATTAGAGTTTTACCACACAGGCATGTATGGGGCCTCGGGTGACCGAGTAGTCTAAGGTGTTCGTCTTTACAGATCACTGACATCTCACCTCTGTCCGTGTGGGTTCGAGTATCGGCTCAGCAAATGTTGGTATGTGAGAAAGCTTCCCAGTATCTTCCCGTGAGTAGATGGTTCTTCCCGGGGTTCTCCCAGGTTCCTCCTCAACCGAATATACTGGCCTATCATGTGCTTAAAAATGGCGTTAGACCCATAACAAGAAGAACTGGTATTTATAGTGGTTTTTCAATCCTAGTTTACACCTATCAGATGACATTTTTAAATTGCTGTTGTAGCCAGCAGTCCTAGCCGTTTTCATTGCCACATCACTTGGCAATTTTTTTTTACCGGCACCACCAATAGTATAGTCTTGTCTAACTTTTAAATCTGAAATCTTAACGCGATCATTTCACTTAAGTCAAATCCCTTATGTTTTAATATTGATTTCATTTCTCAAACAACATTTTAGCAGTCCCTTGAACATTTTAAACAGATTGTGTTTGAAATACAGATCAAATACGATCCGATACTCTGATTTAATTTTGCTATTCTTATGTCAAACCATTACTGTCCTGTAATAATAAGTATGTCCAGCCTTTATCTTCATCTGCTATAATCATCTTAATGTAAAAGTTGTTTGACTTTTTCATCCCAGATTCTCAAATAACTCCACTAAATCTCTTAACCCACATCCCCCTCTTAGGTGTCTCTCATTACTAGCTGATGCTGGCGTTATTGTAACCCAGTAAGTCCTGCCAGCGTATACAACAGATCTATTATTTCTAATGATGTATCTCCAATCATGATGAGTAAAGGGGTTAAAGTTATTACAGTGTTTATATATGTATGTACAGGGTTTAATGGTACATCAGCGCAATCCTGGCTATATAAAGCCGAGAATGTGGCGTGGTTGTACATTATTATAAATTGGTTTAAATCTAGACTGTTGTTATTCGAATTAAGTGCATGTTACCGTGGAGTACAAAACCTTAGGACAACAGTTGTCTTATTTGAAAGTAAACATGCAATCAGTATAACGGATTTACTAATTCTGGTGCTCATTGATCTGTTAATTGTCAATAGGAAATTCCACATCCTGTTGCCATTCATTGGCCAATATCTTAAGTCACACTATGCTTTGTATCTGTTAACGTAATCATCACTGTCAAATTTTAAAATGGTGTCAGCAAACTTGTTCAAGGGTTTATATGTGAAATACTTGTTTTTATTGTAATATATTTTTCAGCTCTTCCAATGTTAAAGTGAGTTGTATGACAAGACTGCTTGTTAGTGTTTAGAACCTGATGTTCATTATTTAATTCTCACAAAGTTTCATGCATTAAGAAAATCATACACTATAATGCATTTATTCTTTTTTTTTTCTCACTTGATTGTTTCTGTTCCCATTCAAATCGGTTATGTAGTTCCTGTTTAGCAACTTTATATCTCCGTTTCATACATTTATTCTTGTGAGTATTAATTTCATTTTCCATATCTTCCGAGTTTTCTTCCACATATCTTAGGTGTACTTTTGTTTTACAATGTTTGTCCATATATATATAGAGAGAGACAGACAGACAGACAGAGAGAGAGAGAAAGCCACCACACTTACATATAAACCTTTCATCATCCATGGTTTCTGCTATGTAATTGTGAGCCATCAAATATCCACGATCATTTTTGAACTCATATGAGAACTCATTGCACCTTCTGTACTTTGTTACACGTTTTTCCATTTCTTATGTGCTCTTCTTTCTGTTGCAACGGTCGCATTTTCCAGTTTCCATTTAATCGGCATACTAGATTTACAGTAGCCGAAGTAGCAGAAATTGGTAGTACTTGAAAGAGTAGTACGATGGTTAATGAAATCGAGTCACTTTTTTCTACTGAGAAATGTTTATATTTTGAGGACGTTCTAAGTAGATCAAATAGCCAAACGAAAGTGGCTATATATCATCAACCATCTTACTACTAAAACTAACTTTCAACGAATTCTTCTTCTTTGTTTTACGTTGGTAGCATTTTCTTTTCGCATATGTGGTAAATTATTTTTATCACATTTTTGTGGTAAATTCGGAACATAGTTTTTACATACATAAGAAAACTTTTCACATTTGTAGTGATTTTAACAGATGCGGCACAATTCTTTTCACATATACTGATTATTACATTTGAAAGAATTGGTTCTACCATAAGAAATATTACAACGGATCTTTGATATTTACCCTGCTTACTCTGACAGATGTATGATAACTGAGTGGCACATTGAAAATTGGCCCAATTTCCAACCTGGTCATTAGTTTTCATCGCAACACAATATGTCTGCAAATAAATAAAAAAACAACAGAAGAACATATTAATGAATACACATGTGTAAGATGTAAGTGACACGTTAAAATATGTATTTTTGATGTTATAGAACACAAGTTTATATGAGTTTTTCTCTCTCAGTGAAGCATATTGTCACCATGGCAGCATGTTTACTATACACTTTTTAAAATAATGACAATATTATTCAATATGAAAAACAATAAGTTCATGCATCCTAGAAATGTTGAATTTGTAGTTCAAGGCACACCAAAATCATAGTTATTCTCTGAGACGTTTATAAGAAACAATTAAATAATAGAAGGGTACAGGTTTATTTATTTAAATGCGTACATGTATTTAAACGGTACATGTATTTCATTTCAATGAGCATTTCAAGTGGTTGCACACGTATCAAGTGTCTGCATGTAAGCTAGAAGACTTTTCTTTTTTAAATTGACAGTGCCATGCAGCAATTAATATTAAAACGATTAAAACAGAAGGTGATGAAATATCTCGCATTGTAAACTAAGGGAAAATATAAGCGGATGGAATGTGACACGTCTTAGTCTAGAACTACTGCTTCATCCATATTAACCTTGTAAACAAAGACACACACACAAAACACACACACACACAAGAAAACTAACTGAAGCCTGCCCGATACTCAAAACAGAAGCCTACCGGATGCGCTCTAATATATGACTACAACCTATATAAAGAATATATGGTAAGAAAAAACACTTACTCCCTGTGTATTTGTGGGTTGTCCTTTATCCCATTTAGTATAGGTAACCGGCTCATTATCCAGCCAGACAAACTGACCGTCGTGGTTAAGGTCCGACAGTCCGATCCAAAATCGAAATGTGTAACCCTTCATTAGACTGACCAGGAAAGCTAATGGAAAAAACAAGTCTTGCTGAAGCACACAGGGAAAATTGTCAGTGATGATTCGAAACACTAGTGTCCAGCACAGTATTCTCTGCTGGACACTAGTGTTTAGAATCATCACTGACAAAGCAAAGCAAATGATGAAGGACATGTTTATGTACCTTTGTATAACTTATATCGAGTGTGCTGGTAAAAAAAAAGATATATAAATTTACTCAGAAAGAAACGGAACAATTTCACTCAAGTGATAATCTGCATGATATGTCTAGGATGTTATGTGTTTTTCGCCTAACGTTGTGTTCTGTTGACCAGAATGCTTAGGGAGTCGCTGTTACCTATGTCCAAGGCATGCCTTTCTTCTTACAGTCAAGATCTTCTCATAAAATTACCTTTTCCACTGCGTCTGATAAGGATGTGGGAAGATAGCGGCAATTATGGAAGGATCATTGAATGTTGCATCAATATTAATAACAAAGTTTGTGTACTAATATATTTAGATAAGAATTTAGGGATATGAACTTTGCTAACTGATGACATTGATATAAATAGATGGGTGCCCTGTAGCCAATAGGCAAATACCGCAAGGTATAACGAGCTTTCTGACCTTATATATGAAAACCTGCGTCACAATGCAAATTATTCATACAGCTGATTGACTATGTATTCTTAAGATAGATTTAGGCATATTAGTATAACCGTACAAGTATAAAATTACCTTGTTCAAAATCGTTTTCAATACTGGCAATGTCATAATATTTCCCAAACTTTCGGCACTTGTCGCGAGCATCTGTCCAGTTAGATTTTGTATCTGTTGTCAAACCTCCTAGATAATAACACTTGTTTTCTGAAATATTGAAGAAAATAAAACCTTTAATTCTTTTACCGTCGAGCGACCAGATAATGGAAATTTAAATATTGTCGACAGATGGTCCTCTGAAAAAAAATAGTTGCAATGACATGTAACTTCTAGCTACTGTATGCAGCCAAAGAACGTTGTGATCAATTATTTGACCAAAGTTGCCGTGCGTATTTTTTTTTTTAATTACAAAAGCGCGAAGAAAATGTTTCATATCAACTCTCTCTCTCTCTCAAAAGATTGTACTGAGACAAAGTTGTCCACAAAACTTTTCTCTTTGTGTCTGAGTGCCTACCAGTCGACATGGTAAAGCGCCCAGTTTTGATGTGCCTGACATTGATCAGGCGATTGTCTACTATAGTGACTACACAATACAATTTTATTTGTATTTCATGGCACTGTCATTCTTGTTTTACTCCAAAGTCCTGACGATAAAATTTGTTCAAAGTCATTTCCTATCGATGGCGCCGATTGAATGACATTAGCTTGATGTACTTAATCGAATCAGAAAACTTACGGCCGCCTGGCAATCGTATGAAACCGTTGGCACATCCTCCTGGAGGATAGATCGTGGGGATGAAGGTCGGTCTTCCGTGGACAGGCTTCTCACAGATATAACCCAGCATGTGGTTACAGTTGGCGTCATTCCACATACCTAACGAAGATGTAAGTCTAGCACTCATGACAGATAATAATGTAGGTACAAATTTCATGAATGCAAAATTTAATATACATCCAGACTAAAGTATTATAAAAAGAATTTACCATGTAAATAAATAAGCCTTGATAACTTATCCTACAATACTGTTTACAAAGAAACTCTGCAAGTACTTTATTTATAAATCCCTTGCAAGAGAAAGTCAAATACGTCTACACTTTTTAAATCTATGTCACTTTTTTGGTGAGGGTGTCTTTTTTGGTTGGGGTGGAGGTGGGGGGATTGGGGTCTTGGAAAGGTAAGTGGCTGTGCAATTCAGGTTTAAATTCGCCAGAGTGAAACAAACCCTATTCTTGGTTTACAGAACTGGAACTAAAGAGGTGATCAAAAGGGTCTCATCCATTTATTAATATTAAGAGCTTGATTATGCAACGTACACTCAGATAATAAAACAAGAAAGAACAACACTATTTTTAAAAAAACATAAAAAGAAGAAAATATTTTGAGAAGGAAAAGGAATTTACATTATATTTTCAGTCAATGGTATAAACAAAGGCCAACAAACCATTCCAGTTGTGCATTTCCACGCATCTCTCGCCACCGAAGTAATCATTAGGTTCATTGGCTTCCCAGTTGTTATAATTTACAATTGATAGGTCTGTCCACCTGTAAGGTAAAGCACTTTTCACAGCATTATGAGCATCAGGCCGTAATCAGTCAAGACTTTAATTCTTTTCATGTTTATACTCAATGATCAATATGAACAAATACATTGAGATGATACATCAAGATTACAAAATTGTTATAGTTCCAACTGCAACTTAGATTTTCTTCTGATTAACTTCATGCATGCTATGGACTCGTTCAAGTGTAGGTATGGGATAATTAATGGCCGAATTCTAAAGTATTTACTATCATTTTTCTCTGCTTGCAAGATAACATCTTTTCCCATTCTGACTAAGTGTTGTTAAAGCGTGGATATACCATTACTGTATATTAATTGCAAGCAATGAGGTACGTTAAGTGTGTATTTAAACAAAGAATAAATTATTAAAATGTTTTATGGATGATCATTATAGTTAGAATTCGATTTTTCAGCACCTCTAAATCCAAACAAAATGCTATGGGAAGGAACAATTGTTTTTATTCTTTCTTATGTGCCCTTTTTGTTTTATCTAACGAAGTTAATATAAAATATATCATTAATATATATATTTGCACCCGACAAACACCCGAGCAGCCATTTTAAAGGAATTTTACATTTCACTTTTTGGACTCATGATACTAATTATATGCAAAAAATGGGAACCAGTCTAGAAATGAGTGAACATTAAATATTAAATAGAGTATATATATATATATATATATATATATATATATATATATATATATATATATATATATATATATATATATATATATATATATTGGTTTGGAGGGCCATAATTGGTTGATAATGAAAAGTCAAATTCTAGTAAAAAGAATCTTTTGAGAGTTTATCCTCTTTGTAACTGAAATAATAGAGACAATGTTCTATTGATGGAATTTCAGTCCCTTTACAAATTTGATTTTGGAACACTCATTAATGAAATTAGCATCTGGCTCTTCAGGTGCAAAATTGAAAACATGTTTCAAACACATGTAGATTTTTTTTTAAAAGCCGCGGCTCATATGCTTTCTTTTCTGTTTTTTATACAGAGAAATATATGTTTTAACTCGAGCATTTACAAATTTAAAGTTATTGAATTTTTAATATCATGGTGTTTCCGTAGGTTTACTATGAACTATGGGAATTGAATTACGTTTTAAACAGGAAAGGGGCTATATATATATATATATATATATATATATATATATATATATATATATATATATATATATCTATATATATATATATATATATATATATATATAAAGCATTTGTTTCCTTGATCCAGCCCATGGGGCTCGAATGGTGGCTTGGAAATACGTCCTATGAGGTAGACTGTCGTCATATAAACCAGACAGTAAGAATTGTCGTGTACAGATTACCTTTTATTAAGAACATTTTTATGGAGACTAAATGTCTTTACCATCTTAGTTGAACTGAGAAAACGCACACACCTTAAATCCTGTGCGAATCTTTTCATGTAGTATACGAAATTCTCTGATTATATACTTGTTAACATATTGAGAAGGCATTCTACTCACTTGTAGCCATTTAAGTCCAGTTCATTCAAACCTGTCCAGTATTTACTCTGTGACATTTTGCTGGTCTGAAAAATACATGTAAATGGATTGTAACGCTATAATCCAAAACGTGAGAACACTTTGTTATTCAATTTCTTCGTGAGAAATAACACTGTAAGTGCAGAAATGTATGCAACAGAACAATATTTCACGTAAGAAACAGGCTTTTTTTTTTTTTCCTTAGCTTATTTGGAATTATATTAACGCAATTGACTATGTTAATGTCTCCATCGTGATTATGCTGTAATCATAACCCACCAAGTTAGAACAACCTGTACAACCGGTTCGCATCTCAGAGTTGCTCAGCGTCAGAACTCTCTCGTATAGAAGAACATCATTGGAATTGACTAGCTTTTTAATACGAAAACAAAATGGCGTCAGGCAAAATTCTTCGCTGTATTACAAAATTATTTTACTGGAAATTACACTGTGAAATTTGAATTTATTAACCATAAAGAAAGTCTAATTTGATTGAATTTCAGCATTGAATCACACTCCTGATAATGTTAGTCCTATTTTGGATCCCTTAAGAACATTTGGATATCTCTTTATAAATTGTCAGAAGCAACCCTAATAGAAGTAGATTCTTGCTTTCTTTATTGGGCATAAGGTATTGATATCAGTACCAATAACTAACCTTAAATACAGCTATTACTAAAATATCATTCCAAATGCTTCGATTTCCTCCATTCGGAAAAGAGAATTTCTAACAGTTTATCAACATTGTGCATTTTCCATGACAGTCATTGAGCGATATACATAAAATATTGGGTATAGCATTCTGTTCAATTGTCAGCGTCTGTCTCTTTTCTGAAGAGAAAAATTTCACCGTGTCCAAAATAATAAATTTTTCTGTCTGAATTTTAGGAATGTTTCAAGTTCAGTCAACAGGATGGCATATTAACTGCCGAGCATAGTAAATTTATAACTATAAAGGGTATACTAGGAATTGTCCAATTAACTCAGAAAAAAAGCTTCAACAAAAGCTTTTTAGAAAAACTGCAAATTGAGTGGATACACGCTCGGCAAATTAGACAAATGAATATCTTTGTAAGCAAATATTGTATGCATTTTTTCCAGCAATCTGAGGCATCATCAAAAGATTTAAAATTATCAACTTTTATGAAAATGAGCACAAAGGATGGCAACTAGCTCAGTCAGTTAGATATCAAATCGCTTCTAAGGTGCGAACATTACTGAGTGTCGAACTCATCCGAGATCTTGTCATTTGGAGCTTATATACTACGTTTCATCAAAATATGTCCAGAGATACAACCCCGATGGAGGAAAAAGCTAAACAGTCATCTTTTAGAACATCATGTTTTAAGCCCAAGTCAAATACCAATTTCATCACATTCTGCACCAATCCAAGTATTAGTACATTAAAAAACTATATTGTAACGTTAATATGCATGAATCTAGATCATTATCAAACTCCTCAGCAACATTGTCATTGAAAGCTACAGTGCCACGTTTCACGAAAATGCATCGAGAAACAAAGACAGACCCTTCAGAGTGACTTAGGGACTCCATATAATATACGACAAGAGACAGAAGCAAAGCTTTACTAACAATCGGATTTGGCCTACAGCCAGGTCAGTTAAAACATTAAGGTTATTGATGGAACAATCCATTTGCTTGGACCTATATATTACTGGACCGCCCATCCTTATAACTAGTTCAAACGCGATTAGATATCCGGTTTAAAATTGTAATTTATCATGGAGTACACGCTGCACTTTCAAAACAAATGTACAAACATATACTCACCAAGCCGAGTAGGAACTGGTTCTCACTCTTGCTGTGGATACTGACAAGATGGGACAAAAGACTGTTACAGTATGCTTCGGAGTTGTACCATGAGAGAGAGGAGTTGGGTCCAGATACATCACTCAAGCGGTAGCAGGTGTCATTGTAGTACAGCCAACTAGAGTCAGAGCCACATTGGGTCGCTGCAGAATATTACAGTCCAGTTCTCAGCAAACAATAGACAAATATACTCTCAAGCAACTAAAAATTACACATGAAATGTAAATTGTATCAACATTTAGGTATGATTTTGGTTGCATATCAAATGGTACCGAAATAAAATAAGTTTGTCACATAATTAATTTTGTGTACAATTCTTCTTTGAAAGATGGGCTGAAAGAAAGAGAGTATGTGGGATACAATTCTACCCGCCGAGACGGGCAATAACAAAAATAAATTAAAATCTATTTGCAGGGTCGGATACAGTAAAGGTTCAATAAAGCAAAGCTAAACTACACAATCAGTAATACGCTTTCTTTCTCCTATACTATAACCTTTAACAATAAATCCTGAATTAAATGCAATACTGTAACTTACAGACAGTAGCTGTGGGCAGAACCGTCGTTACCGGAATGGTGACGCCTATAACACAAGTGAAATTGAAAATATTTAGCGACAAGGTTTGACATTTATAAATAATATGATGATTCGTGATGAGTTACAGCTAAATGAATCTAAATAATACATATTGGTAACTCATCTTCAAAGTATCACATTTCTAGACACAGTATATCATGATCACTATCCTTAAACTTTAAAGAACAAAACAAAAAGCATGAGTCATGTTACAGCCTTTCCCCTATTCCTGAATGACACGACACTATTCCCCATACTAAGCTTCCATGCAGATGGAAACCAAATATTCCAACATTTTTTATTTTGAAATGTCCTCATAACTTACTTATGACCTTCAGATGCACCTTGATTGTATGTATGTATGTATGTATGTATGTATGTATGTATGTATGTATGTATGTATGTAAAGGGTTTAAAGGCACAGCACAATCCTAGCTATATAGTGACTGCTGGTAGGTTTTAAAAAAATGAATACATGTCAAGTTTGTGTATTGTTTGACTTTCCAAGACTGGACATACATGATGTTTTAATGGTGGATTATTTCAAAGTGTATTATCAACCCTGTACTTGCGGCAAAATATATACTGAACGTGTACTTTTCATCTGCCATAGACAGATCTACAGCCACAGCTATGTGTCATATATGGAGAATTAACATATATATATACAAGTTCTATCATGTTCCTATGTTTCGATTGTTCTACATGGACGACCCGTTATGAGTGCCTTTGTCTTTCACAGTCACCTGAGGAAGATCTTGTTTAGAAAGAACGTAGAGAAACCTGTTATCCTGTTATTCCCGCGTCTTTCAAACTTCTGTGTCATTATATACCAGAAATTTAACATAAAACAAACAAAAAAATCACTAAGGCGAAAAACCCAAAGTTGAAGAATAATCGTTGGATCCTGGAACGTATAAGAAAGTAAATACCTCGCCTAATCTGACAGATGAAGTATCCGGCCAGGTAGCAGCTGTTGTCGTTCCACGACTTGGTGTACATGCTGTATTCCGTACAATCTTCCTGATCATTGGCATTGTTTGGTTCCCCCTGGTTCCAGTTTGCATAGTCAGTGGGAGTTCCATCTGACCAAATATACCCTTAATAATAATAATAAAAATAGTAATAATAATAATCACTAGCCAGAAACAAGGAGGATTACAAAATTTAAAGTACTTTTTTCCCTAGCAATTTATCCTTTTGCAAGATTATTGCATCTTAGACAGTTGAAGAAACTAAATGGACAATATTACTATTTTCAAGACAAAAACTGCATAGATAGTCATTTTTAAGTTTGCCTTATATAATTTTTAATTAATGTCCTGAGTTTGCAATTAATATATTAAGAAAATCTAATACAATATTGTTTTAAATTTTATCTTTTCTATGCTGACTTAGCTCTCAACAAATCATGCTAAACCGCAAATGACAGATCGGAAATGAATGATTCTTCAGATGGATTGTTATGGTAAATTTTATTTGTTGTCACTAGGGCCAGTCATTGCTTCTCTTTTCTTTGAGCTTAGTACTAAAACAAGAACTCAGACATTTTAAACTTACCTGCTTCGTTGTCGATGTCATTCAATCCTAGCCAGAAATAATTTCCTGAATAGGCCCTTCAAAAAGACATAATTCTGCTGGTTACATGCATAGGTAAAAACATATCGGAAGAAACCTTGCTTTTGTGCATTCAACTAAGTGACCTGAAATACTATACATTTTGCATTTCGGAGAGTTATATAAATCGTTTTTTATGTGTATCAAAAGGAACATAACTTCGCATATTCCTAGCTGTATTTTTGACAACATAAGCATCTGAACTAAACATATTCTCTAGCACCATTGGTGCTTGATGTCCGTTTTAAACTTCTACAATGAAAACTTCTAATGATTCTTCTTTAATGAGATAGACACGTTCCGTTCTTTTATTGAGACAGATAATAAATTCTCGATGCGTGCATTTTTATACTCGCTTATAAGTTGAGTCCAACTGCAAACAACATAGACCCTGATCAGCCGTCGCATAATGCGACGGCTGATCAGGGTCTATGTTGTTTGTTCTACTGATTACTCCTAAAAACTGCATATACCCAGATATGCTGGCGTATTATGCGACGACAGTTCTGAGTCTGTGCAGTTTGCAGTTGGACTCGACTTATAAGCGAGTATAGATGATAAGTCATATAACTATGGATATTGATCAAGCATGCTTGCGAACACATTATCTCGGCACTTGCTAATCATGTCCATCTGATTTTAACATTTATTTAACGTGTATTGTTTCATTTTTGATTGAGGTTGAATATATCAAAATTAGAATCCCTCTTCTTCCAAGGGTGTTTTCATGATTACATTAGAAGAAGTTCAAAATATAAGTCTAGATGAGACTCGATTATGATGTGCACATGGATGCATTCGTCTATGAGACAAATTCTATAGAATCATAAAGATAACTTTATATTCTGGGTAAGGAATATTTAACGTATACAAGAGTACGAAAGAAAACAAAAATTCTTATTTGGAGGACGGAAACTTGAAATTGCTATGTTTAGTGTAACCGTTGTCTGCATCGTGTAAAGACTGACCTGAGGAGAGTCTGTGATAGGAAGACATCATCCTGTACTGTGTGTAAGCTTGGCAGATCCCCATGAAGACTGCGACAGAAATCCCTCGCTTCAAACCAAGTTTTCTTCTGACTGCTACCCCCGAATGCCTAAAGACACCAAATTAAATACGAATATTCCTCTTTCAAATATTTTCAGGTCTTCTAAAATTAATAAATTATCTTTATATTGTAAACAACTGAAATAAATGTATAATGCAAATAATACTCCTAATCTAGTACATTCAGCAAGTTCCTTTGCGTAGTCCTTGGATTACATGTACTAAAGAAATGACAACGGCCGTGATAAATCAGTAAAGAAGAAAATTTATATTTCATATTGCAAAATGTTCACAACTTTAATAATACATTAGATTTAATTTCTGAAAATACTATTATTCGTTTCAAGAAAAGGTATAAACATTACAATATATGGCCGAACAATCTTTCTTACTGCTTACTTATTAACTGTATCGGCTATAACTGAAGATTGTCAGTAGTTGGAAAAATTAATCTAGATAGTTCTACCTGCCAACGGACGAAAGGAATAAATAGATATTCAACTTCGAAATGTTGCAGAATCCATGTAGTTTTAAGGCTTTGAAAAGTAAATGCAATTTTTATCACACAGAATATTTGTACATGATTCGCTGACAATAATGAAATATTCGTGTAATTGTATACATACGAAGAAGCAAAAGCCTCCGTAGGGTATCCAGGAGCTTGGACACTGACTAAACGATGTGGATGGCGTGGAAGGGGGTAAAGTAAAACCTTGTCGACGGAACTGGCAGACATATTGCTGCTGTGCGTTACATGCTGAATTCTCCCATAATCCCACGGGTGCCGTAGCTCTCATCGCTACACAGGTGTTCTGCTCATTCCCTATATACAGCAATTTGTTTATCGAATCTTTAAAACTGTAGTGGATGACAGTACATAGTGTAGCATCACATACATGTTTTTATTTCTTACCCAATGAAAATATTATACACACAAATCAAGACTAAATATGAATGTTTGTGAAAAGCTTCCAGACGTAGATTGCATCGATCGAACTGTTTTAAATGTAATGCTAAAAGACAATCAAGTACATATTTATTTATATGACTTTGAAAAAAGTATATTTTGAATTTAATGATAATTTTGATTGAATTATTTCCTAATAATTATATTCAACTCATCTTAAAACAGAAGTGAGATATAAGGTTTTAGTTTACAGTTAAGATCCAGTTAATGAATGCATTATTTCATGGACTTTTTATTTCTTTTCTTGGGGGAAATTGATAGAATTACCTGTATGGGTATTATGCCAGAATGTAAATTGTACAGGGTTTCCGCTGATCCAGTAGTAGGTTCCAGGTGACCTTGCGTCCGATAGTCCGATCCAGTAATACCCAGACTTTTTCCAGATCAAGCTGGAGATAAAGGCCTGGGTAAACCTGAAGCAAAAGACACACATATAACCCCATACTTAGACAAAATGATGAAACTTAAATGGGGATAAATTATATTTGCAATATTATGCAACTGAGAAACCGCGACAAGCAGTAGATTCGTGAAAAATAATGTACAAGCCCGAAAGAGGCGAGTAATGTATTTTTCACGAATCCACTATTGTCGCGGTTTCTCCAACCTAATCCATTTTCACTGGGGGCCCCGGGTGGCCGAGTGGTCTAAGCCGTTAGCCTTTACAGATTACTCACACATCTCACCTCTGTCCGCGTTAGTTCGAGTCTTGGCTCGACCAACGTGGATATGTGAGATGGCTTGCCAGTAGCTTCCCGTGAGTCGGTGGTTCTTCCGCCATAAAATATACTGGCCGCCATGTATAGGCATCGTGTGCTGAAAAAGGGCGTTAAACCCCACAAAACTAAAACTAAACCATTTTCATTGTTTACTTGTTGTAATGTACAAGTTTTAACAAATTTTTTTTTTTTTTTTTTTTTTTTTTTTACTTTGACAAAAATCGGGGATATAAATTTACCAAATCATTTAAAAAAATTCTAAGTTTTGACTTCGAACAGCACTACAAAAAAATGATGTGGGAATCTTTTACTATGATCAACTTATATTTAGTTTTGAGAATTTTGCTTATAATTGACAAATAATCATCTTTGTATTGAAACGTATTGCATTGGCTATAATAATCGTAAAAAAACATAATAGGCTACAAATTATTGCACAGACCTGTCATTGATTGTTGCCAAAGTGCCTTGCAAAGAAGAGTTGCACACGTTATTAGCGTTCGACCAGCTCCTGGCGTCATCTACCAAAACCTTATAGCAATATGAACCGTAGCCGTACGAGTACTGAGGGTAAAGAAAAAATATACACCTCATAAATGAATATTGTTAAAGTTATACTAAACTATACTGAAAGGTTAGAGTAGTGAAATAAGAGAGCAATTAAGAAACAAACTACTTCTAATCGTATACACGTACTAATAAAATAAAAAAATATTATTGTACCTTAGAGATTATTAGGATAAAAGAAAACTTACTTGAATCATTTAATATTTAACAAAATAGTTCCCATATTTGACTTAAGGATGATGAAAATGTTACTAATTTTTTATTTATTTTTTTTTTTTAATTTTTTTTTTTTTTTTGTACCTTGGGTTGAAATAGTATTAAAATATTGAATAATTTGCTAAAGCAAGAATTCTGTGACGGTCATGAAAAAATAATCATATTTAGGAGCAAAACTATATTAATACATGTTATTTTACTATATAGACGCATACAATATTTTCAATAGCGTTCATATACAAATGGATTGGTCACATGCCATTGGACATCCCATCTGGTCGGGGCTTTGGGTAGCTGACACGGCAGACTTTCCTTGTCGACAAATGAAGCCCTTACGACTCTCCCCGCACGCATCATCATTCCATTGTCCTCCCTACAGGTAAAAAACATCCCAAATATACACTATGATCTGCCATTATATAGTCTGTAGTACACTACAAGGGAAGGGTTTTATTCCAAGATACATTTCAATATGTCAGTAACAACTGTGCACGTTTTTTGCAATTTAGTATTGTAAGAGAAATTAAAATTTATTTTACATATTTTTTAAAAATATTTTTCTTCTTCTCTTTATCTCAGAGGGATTTGCCAAAATATTTTAAGGTATATTAGAAGACAAGAAAGTGGCAAAAACAAAACATACTTCACAAGATTTATTTGTCTGATAACTCTAAGGATGAAAAAAAAATAATCATGAGAAAACAACAATAATGGTCAACATGACAAAGTCATTACAATTCTCTAACTATGAAAAAAGTCACTGAAACATGTGCAGAGGAAAGAATCCCAGGCGAAGAACATTACAAAAGCAACAATGACCAGATTCAACAATTTTGCTAGCATTTCTGGACATAAACGCACCGTGGCTTGCTTGATGGTTACACAGTCCTCTTTGTTCGCCCAGTTGTTAGGTTCATTAGGTGCCCAGTTGGTGTAAGTGACCGCTGTCCCATCAGCCCACTGGAATGTCATTTCAATCTGCTGGTCATTCAATCCAATCCAATAGGCATCCAGAGGGTTGGTGGCTGGGAGGAAAGAAAGATCACTTCAAGTTAAATTTAGAAGTTTAGATGATGTCTATATAGAATTGTCCATCAATCCACATCTGTTTACGGTGGTCACTAAATGACTATGGTGACAATGTGAGATAGTATGTGTTTGGAACATAAGTTAATAGTCGGAAGAAAACTCTATAGACATTGAATCTACTCGATTGACACACGTATAATTGTTGATAAACTCGTTCATCAAACATAAGTTAATACTGAATGCGACTTCAAATGAAACACACATTTTGGATTTAAAAATTGCAATTTTCAAAGTAATTAAATGAAAATCTCCTCTCATTTTTAGGCCATCATTTTAAAGTTACCATATTCGGCAATTTGGTTATACGTGTAAAACGTTCATAAACTCTAGCGAGGAAAGCGTAAGAGGGCGAAGTATGAAGCTGCTTGCTATAATTCGAAAATTATGGAGCAATTAACAAGAGTTACTGCGTTGTATTAGACCAAGATCATTGTATTAGATCAAGAGATCGTATGTTTTATATATAAAAACTATGACCCTTAGGATAAATTACACGAGACCGCGTCCAGGTATTCATTATAAATAAAAACACGGAATATTTTGCTGAAGGTTATGTAACAAATTCAGCTTTCATCTCCAAACCTAGTGTGTGTGTGTGTGTGAGTGTGTTTTTACAGAATCCGTGCAATTACTGGTGAATTCTGTATGCATGCATACACGTGTAAGCTAAAGTAACCTTAAAGAGACCCTTAGTACAGAAAGAGCCAATGCAAAATAATAATAATAAAAAGCTGCCAATTGTTCTCCATTGATTATATAGTACTTACTTTTTAAAACGTTTCATCTCTGTATTATTTTTATTCGTGGACCAAGAAGCACAGGTTATTTAACTCTGTCTGTGAAGGAAGGTCCTTATCTACTATAGTTTTGTAACAAAACGAGGAGTGAAATGGTTGTGAATTTCATATAGGTTACACATGTGATCCTAGCAGATATCCATGAGAAAAACCGTCTCAGCCATAAATTACTAAAAGTAGTAAAAATCTAAAGTACCTAAAACAATTATTTATATGGTCCATGAAATGCGTTAGCTAACTCCAAGCATAAAAGGACTCTGTCGTAGAGGCAGACAGAACTTTAGCAGACACATTTTGATATTGCGCGACCATTTCTCTCCATAGTCAATTACTTGCGTAACCTATTCCAGATTATGAACACGATTATAAAATCCACAGTCGAGGCATGACATTTTCAATTTGGTTCTTAAGAAATGACTCGTTTAACCTTTCTAAAAATATATTTGAAAGACGGAACACATAAGAATGATTCAGCATCAATTTTAAGATGGTAGCTGATGACATATTTGTCGGTATAATCAAACTATTTATATTTGAAATGTTGTAACTGTGCCATAATATAATTACTTATGTTTTCGATAAGAAAATAAGTAAAAGTAGGTATTCTACCTATCGGTATGTCTCGTAAGTCATATAAAGACCTGCATTTACAGCTTACCTTTGGGCAGGTGACTAATGATAAAGTTGTGTTCATTTCTATTATAGATGCTTGCTAGAGATCCTCCGTCTCTCCCGCACAATGTTTTGGCCGTCATCCAGTTCACGGAATTGACATACACTTTAAAACAATCATTTCCGAATGGAAGCCATCCGTACGGGCAACCCAACACCATCCCCGCTGTAATAAAATGAGCACAAATTACGCCTTCCATTGAGATGTATACTTGTGTACTAATCATCAAACTTGTTCTTCTCAGATGCATACAATTAAGTCGATTACTCGTTAAATTCCATTTCGCATCGCTAAATATGGGTTTAATATTTCAAATACCATATGAGTATACTTTTGTATTAGAGTCAAATTGAAAATTTACTAAAGATCAATTATTATCATGCCTACTCCTGTAGCTGAATAATGATCGATTCTATCACCACGTTCATCTAACACTCACGTTTCTTGTTATGTAACTTTTTCAGGTGTTTGCATGTTGCGCTTTTCTATAATGCTTATGACGAGCATACTTACCGTAAAGATACATCGAATTGTTGTATCCTCGTGATAATCCTTGCGTAAGGCACATTGCTCCAATTATCTTGGCACTAAATAACCTACTTGTGTTGATGTGCCGTAAAACACTAAATCAATGAACTAATCAATCCGCGTGATAATATTGGAAATGAATGCATACTTGACACAGTCAGGTTTTTGCATGGGATTTAGAGGGTCGAATATCGAAACAGAAAGACTCTTGTATGACAACCCGCTTTGGAGAAGGAGAGCAAGCAGAACTTTAACAAAACGGCCTCTTCAAAAATGTATCGCATGAGAGACAGTAAAACTTCCTTGTTTTCTCGTTTTTTAATAATTTTCTCCAGGTGAAAAACGTGTTTGATAGAGATATACTACCTGGAATTCTGGGTGTGGTCGAATGTGTAGTTGTTCCTATTGGTGCATTCCCTGCAAAACAGATATTATGTTATACAATTATATGGTTATGCAAATTAAACTAAATCAGTATGTTTCATTTAATATACCGAAAACTTCCTTACACGTACCATGTAAATTACTGTAGGCATTTTCCTGATGAAATTAAATTTCTTTTAAGATTTTTCTCACATAATCTACAGCTTCTCAGTAACGACAGACGGTGCATTAACAATTGTCATATTGTTCTGAGGAAAAAATTTCAGTGCAGCATTAGATTTATAAAGTTGATATGACAAGAAAAGGAATACGCGAATAATGAGTCCAGGCTTCGCGGCTCTATGACTTGGTGAGAAGGGTCAACAAACCTAGTTTTTCACAGACGAACCCATTTCTGGCTATGCAGGAAATGTCATCCCACTGGGCGGATTGTGTATACATTACAACACAGTCCGTCCCACTGCCCTTGTTGTTACCAGGCTGACCTAAAACAAAAATAAAAAGCACTCAATCTACTGCCCTCATGCAAGCATCACAGATGAAAAGACAGATGGTTAGAATTGGATTTGATGCCATATATTAAGTAAATATATAATCATGTACTTAACAACCTTTTTTTGGCATGGTATTTAATGAAAATCTAATCTCAGATAGACATGGAACAAACTCACACTGTTTAAAATACTATTTCTGGAATCTTGTTTTCGAAAAAATAGCTGTCTGTATGTGGCCTTTTGCCTGACCTTTCAGCATCTTATGTCAGACTTTCTTTCTCCTGCTTTCAAATTTGTTCGTCTAATTTTAGAATCGCCATTCGTTAGTTGACTGCACACGTCCGTATATCGAAACATAGAACATCGATTGTGAAAAGGTGAAGTGTTAAGGTTACACATGTTAGATTTGTTGCCATTTTCCCACCTGGCGCCCAGTTAATGTATGCAAATGGTTTTCCACTGGACCATTGCCAGCCACCCTCCTGAGACCGATCGTTTGCACCTATCCACACTCCTATAGAGTTCATCGTCTTGATACGACCTTTCAGATAAGAAAGAAGCGTGTACATAGGTGCATGCATCTTTAAGGCACTCTAGCTCAACATATACGAAATAATTAGTAAGTTGCAGGGAAATGAAGAAGCAAGAGCGTACAACACTAAACGTTTAGATGAAATTGAAATATAGATGATTCATATCTGAAAAACAAATGTGGTCATTTAGCGTGTATAAATTACTTCTTTTCAAAAGAGACAAAATAGATCATGAAAGAGCCAAAATTGTTAATGAAAGAGAACAAATCATTCATGAAAAAGTCAAAGCCATTAATGAAAGTGCCGAAATGGTTCATACAAGGACTTTTTGTATCTCTTGTTGATGGTTGAGAGGAGGACAGGTAGATTGTCTCACCTGATATGTAGAACTGTTCCTGTATGCTCTCAACGGCCAACAATGTTCCACTCTGCACTCTACAGAACTGCTCAGCGTCAACCCAGTCTAGGGTGTTATCAACAAACAGGTAGCAGTTGTCCGTATTTGGATTGCTCTCCCATTGTGTCCCACACTTGTACGTCCAGTCAGCTGCTCATTCATTTCAAAAAAAGGCAAGATAACTTGCTCAATACAAAATATTCTTTTGAAATTAAGTATGATCAAAGAAAGAAAGAAAAAGAATTAAATGTAGAGAACTTAGCATGCAAACAATTCTTGTATTCCTGGCAGCATAACACAGAGCGGTTTTTGTAATAGTGACTTGAATTTTAAAATCTAGTAATCAAGACAGGACAAGATGATATAAAGAAGGATGAACTGAGCTGTGCTATTTTCGTTTTGGCCGTGGAAATGAACAGACCTGCTTTGAACAGACACCAAGCTTATCAGTTGCATGAATGATACTTTTATTCTTGTTAGACATGGCATTAGAAATGTATAAGTCTGGCGCTGTGATGTGAAAGAAATGCCCATAAATCAATCGATACAATAATTTGCTTAGTATGAAATTTTCAACACAGATGGCAGAGGAAGACATCGACTTTTGCAAACGAAAAAGTACGTAATATAAAATATGCTTCAAAATGAACGAATACTATTTTCAGCTTTATATGACATTCGTGCTTTGATTATGAATATTTGTAATTGATATCTCTTTAAATTGTTTCAGAGCAACCATAGAGAACGATCATATAATAATTCTTCAAAATTAGCCTGAATAAGGCAATATGAACATATGAAAGAAGAACTATTTTAATTATTAAAAATAATATTGTTTGTTATCGATGCTCTGAAACATTTCTTATACAAATAGTCGAAGCTCTTACTTCCAATTGTTGTGGGAACTGTTGGAGCTGGTATGTTATCTGAAACAATGAAATGAATGGACAATGTAAAGAAGCATCATACATAGTATTGATCGTCTAATCTTCATTAAATCTAATCACTACTTAAAGGAATAATTGGGAATATTAATTTTGGTCCATGTGATAGCTTGTTTTTCCAACATTCACACAATGATATAACTTTGGCATAATTTTAACGAAGACAACTTAAACTTTTACAAAAACAAAGTTTTTAAATGAATGTTTCTATTAACGAAACTAAATGTGGCCTTAAAAGTAGACAAGAGTCAACAAAAATCCTGATTTTAACAAATTTATAATATTTAAAGTTTTCATTACTGTGTGTTCAATCGACAACCAAGGTCATATTTTAATATGATGGATATAAAGACCACACCTCCAACATATTAGAAGATCTTTTTGGTTGTCAATTGAAGCTTTGGCCAAACATAGGAGAACAGTAATTTTGAGCATGGAAAACCTTAAAAATATTAATTTTGCAGGGCAAAATCTTCCATTTTTCTACTTTTGGTCAGCGCTTCAATTGAGAAACGAGCAGATCTTCGAGTATGGTAACTATACAGACATTATACACATTATACTGAAATATGGCACTGGTTCTTGATGATACACACACCTTCCAAAGTTCTGAATGTTCCAAATATGGCTAAAATAGGAACGTTTTACTGACTATGAGCTACTTGAAGGCTATTTTTGTCCCATTGAGGATAAGCATCAGTGACAACAAAAATTTTTTTTTTGATGTTCAAACTTTCATTTGTAAATTATATCATTATAGGCATGCTGAAAAATGACCGATCGTCAGGGTCCAAAATGACCCTTAAAATACGTCCATCATTGTCTCTTTAAGACTATTATGGTATTTTGATTCTATCCTACTCTTTTCACCTAGTCAAAAAATAAAGTTTATCCCTAGAAAATGTCTAGGTGGAATTCTGATCAAGTTTATAACAGCGTTCCTGCTGTTCTGTTGTTTTTGGCGAGCCATGTGCTCTTGCTGTCGATGTGGCATTTTCAAATTTATCTAAAGTGCTTCAGTAGGACAGCGGCGGGAAATAGAGAATTTTCTTGGAAATTTGGGTATATAACTATAACTGCGTTATTAAAGACTAATTATGGTAAAATAATATAGTAAAATGCATCTCCAACTATGAAATACTGAAGGAAGAACTTCCTTCTCGGATAAAAATAATCCCAAAAGAAAACAAAAAAACAACAACAACACAAATAAACTTACTGGCAGGCATGGAACAAATATATCGACGACGGACATTACACCCGTCATCGTCCCAATCTGAATTGGTTGTGGTCACACAGTTTTGTGACCCGTGATAGTTATTAGGTTCTCCACGGCGCCAATGTGTATACGTTGTCTGTAAAAAAAACACAAATGTTAAAGTATGACTCACCGACTTGTATTTCTTGCTATTGATGTTTATTCATTACATGACTGTTTAATATCTGGTGGGGTTTTTTTCTTCTCGTGAATAGGTCGACTTGGTTGATGCTTATTCTAAAGGATCCATACACAAGTGTTCAATGACAACATCCCTTGATATTCACTATGCACATTCCTTTGCTTAGCAAAGAAACTAGTAACATTCTTATCTATTCGGGAATTATTATGTACGAGATATCCTTTACGGAAATGCGAAAGAGCACTGAAATATTTTGATCACGTCTCTGAGAATTTATTACAAATTTACAAATATTTATGTTAAATATTGAAATTTAAAATAATTCAAGAGACCATTAAACATTAAAATACAAATGTTTAACAGATTTGCTGAACCGTAGAACAATAATGTTTTTTTTTTTTCTTAAATAATTTGCACAAACATTTTTCAGAATATCTGCATAACGTGTCGTATTTACCAGAAGAGATAAACTTGAATATATGCATTAATGTGACATGTGACTTTATTGAGCTGGTCTGAACACGGCACAATTATTTTACTGACCTGGACGGTCTCATCCAGCCATATGTAAGTGCCCTCTTTCGTCCTGTCACTCAGGCCGATCCAGAACACCTGACCAGGTCGGAGTTGATCTGAAAGAGAAGAGAGAAAGGATTATGTAAATAATGTGCACAGAATACCTTATCTTACAAACAGTTTCTGAGAAATTGGGATCAGGTGAACATCTTTAATTGATAGGTATCTCTCGCGATGAAATAAAAATTATATTACGGTTGTTTTTCCAAAAGGTAGGAAGACACATTTGCTAGCATAAATGTTGTTTCATTTTTTCAGCAGTTGGCAATATATATTTGGCTAAATAAAACTGCATGCAGTACTCAGTGATATTTAGTGTCCTGTTTATTTTTATCTTAGTTCTCTCATTAAAGCTGAATATCATCTTTAAATTTCAGAATACACATCGCAAATAAAAGAGCACATTCTATATGTTACTTACTCTCCACCATATATTGGTCAGAAAAATCCTTCTTCATCTCAGCTGATGCTCAGATACGTATCTATGTGAGCATTGGTTGATACGATCTGTAAGACTCTGTTCTTAGTCTCCATTACAAATGGAATGTAGCTCTATCCAAAGCTTCAATTACCCTCAAACCTAGTACAAGTATTACCTAGTACAAGTATTACCTAGTACAAGTATTACCTATTACCTAGTACAAGTATTACCTAGTACAATTATTACCACATTGCTTTTTTGCTCCTTTCTTGTCGGTATTAATTGCAGATATATGTTGGTAGATGAATTCAATCTGACCAGACGAAAGCAAACCTAACGCTTTCAAACGGTGGAACGTTGTCTGAGAAAGTCACACATGATTTTCACCATCATATGTAGATAATAGTTTGTTTATTTTAATATCTGTCAATATATTGTATTGTATATCTGATTATAGCTTACTACAATCCATGTCATGTTATACTCCGATTTATTTTGCACCAATTCTGTCAAAACTACACCCACCTTGTAAGATCATACTAATATCTCCTGGAGAAAAAATATTCTTCCAATGTAATCATTTAACTGTATTGTGGTGGGGTGAAGCACCCAATTAGTAAGGAACCTTTCGAATATATCATAATCCTAATACTGCTTTAAAAGGCTATAAGAGAAGTCAAATTGGTTGTTGGGACAGCTTAAATACAGAAATACTAGATTTTCTCACCCTCACCCTTCACCCCACCGGTTACTTCTTGAGCGAAATGTTCGCCTAGAAATTTTCACCCATTTGAAACTCTTGCATACGGATAACGCAGTAGTCTGAACTCTGTCAATACTAGTTTGAACTTTGTCAATACTAGTTTGAACTCTGTCAATACTAGTTTCTGTCCATTATTCAGAGATAACTTTGTTGTTTGTAATCTCATGTAAAAAGAATGTTTATTTTGAAGTTGCGTCCGGACGATTGTCGCCCACTTTAATAAACGTTCTAACTGAATATAACGTGAACTAATATCTCTTAGAAGGGAAAACGTTTGGACAGTTTAACAATTTAGCAGAAACACTAAATCCATTTTCAATGCAAACTACCTACCTAGTTTTTAATAAATAAATACAGATTACCTACATCTCGTCTTTACATTCGTTCGCATTTTTGCAACATTCAGCAATGCTCCATCCTTTTATTGCCTTTGCTTTCAGCCTAGAACCTAAGTTTAACCTGCCATATACGACTGCATTCTTCTCCGAAAGGTTTATCTTATAGCTATTTATCATTTGTATTTATCGCGGTTAGAGGCAAAGCTTTTTCGTACCTCTAAAAGAGACCCGCTGATCAAAAAATTGCAAAATACGTAAATCAGCATGTGATATTAAACAGCATGTGATATTAAACAGGTTAAACCTCACCTCGTAGTTACATTGTAATTATCATTTTCTCACGTGCAATCTTCAAGAGTGATATAATTCTGTGAATAAGAATAATTTATATTAATTTATTCTATATGACGTACGTATGAGGCATGGTTTAAGGACTAATGTTTTTGCGAAATGGTCAAAATATCGGTTAATTAGTTTCGCTTTATTAAATCGGAATTTTTGTTGAACGTATGCGTCAATCGCCCTTGATAAACTTGGTTGTTTATGTAATGGCAGATAAGAAAGAAGTTATGACAGAAAAGGACAGTACCAAAGTTATATTTGTACAGTGGTCAGAACTTCAAACAGACTGCAGTGATTAATTTTTCCACCTGCATTCTTTTCACAATTTACAATTTTTGTACAGTAACTGCCATAAACGTGTGTATCTTTACAAATTCCGTAAATTACACAAATTATATGCAATATATATATATATATATATATATATATATATATATATATATATATATGTGTGTGTGTGTGTGTGTGTGTGTGTGTGTGTGTGTGTGTGTTCATTCCCTAACGAGAGAGACAGTAAAATTGAATTTAACATATCGCAAAAATGTTGCTTTCACAAAATTTGTTGTTTAAAATTCAAGTAAAGAGAAATAAAAAAAGAAGAGCTAAGACATATATACTCTTTCTCTTTGAAAATTACCTATGAACAGAAATGACAACGTTTTATACCAGTCATGTTATATGATGAATGAGTAATCCAGTTAGATACCAATAAAATGTTATATCCTTTTTAGTTTAATCCTATAATTTGAACTAAATCTCATGCTTGTCTGATCTAGTGGTAGTTTGAAAACTATGTACACCATATGAAAATGTAAATGCAATCGATAAACGCATCACATGAAAATGGAAGTACAACAGTCAGTACTATCTGAAAGTTGTTCAAGTAAGAATTAAAATCTAATTGAGTTACGATTGATAAATCCCTGTATGTCGTCGCTGGTTATCTTCACCAGGTCGCTGCCAGATCCCTTTTGCTGACACGCTGCTCTAGACTCCAACCAAGGCAATTGGGCAGCATCGTTGAAATAATAGCAAATAATCCCATGCAGTTTCCAGTTGGCTGGACAGGAATACGTGGCTGAAACATAAACATACAACAAATCGGAGTCATATTTGAACGCGGTTAACTTCCAAGCAAGTTGACGTTATCCTGGCATGAATAGCCAAAAGGTGCAGTGTAGAGTGTATCTTTTTTGCATACAAATGTTTGGTTCACATAAAAAATGCAATGTGTCTGCAAAATTATATGTGACAACAACTTCAGCCACATTTGTCATTATGTCTGTTATTTACATCTGCAAAAGGTGAAATCACTAAAACCATTGTCAATGCACCAAAAAATATTACGCGAGTATGCTTTACCATTCTACAAAAGATTATTACGGACAATGTTTTATAGCAATCAATAAGCTTTATAAGAATGTACCAAGAAGAGCAACAACCTGGAACAATATTAAGCTTTTACGTACGTCGTGGTGTATGCGGGACCGGCGTGACTGGTTTGTTCACTGGAATGTTGCACACAAAGGCCATGTTCTGTTGGCAATTGTCGGCCACTCTCCATTTCCCATCATTATCAGCTTTATGAAAAAGAACACGGATGTAGATACGTGATAGAATCCATCTAAACTTCTTTAATTACATGAGGTTGTGATAGAATCCATCTAAACTTCTTTAATTACATGAGGTTGTGATAGAATCTATCTAAACTTCTTTAATTACATGAGGTTGTGATAGAATCCATCTAAACTTCTTTAATTACATGAGGTTGTGATAGAATCCATCTAAACTTCTTTAATTACATGAGTTTGTGATAGAATCCATCTAAACTTCTTTAATTACATGAGGTTGTGATAGAATCCATCTAAACCTCTTTAATTACATGAGGTTGTGATAGAATCCATCTAAACTTCTTTAATTACATGAGGTTGTGATAGAATCCATCTAAACTTCTTTAATTACATGAGGTTGTGATAGAATCCATCTAAACTTCTTTAATTACATGAGGTTGCGACAGAATCTATCTAAACTTCTTTAATTACATGAGGTTGTGATAGAATCCATCTAAACTTCTTTAATTACATGAGGTTGTATGTTTTTTGTAATACATGCCCATTATGTATATGGAAAATGTAGATTTAAAACCTAATAAACTATTTTTCTTCAGTGCATCTCACAAATGTGGGTATGAAATTTAGATATACATATAAGGTTCCAAAACGTAGCCTTATTTTAGGAAGAGATTCACCGGAGACCATTTTCTTGGGAAAGGCAAAATAGGTCAGGGAAAATTACACTTACAAGTTTGAATGTATGCGCAGTCCATTTTCCCCACGCTATTATGTTGGCTGTTGTTGTTGCCGATCCAGTGTTGATATTTCACGATGTCACCGTTTCGCCATTTAAAAGGTCCAGATGTTATGTTGTTGTCTGAAATTTACAGGAGATCGAAATGTTAAATGTCATAACCTAGAAATCCGCGACATGTAAATTTTACTGAAGGGAACTTTTTTCTGTATTATTTTATTTATCAAAATCAAATTTGCTTTGAATTTTGTATCTTTTGAATATTTGTATTTCGCGTCGTAGTGAATGATTATATCTAGATCTAATTTTTGCCATCATTCAAAGTGATTATCAACAAAGTCGAGCATTGAAATGCTCCTATGCTTGGTGAAAATGTAGGCAAGAAAAGTTGTCTAAATATTAAAAGAAAGAGGACTGTTACCAGAGAGTCCAATCCAAAACTTATTTACTCCACTGTTCTGCATTTCATCAAGGTAGCTGTTGATGAATTTCTGAGTCGTGTCACTAGAAAAGATGATAAAAATTCCTGCAATGCTTAAATATGGAAGACACATATTTTTTTTAAACTGTAAGAATGCGTTTAAAGTCAGTAGTCGCAGGCTGAATGTACCATAATTGACCCATCGACACCGTCAATCAATTACTGCGTATCTGTGACCGTTGTAAATGGCTTATCAATTAAATTGCGAGCCATCTGACGGTCTTTACTCAATAACGAAAGTATGGTGTGTGTGTCTGTGTGTCTGTGTGTGTGTGTGAGAGAGAGAGAGAGAGAGAGAGAGAGAGAGAGAGAGAGAGAGTCTTTGCTGACAGAGTTCTAATACCTGGACAGTTTTGGCTTGTATAACATGTACAAATTCGTCGTGCTATAACTTGTAAATGATTTGCCCAAATTCAGTGAAATTGTTAGCAGGTACTGATAAGTGCACTTGAAGAACGTCTGCAAATTTTTGAAAGACAACGTTTAACTTTAAAGCATTTGTTATGCTGATGAGTGAGCAGAGCGTAGTCAATATAACCACAAGCTGATGAGTAAAACCCAGGCTGTACAGGTAAATGGTTGTTTGTAAAGCTTACCCGGTGATGTGGAGGAGCTCGCCCCCCTGCTGGAAGCAGTAGGTGCTGGCATCGGAAAAGGTCAGTATGTATTGGAGATTGAACTGGAAACACTGATTACGGTGTCCAATCCACCCAGGTAGGCACACGCCTTTCAAGTTGAAAGGAAGAAGAAAAAAATAATATTCAATATGTGCTAAACTAACGATTACAGTTTGTTACTGAACTAAAATGGGTTTATTATGATGTCAATGGGATTCGGGTAACGGAAAAGCAGATCCCATATAGGGTCAGCATCAAATATCGCAATAGATTCGTTCCACCAGGAAACGAAATCTCTGGCCTTTCTTGATAAAATCAAATTTGCTTTACATGCATGTATGATGTATCTTAAATGCCCAAGCATTTAGTTATTCACGGCTGTATTTTTTTCTCAATATTTAGAACATTTTATTTGCTGATTTTAAAGAAGAAGAAAATTACATTCGGGATAAAGATCCTATAAATAAAAGTCTACTAAAATATAAATAATTTCCAGATTTTTATCATTATTGTATACCGTTTTAGATGACAATTCCCCGCCATTTAATACTTTTGCATTGCAGTGTATTGATTTAATTGTCAGGAAAGAAAGGCTTGTGAGATCCTGATGAAAAAGGTTTTAAAAACAGCTTATATGGAACAGCTATCTAACCAATATGAATCCTCACTCATATGTGACCAATGGCACAGATAGGTACAGAGATAGACATACGGATACACAGACAGACAGACAGACATATAGATAGATATGGAGTAACGGAAAATAGCGAGGGAGATATTGCTTTTCATTGAAACCCTGTAACACTGAAGTAACCAAAAAAAGTTTGCGTTTTATAAATGCACTTGAAAATTAAGGACGTTCAACAGGATTTATTACTCCTATCTAAAGATAGAATAATTTATGTACAGTAGGGTACACAATATGGTTCGTCTCACATTATGTGTATTGTTTATAATTAGTATGCATACTAATCAACAACATGCTTATTGGAAGCAAGATAATATCACAAATTAGACATGTACAAAATGAGATTTAAAGTGTTATAAGTTATATGATTTTCAATATATTTGACAAAACTGTTCTCGATTGAACTTATGTATGTGTCTTTTCAAGCATAATTCATCTCAATGAATTTTAGTGACTGCTTAAGCAATATAATTCACAGTAACACGATAGATAATCACTATACATTCATGCCCCATGAAGAGGTAGAAATCTAACAGTAACACGATAGGCAATCACTATACATTCATGCCCCACGAAGAGGTAGAAATCTAACAGTAACACGATAGATAATCACTATACATTCATGACCCATGAAGAGGTAGAAATCTAACAGTAACACGATAGGCAATCACTATACATTCATGCCCCATGAAAAGGTAGACATCTAACAGTAACACAATAGATAATCACTATACATTCATGCCCAATGAAGAGGTAGAAATCTAACAGTAACACGATATATAATCACTATACATTCATGTCCCATGAAGAGGTAGAAATCTAACAGTAACACGATAGGCAATCACTATACATTCATGCCCCATGAAGAGGTATAAATTTAACAGTAACACAATAGATAATCACTATACATTCATGTCCCATGAAGAGGTAGAAATCTAACAGTAACACAATAGGCAATCACTATACATTCATGTCCCATGAAGAGGTAGAAAGCGAACAGTACTGAATAAATAAACAATTCCTTGTTGCAACACCTGTTCTTTTTGTAACAGTACATAGTCGTCACTTTCTGTCTTTTCTTTAACACAGTCTAAGTGCATAGTACATTTTGCACAGCTGAGAATGACATATTGACATAATCATGCTACATTTTGCACTATTGGAAATGATATAATTACATAATAATGTCACATTTTGCACTGTTGAGAATGACATAATGACATAATCATGTCACATATTTATTTAACTGAGATAGGGCTACTTTCACACATCCTATTACCTTCTGACTTTTGACAAATAAACTTTTTATTCTGATTACAGGGTGCTGTATTCCAAGCATTTAGATCTGAGACCTGATTTGTGACGAGGGCACAGGTGGCATTGACATTACGGCTGAAATGCAACAAAAAAAGATTTATTCTTGCACTAATATAATATAAATATATTGTATTGCCTTATTATGAAACACAAGGGATAGGTCTACAAGTTCTCCAATTTAGATACGATCCTTCCACTAAAAACAAATTAACATGTGTGTGTGTGTGTGTGTGTGAGAGAGAGAGAGAGAGAGAGAGAGAGAGAGAGAGAGAGAGAGAGAGAGAGAGAGAAAAGGTGCGAGAGAGGACCATGAATGCAGAATGCATGCATAGAAGACATTTTCAAACTTGTAACATCCAAAATAAAAACAATCTTCAGGATTCTTAGATAAAATATAGAACAGATTTAAATACTTAAAAATTTGCATCCCATGGAAAAAGTGAACAATTATGAAGAAGTCAATTAACTAATGCATAGAGGATATCTACGTTTCATGAGTAAATATATGGATATATTTCAAGAGTGAAGTGGAAGCTTTTTGTATTGTCACTCGTGGCGACACTCGTGACAATAAAATGTTTCCACTTTTCTCGTGAAATATTTCCTTTTCTCTCCATTCTGTGCCAATGCAATTAACGCTGCATCGATAAAAGGAAGAACGGAAATTTTACAATAATTTTAGGACAGCGACTGTTTACAAATTTAGCTCGAACTTATTATGCTTCAAATTGTTTACTTTGTGAAATTAACTGCTGTTTTCATCCTAAAATGAATAGATTTGTATTTTCGTCGAGACATTTCTTGCGCGGATTGATACAATGAACGTTGTTGAGGTAGGGTATTGTAGAAACATCACAGAGCGGCCATATTCCAGAGACTTCACAGCGTAACATCTTTAAACAAAAGATTTAAAATGTATGCTGGAGGGTCGACAGTCTTAACATATATTTCAAGATCTGTTTAACCTCTGTGTGTGTGAGAGAGAGAGAGAGAGAGAGAGAGAGAGAGAGAGAGAGAGAGAGAGAGAGAAAGAGGAAGAAGAAAAATGAAATAGTTCTAAATATGAAAATACAGGTTTGAATAACATTAACAAGGGCAGGTATGTTTTTCCACCTGGGAAAAGAAAGTTGTTTCAAAAGTGATATCGCCACTGTGGCGATATAATTTTTCTCCCACTGATACATTTAAATATCTCATTGTGAAATATATAATAAAAGAGGTTATAGCTGATTGAGAGCTCGAAATTATTTGCTTCGATGGATTACATAAGTTTTATATTCTAAGCAATTTCTTTCATAAATATCCTCAACAAAAACTACTGCATTATTACCACGATGAAGTTTTCAGCAGTTGAGGAGAACAAAAATACAAGAGACGGTTTCTTTTTTGAGTCAATGTTGTTAGTTTAAAATATAATTTTTCAAAAATGTCCCTCACTCCTGTCAGAGAGCCCAGCTGATATATGGTTTGTGTGTACGCGTTGGTGGATAGGGTGGACTGTACGCGTTGGTGGATAGGGTGGACTGCTGACCATCATCGTCATCTACTTCGCTCCATGAGAAAATAAAGGTGATATTATGACATTGACTGAGATTTGCTTTCACACCACAAAAAAACTGTCAATATCAAAATAACTATGAAGATGTGGGAGCAAAATTTATATAACTCATAATTTTCCTCTGCTTTGCTTTGTGTACATTTAATAGATGGCCTCAAAGTCACGAGCCCTTGACAGATAACCATGAAAACATGACGAGTAATTGGGCAAATATAATTTTTCTTCATGATGGAGTTTCAAGGACAATGGTCGTCCATAACAAAATCATAGCGATAAGAAAAGAAAGTCTGCCTTGCTTATGTGGACTATCGATGGTAAACAAGAAATGATTTATCGTCATAAGGTCTTTATTCATTTCCTTCTTTAAAAAATAACAACTGGGATGATGAAAATTTTAAGAATAATTTCACAGTATTCTTAAAGTGGTTACCTTGAAACAATCGGGTTACCGTGCCAGTAGGCCAATGACGTACCATCTAAGTTCGTGCCATTAGCCATCCAGAACCATGAATACCCTTTAGAATTGGCCTGCAGATGTGTAAAAGAAATGTAGATGAAGATTAATCACTATTTAAACATTAGATTCTCTATTCTCAAAGGATACACACGGACAGATATTTTATAACAAGCCTGTTGCCATAATAAGATACCTGTCAAGCAATTAAATTCTACCGTAGGCAGCTCAAAAACCTTGTGAAATCTGCATGGTTGTATCAGTCTAGTATTGTTTGCAAGCAATATAGCACACCATTGCCATCAATATGACCTGATGGTATTTTTGTTTACCGAAAAACAGGGCGTCCGGAGATGTTAACGCCAAGGAGAAATGATCGAGAATTTTGATATTTCAGAAAAAGTTCTTCACGCAAAGTCGATATCACGGGTATAACCATCGTTGTGAACAATAGAGAGCGCAGTGGACAATGACCGAATAAATCGACCATCCTACTGCTTTAAAAGACAGCGTCGCGTATTTTGTGCAACCTAAAGCTGAACTGTGTATCGAGTACTGATTAACAGCAATATATCCCCTACTTAAATGCAAAGGACTAAGTTCAAATCATGGTATCGCGTTAATATTTACATAAATTTAGATGCTTTAAACAAATCAAGAAGAGGCACTGGTATATTCGCCGCCATGGAAACTGCACACGCATTGTAGCATTTCAATTTGCTTCACGGCTATTGTATAACATAAATTCAAATGAGCATGAATGGAATTTAATCATTATTGTCACATAATATCTTCTATTTGCGACAAGAATGATTATATGGTTTTGGTATCACAAGAAACTGGAACTATTCTCTACAATTTATATACACAAAATTCATAATTTATAACACTTGTCAATTTGGATAAAATAAGGATAATGTAAGATAAAAAATAGGCACTATCTAATCCATACAGTATTTTGCGATGTTAAAATTGACTGGCATAATGGAAATTAAGAAGAATCCCTAATCATCTGAGACAATGAAATACCCCATCTATGAAACACAAATATTAGAAAGAAAGAGGAAATAAAATGATTATTACACATCTCAACAGTTGCAAGACACATACTACAACAAGGAGACACAACCTGTCGTCATTGAGACACGACCTATCATCAAAAAGACAGTCTGTCATCAAGGAGACATAACCTGTCATCAAAAATACTGTCTGTCATCCAGGAGACAACCTGTCATCAAAAAAAGTCTGTCATCAAGGAGACACTACCTGTCATCAAAAATACGGTCTGTCATCCAGGAGACAAAACCTGGCATCAAAAAGACAGTCTGTCATCAAGGAGACACTACCTGTCATCCAGGAGTCAGCAAGCTGACAAGGCTTGTGTCTGTACTAAGCAATCCACTCTTTGCATATTAAATGTAAGCACAAATCACAATTAAGAAACATGCAGTAATGTAGGTAACTCAAGCAAGGTAAGTGAGTACGAAATCTGACAGCTCGCACTGGCCACAGTAAGTCAGTCACATTTGCAAGCATAACTGAAGGCGTCCTAATTAGTTCAACAGAACTAAAACATACACATCTGACCGCATAATACGTGAGCAGACAACAATATTCGAACTGTATTTGTATGAAACTACAATGGAATAGCAACTTGGTTGACACATTCCATGACAGGAGTTATTAAAATTCATGTGCGTGAAGGTGGCAAATGAATGTTTCTGTTCAAGCATTACGTTCCAATTATTGTTTAAATAACGGTCATATTAAGATTTCTATGTTTGGCTGGTTGGTTGGTTGGAGAGGGGACATTGCACTGAAAAGTATTCCTTTTAACTCATTGTTTTGGCGACTTGACGAGCTTACTCAACGAATTCGTCCACACAAAATAATATCCGTAAAAACCTTTATTAAGTATAGTATTAAATATACTCTACGTAGATCGTCATCAGTGCAAAAACCTATATACTTATTACACAGATTTAAACTTATAACCGTGTTTAGATGCATTTAAATACCAAATTTACACAGTCTAATCCTTATATATTACACAAATTTAAACAACTAATCGTGCGTAGATGAACTTGAATACAAAAATTATTACACGGTTCAATCTTCATATATTACACAAATTTAAACAACTAATCGTGCGTAGATGAATTTAAATACACATTATTACACGGTTCAATCTTCATATATTACACAAATTTAAACAACTAATCGTGCGTAGATGAATTTAAATACAAACATTATTACACGGTTCAATCTTCATATATTACACAAATTTAAACAACTAATCGTGCGTAGATGAATTTAAATACAAAACATTATTACACGGTTCAATCTTCATATATTACACAAATTTAAACAACTAATCGTGCGTAGATGAATTTAAATACAAACATTATTACACGGTTCAATCTTCATATATTACAAAAATTTAAACAACTAATCGTGCGTAGATGAATTTAAATACAAACATTATTACACGGTTCAATCTTCATATATTACACAAATTTAAACAACTAATCGTGTGTAGATGAACTTGAATACAAAAATTAGTACACGGTTCAATCTTCATATATTACACAGTATTAAACTACTAATGGTGAGTAGATGTATATGACGACATTTCGATGCTATTCTTTCTTCATTTGGTTAAATCTGTTTCAGAGGTAAAACCGTTGAAGACAGGTTTTAAAATGTTTCGACAGATTACGAGGGTTATTTAAAAAGTTCTGAATATTAATGCAATATACCACAAAGTTAGTTATTAGTGAACAGTATGTTAGTGCATAACCTTAAATTACTTCCCACACTTTCTCAATCTGATTATCCAATAACTAAATGCCATTCTGTATTCATTTCTTAGTATGTTGTTCATACACTGGAAAACTGCAATTCCAACCGCATGGTGGTTTTTATATCGCCTACCCTTCAGTGAATATTTTATAACGGGATTCAGCCAAAAATCACTTCGAGTTAGGTCATGGTTGTATGGAGGATGTGGCTAAGTTTGGATGCTATGCTCCTTCAGAACGTTTGCAAGGACGACAGATCTATGTGCCGGTGCGTTATCATGGAGTAGATGGATACTTCGGGTACCAGTGCGCCGACGAGTTGTTCGGTAGTGTTCCACAACTTTTGGCAACACTTTCGAGGCATAAAAATGTCCAGTGACACTAGCAAAGTCTGACACAGATACTTGGACGACCGAGCCCTTTCCATCAAAATAATGTGTATAAAACTCTCTTGACAGTCAGACTTCTTTGAGTGATTTGTTGTCTCTTTTCGTTTTCTCCAATCCAAACTTTTGTTTATTTCTCTTGAGTCTGGTTCAAAATAGTAAATCCATGAGAACGGTCTCCCAAAACGCGTGTCATCTTTAAACTTATGAAACTACTTCAAAATTGCAGCACATGACAGAGAATTACACCCGTAAACTTTATCCGATTCGACCCTGATATCAGCTGCAGAGTACCCTAAGAGCCCACGGATTTTACAGTATGCATTTTACTCTGTGGCAGAATTGTTCCCCTTCTCCGACGTTTGTAGGTCACTGTCATTTACCTATGTTACGTCACACGCATGTATCTACAGGTGTCAGGCAGCAGACCATTTTATCGAACGTTATTTTGTCTATCGATCGGTGTTAATTTTATTGACAGGTTCAAAGAAACAAAAATAAATGTTATAACAAAGTATTCAGAAATATTCAAATACCCTCCTAAGCGGACTTCATATGAATGATATGGGATGATATTTGTGTGTGAGTGTGTGTATTTATAATGAGTCGCATAATAAAATCGTTATGCTTGACCTTGATTTTAATGCAGGCATATTTTCATTAAATATTGCAAGGTCTGAAACATTTCTCCGATCACTGAAGTCATTGCTTTCCTTACTTATTTATTTTCTGTTCTTGACACACTTAATGACCCCAGCGTTTCTTCTAAAAAATTACATTTACTATTGAATAGCAATTGTATGCATATCACTTGTAGAAAATTCAGTGATCGAATTTTGTAGTTTGGTTAGTGAACAGTTGTCATGCATAGACCATTCGCCAATATAGAAACTAGGATCACTGTTTTACGTAAAACCTATATGTTTCGGTCGGAGCAATGAAAATACAGGTACCTGATTTATTATGCTGTGTAGACCTATCCAGAACTGGTCGTGCGAGTTAACTGCAATGTCGTGCAAAAGTATTTCATCTTCTTGTGAATGAACCTCAAACAAATATCCGCCATCACGGGAACACTGATTTCTGAAGTGACATTACATCCAATGATTGCAAAAGTCTTCAAGTTCTTCATCAAAGATATATATAAAAAAAACTGTAACATAATTGTGTCAAAGTAATATCAATTAATAATATTACAAAATAAAATCTCTCTAGAGTCGAGCAATTAAGACTAGTTGGCAATACATTTAACTGGAATTAACGTCTCTGTAAAATGCGTATTTATGTGAAGAGACACTGTCCGTATTTCATTGTTTCGTTGATTTGACGTTTATATGTCATTACATTTTTTTTCTTATTATATTCTTTAAGCCAAAACCTATTTATCTGCATTAAGATAACTATTCAATATTTCTCCATCTTGAACATAGATAGGGTGATATTGTTGATATTGTAGCTGACCTATTGCACATACCGTTGTTAACCATGTCCGATACGACTACCTTCTTCACACACACATACACACACACACATACACACACACACACACACATACACACACACACACACACCAAACGGCATACGGAGACGCTGATGGAGGGGAAATCAAGATCACGATATTTTAGATTTTTTAAGCAAATTTCAATGTGATGCCGATGTTGGCAGAGGAGAGTGTGAATCATAATGAGGATAGTGGTTATTTAACAAGTGACAATCTCAGTTTCAATTTCGATGACACGAAAATGCAGTAGTAAAAGTCGGTTGAACTACTGTTTGAAAGGACAAAGATATATATTTTCGAACAATCCTGAACGAATTGCGTACCAAAATGTAATACATCCCTTACTTGAAAGGAGAAGATTATGTTCCAATAACGGTATCAAATGATTAGTTACAGGCAAAACGAGAAAGAGTACGTGTATTGTTGCCTGAAATCATTCATGCGTTTAAATGGATGGAAGAAACGTTGCAAATTTGAAGAAAGTGTGTCAAACGTAAAGTATTCTCGGGATGTGTGTATACCGTTTTAAATGGTCCACAAAGAACAGTATTTAACACATCTTTACTACGATCCTGAAAATCCAGTTGCACAAATATCACTCAACTGTTTGAACAAATTAAACGGGGGAAAAATAAATTAAATGCAATGAATTGTAAGAATGGTTGACAGAACAGTCTACCTATACATTACACAAGCAAGAAAGAAATAGATGTCCATTTAGAAGGGTATACGTTAGTCACGTTAATGAGCAGTGGCAGGCATACATTGTTGACATGGAAGCATATAAAATAAAAGTGAAATTTGTATACTGATTTTGATAACTCTTATATGGTTTTGTCTCAAATGCCAGAATGAACACCGCAATCAGCTGTTGCGATCCATACTGTGCAGTTTAGTTGATTCTGCCAAAATGTCATGCTACACTCGGATCTATATAGTTTTATAGACTCATCACTGTCAAATGTTAGAGATTAATTTTTAAAAATGTTTAGTGGTCTGTATGTGAAAAATTGATCTTCAGTTTAATCAAATATTTTCTCGTTAAATTCATTTGCGATGTTAACTTAGTTCATGAGAGTTAACCACTTTAATACGTTAAACTGAGTTGCAGGACAAGGGTAAGGTACTGCACTGGTTAGTCTATTTTAAATCTGAAGTCTACTTTTCTACCAGAAACTGTTGAGTATTGCCATATCTGCATGACTTTGGCTTCTTTGTGCAAATACATGGATGACTGCATCAACATCTTTTCAATTTTCATTGCCTTTTGTTTTGTTCAAAATTTTGTAGACCAACTTGCAGTCTTTACGTTGTATTTGTTTTTGAGCTTTTTTAAAATTTAGTTTGAATCAACTTCATATATATCACTGTTGTCACTTTTAATTCTGTATTTTCTTCCCTTGACAGAAGATTGACTACATTGTAGTTGCTTTATCACATTTTTCATGTGTGTCATTTGGTTGTTTAATTGTATTGTTGTTAGACGTAGCTTCTTTTTAACCTTCGGTCTCGTGGTCAATACAAATTCGGATGACGTACATGTTTTAACTCCTTCATTTTCCAATGCCCTGTTTTACCACATCTGTCACATTCTAGAAACTCCTTACATTTGAAAAACGCAAAGTTTTCCTGCTGCTTGATACTGCTATCTATATTTTGCGCTTCTACCATTTATTTTAATGGGATAATGTTTTCTGCCTGTTACCAACTGTTAAATGATTTATCATATTCTTTCCATTTTAGTACATGCTTTTTTCCTTTCAGTCTCTTGGTCTTCAAAATCTTGTTAACTTTGTATATATCATTCTGTTTATCGTAAACCATGCCGTCTGTGTCCTCTCTTTCCAAGTCTTCCACTTTGTAAACAACCAGATCACATAGTATTACTTGCTGGATTTTGAATATTCCTCAGTGAAGTTAGGAGGTTAGACCTTCGCAAACATTGTGTATTGATATTCTGATGACTCTTATTTTATCTTTGAATTTTCTCTGACTTCATTTTGTGTAAAATACTTCCACATTCTAGTTTTTCTACTATAAATATATTTTGTCTGAGTAGAATTAAAAGCATTTTTTTTTCTTGTCCAACAAATTATTGACTATTTAATTTTAAAACTCTTTCCCCTCATTAAACTGTAACTATGAAAGCGACGTTTATGCCATCTCCTACTTTATGTTTACTCTCTGAGCCATTATTAGTTTGAAGAAGAAGAAGAAAAAAAACTATCACTGTCAAGATTTGTATTCGTCGTTGTATGTTTAATGTGCTTGCATATCAACAATATCTCCTTGCTTCTCTCTGGACCTATGGACCCTTCTATAGGCGAATATATTTTTCTCGCTTCTTTTTGTAACGTGTAGGTTCAATTAGCCATTCTTTCAATTCAGCATATTTTATTTTTATTTTGTCTCATTTAATTTGTTCCTACGATTAATGTTTGTGCACACAACTGTATTTTCAGTATTGTAATAAATATGCCTTAAATTGTGTTCTTTGTCTTGCTGCACAAAGTCCACATTTAGTGACTCTACGCGGTCTCCTCTGTCAGCATTTAAAAAAATGAAAATACGCAAATAATACTTTACGTTTGACAGATTGTCTTTTGAAGTAATCAATAAACCAACAAAATATCCATCTGCAACCGATACTTTTATTTTCAACAATTTTCAACATTTTCACAATTCATTTAAACATATTTTGATCGATGTCAAATTTTGCCATTCCAATGATTGATTCAAACCCAGATGCAGCATGCATCCATTTAAACTTATTTAGACCTATGACAAATTATGTCATTCCAGTGGTTGATTGAACAACAGCTACTTGATACACTGAATGACCTTATGCTGTTTTGAACCTAACTTTGTTTTTCACATGTTATATCTCTGTTTTGACGACTCATTGTATATTGAGTTTGTAAAGTTGACAAAATCTTCAAATTGTACCGTAAATTTAGCCGAATGCAAATTGGTGTATTTATCTATATTTAATGCAGAAGTTAATCCTTCACAGATTTGATCACCTTGCTATCAATGTTAATGTTGCTTATCTCAATGTTTTAATCATGAAATGAAATCTGCAAATCAGCAACTTCCCTGAAACATTGTAGTACAACTTTTTATTTTAAACTCAATGACAATCTCTATCACCTCTATGAAAAATGTGGATTTGTTCCATCATTTATCTTGTTCAAACAGTATCACAAGTGTGTGCTGTGATTTTGAAGTATCACAATTATAGCATTGTATCAATTCCATTTAAGGTTGTAGCAAGGTTTCAGTATCTTGTTAGAATGGTGTCAGCATTAAGGTATATGAAAGGTCTAGACAACATCTCAGAAAATCTAGTAGCTGAGAGAGTGGCCTCGCACTCATTGGTGTTTTCCGTTTAATGCAGTAGTAAATTAGGTGGACTCGTGATGTCATGCACATATTGAGGCGGGTATACATAGCAGTAAGTAATCAGAAAACGATAGAGCAGTAATTTGAATTAATCAGCGAATGATTTTAGTTTATTTGTTGTGCGTGGGAGTTAGTTCAGACTATTTCAAATTTAAACTTGTGGCCTCGTTATTTAATTATGTATCAGCTTATTTGTGTGTGGGAATGCCTATGTAAAGCAAATATGATGTACAGTCGTAATAAAAATCATTAATAGCAGCCTATATTCCAAATTAAGCTCAGGAAAAGTCTGATCTAGTACATGACTCACATGAATGATTACACAACAATAATCTGTTTTAATGATGCGTCATTTCTTGACTTTTGTGTTTGTAGTGCTAGCCGTATATCTTAGTCTGGCAACAATAATCTGTTTTAATGATGCGTCATTTCTTGACTTTTGTGTTTGTAGTGCTAGCCGTATATCTTAGTCTGGTTTCTATGGCGATAGACAGATAGAACTAGAATTAGAACTTTTTAAGTTCGTCGGCCACTGCTAAAACAATTCGTACGCAAGAATATTTTCCAGTACAAATTCAAAACCCATATAAACGAACACCTATGACATTGAACATTCTATATAACAAGCAATTATCCGCTTCATTGTACGTGGACCACTGCTTATATAATAAAACGTTGTTTTGTTTTGACTCATATCCCATAGATGCCATAGATGTATGGCCTGAGAATGATTTTCAAAAAAATAAAGGTTTTTTGTTTTTTGGTCTATTCTGTATGGGTTTCAAACAAACCATCGGGCCGACACTTAATAAGTCAAGGACGATGATTGTATTGATCACAAGGACACAGTGAGTATCACGGAAACAGGACAAAGGTTAGACAGGAAAAGAGAAGGGCAAAGAAGTTGAAGGAAATGTGCAGATATTTTGTCACGCATGTCAGCGTTAAGCAAATATTTTTTTGTGAATACATGTAATATTTCCGCTTTAAGCATACCTTAGTTACATGCATACCTTAGTTACATGCATACCTTAGTTACATGCATACCTTAGTTACATGCATGTTAATATGTGAAGAGTCAGGAGAAATGGTCAGGTGAGATGCTTACAATATCATGCAAAACAAAGAAACGTTCCATCTAAAACCAGACCAATAATAATGACGATGAAGTTTACGTTCACATGAGTTATAAGCTCTTTATCACATCAGATTTGTAACAAGATAAATACAAATATCGCACATTATTTGTCAACGATATATTCTGAGTTCAGCGGAAAAGACACTACGAAGGGTATTCAAAATGTTCTGAATATTAGTTCTTTATTTATTATAGAACATTAGTGCATCCCTTAAAGTACCCCAACGCACCTCTACACACGTTTTCATTTATTAACATTTCAGTATGTTGTTAATAAACTGGAACACTGCACTTCCAAATGAATGGGGGCTTTCAAATCGTCTGCACTTCAGCGAATCTTTGATAACGGGATTCAGCCAAATTTCACTTGGATCTATATCAGGGTTGTATGGAGGATGTGACACACTTTGGATGCTGTGCTCCTTCAGGAAGTCTGTCAAGACGGCAGATGTATGCGCCGGTGTTTTGTCTTGGAGTAGATGGATACCTCGGGTACCGGTGCGTGGACGGTTCGTTTGGTAGTGTTCGACAACCTTTGGCAACACTTTGGAGGGCATACAAATGTTTAGTGAAACAGAGTCAGGCACAAGTACCTGGACGACCGGGCTTATGCATATTAAACACCCTGGCAGTCGGACTACGTTGAGCGATTTGTGGTCTCTGCTGGTTTTCTCCGATCCAAACTTTTTTATGTTCTCTTTGAGTCGGGTTCAACAAAGTAAATCCATGTTTCATCGCATACAACAATCTCACTCACACGTCTCTGGTCATTCTTTTCATAGTTGGCGAGTAACTGTTTGGAGATTTGAACCAAAGTGTGTTTATGAGCAGAAGTCAACAAATGCGGCATCCGTCTTACACAAACCTTTCTGAGTTTCAAATGATGTTTTAAAATACTAAAACAGTCGACGAATTAATACCCTTAATATTTTCCACTGTGTATCGAGCATCTTCAAATGCCCCCCTTCACAGCAGCCACTTCCCGGTCACTAATCGCAGACAACGGTCTTTCGGAACGTGGGTCATCTTGCATAGATTTGTGACTAATTTAAAACGATCAAAATAACTTTAAAATTGTAGGATATGACAGAGAATTACATTCGTAAACTGTATCCAACTCGGCTTTGATATCAGTCGGAGAGTACCCTTACAGCCCCCGGATTTTTCAGTAAGCTCTTTGCACAGTAGCAGAATTGTTCTTCTTCTCCGACATTTGTAGGTCACTTTCATTTACCTATGTAACGTTACATGCATATATCTGAAGGTATCCGGCGTGCCGTACGTGCAGCTGTAGAATAGTTTATAGAACGTTATTTTGTCTATCGACCGGCGTTAAATTTATTGACAGGTTCAAAGAAACAAGAAAGTTATACCAAAATATTCAGAACCTTTCATATCATCCTCGTAGGTCTCAGAAGTGTCAGTGCAGTGGGAGTATGATGATGTTATTATTATTTACATAATACAAGTACAACTTGGATGCAAATGTACAGTATATAGAATACTTCCTTTTCTACGGTGATTCAAAAAGCTGCAGGAGAAAATCGTAGAATTAGTCAAAGAACCAGAAACAGGGGTGACAACCTAGGTCAGGACATTTTATGTTGCCTGGCAGACGGTGTGCATCCTCACATGTCAATGATCGTCCTTCCACTTTGTTCCACGTCAAACATTGGCACGTTTAGCTCTTTGAAACAGTATCTACTGCTTTGCTTTCTGATTCGATGCAGTTTTAAAAAGCTGATCAAATCAGATCCCTTGTTACATTTACATTGGGAGATTGTTATGAATAATCATAACGGCTTCCACACACAACGAGAAATGTCGCATGTAAGTTTCTCCAATCTAAACATTTCAAAGAACTTTTAATTTTAAAAATGAATGCCTGTGGACGTCGTCGAAATCGCCAGATTGAATATCTAGCAGGTCACGTAACTCTATCTCTCTCTCTCTCTCTCTCTCTCTCTCTCTCTCTCTCTCTCTCTCATTGGTTACTTGATGATATCACTTCATATGGTCAGGGACTCTTTTATCCGCAAGAGGGCACTTGTTTGAAACAGTTTCAGCTAGCTACATATGCCAAACTTTTATGTGGAACGAAGTGGTTCGACGACCCATTGATAGCAAGATGGGCGGTGTATTGCAAACAGAAAGACATATTGCTAATATAGGAGTAAATGATGTTTCGAAGAGAATGTTCTAAACATAAATCAGTCATCATCTTTCAAATGTATGCCCATTTCTATTTTGTTTAATAAATTATAAAACGTCTACATTCCCTGCTTAAAGAAAACGAGGTTCCAGTAAACAAGATTTAAAATTTATTCGGTGAATGGCAATGTATTAGACAAGACTTGAAAGTCAAGTGACAAATAAAAATAAATAATATTCGTAAAAAAAAAACTCGACTCCATCATCATTCAAACCTATTGGGTAGTATAAGGAAAACCATAATTCCAAAATAACCTTTTAGACAATTTTCTTTGCGGTTTTTAAATGCCTAGAACTCCCGCGTCTAAAAGAACAAAGAGAACAAAGTATTAACACAGCGACGAAAACATATATCTTTCTCATCCGAAGTAAAAGAAGCATCATTACTGAACATGTACTCCTTAGAGAATGCTATGGATTCGACAAGGGTGATACAAATGGAAGCATGAATGCAACAAAAAGGAAGCGTGTATGCAACATCAAAGAGAAAACTGCTTATACTTACACGGCAGCATTCCAAGGTTTGTGTTGTGCGTACACTTTGTAACATTTACCGTTCCCAGTTTGCCAATTATTGTCAGCATCACACAGCAATGGGACGCCTGAAAGACATGTGTACATTCTCTTGGCAATGTAGCACCTCACATTTATATTGCAATGAAGTAGTCGCAACATGTCAAAGTAACATAATATTTAATAATATTACAAGTATTCTTCGTATAAAGAACAGATGTGTACAAGTATAAGAATGTTTAATATTTAGAAAGGATACGAATCTTTTAAACACACTTAGACTTAATTAACTCCTGTAGTAAAATCTTGATCGGCCTCGTTATCAAGTAGTGGATCTCAGCAGCAGCTAGTAATATTTTTTTGTATGTAGATACTATCAGAGAACAACTCAGCTCACCTTTGCTACACTCAGTCAGTGTAATATTGACTCATCCATAGCTAAACTTGTTCCTTTGTGTTAGAATTCCCCTATCCTGTCTATATACATGGGAAAAATTTTATAAATCTTAGTAGAGGTTCCAGCATCATCATTCCAAAGCCATGGGGATTATTATATCGTTTTAATGGAAAGTATTGTTGCTGGATTGTACAGTATGGCATACGAAGAAAGTTTTGTATTCATATTACAAATATGTATTATAATGACCTCAACCTGACTAGTTGGAATTTATAATCAATAACCCGTCTATACTAATATAGTCTGGTAATTTAAATATACAGTCAATAACCCATCCGTACTAATATAGTCTGGTGATTTAAATTTAAAATCGATAACCCATCGATACCAGTATAGTCTGGTGATTTGAATTTTCAGCGCTGCTGTTCAAGAATGTAGAAGCTCACTTTCCCTTCATGTACTAAGGACTATATCTAACTCTTGTACCAAGTCCTACATCAACCTCTTGTACCAAGGCCTACATCAAACTCTTGTACCAAGGCCTATATCTAACTCTTGTACCAAGGCCTATATCTAACTCTTGTACCAAGGCCTATATCTAACTCTTGTACCAAGGCCCATACCTAACTCTTGTACCAAGGCCTATATCTAACTTTTGTACCAAGGGTTCTATTTAACTCTTGTACCAAGACCTATATTTAACTCCTGTACCAAGGCCCATATCAAACTCTTGTACCAAGGCCTATATCTAACAAATGTACCATGGGTTCTATTTAACTCTTGTACCAAGGCCTATATCTAACTCCTGTACCAGGGCCCATATCAAACTCTTGAACCAAGGCCTATATTTAACTCTTGTACCAAGGCCTGTATCTAACTCTTGTACCAAGGCCTATATCTAACTCTTGTACCAAGGTCTATATTTAACTCTTGTACCAAGGCCTACATCAAACTCTTGTACCAAGGGTTCTATTTAACTCTTGTACCAAGGCCTATATCTGACTTTTGTACCAAGGGTTCAAGAGTAACTCTTGTACCAAAGCCTTTATCTAACTCTTATACCAAAGCCTATATTTAACTCTTGTACCAAAGCCTATATTTATCTCTTGTACCAAAACCTATATCTAACTCTTGTACTAAAGCCTATATCTATCTCTTGTACCAAAACCTATATCTAACTCTTGTATCAAGGCCTATATCTAACTCTTGTACCAATGGTTCTAGTTAACTCTTGTGACAAGGCCTATATCTGACTCTTGTGCCAAGGCCTATATCTAAATCTTGTACCAAGGCCTATATCTAACTATTGTACTAAGGCCCTTTTCTAACTCTTGTACAAAGGTTCTAGTCAACTCTTGTATCAAGGACTACATCTAACTCTTGTACCAAGGGTTCGAGTTAACTCTTGTGACAAAGGCCTATATCTGACTCTTGTGCCAAGACCTATATCTAACTTTTGTGCCAAGGCCTATATCTAACTCTTGTACTGAGGGTTCTATTTAACTCTTGTACCAAGGCCTATATCTAGCTCTTGTACGCCAAACTTGGGGGATAGTTAGACTATTATACGACATACTACGGCGTAGATCCTTTTCTTTGTAACATATGACTTATATTTTACAATGGTTTGTGTTTTGTTTTTGCAAATGTTAGTACGCATAGTCAAGTTACAAACAATTTGTAAATATTAAATATCTTTCAAGTTTATTTATATTATTTTACTCTTACCTCTTGCCCTTTGACACACATATTTGTTTTTATCGGCGCACTCTTCGTCATTAAAAGCGTTCCCCATGATTTCTCCACACCTCTCATTTCCTCCAGCATTGTCCGGAGCACCTTTGATCCAATTTCTATATTGAAATGAAAAGAAAACACGATTGTCTTTACGATGTTAAGACACTCTGTAACAGTGAATGTGTGCCGAACCTACGTATCAAGAAAGTGATTCACTTTATCTTATAAACACTTGTTAATGCCAATAGTAGTTAATTTGTTGTTACACAAATGAGTGTCAACTGAGTTATTCCAAAATGCTCTGTACACAGTTAAATATATGCACAATGTGAAGCGATTTCTAAATAACTACCAGATCCTCTCATTTTCCAATATTATTTTTATTTTTTTTTAAATGTATATTATAATATAGTGAATATGTCGTAGCACAATAAACATTTATATTTTCATTCCCCTGACCCTGCATTCTATTTCTACTTGATTATGGACTCACAAGGAGCATCATCACAAGCTTGTGGACTCCCCGTATTACTTGTTTGTGAACTCCCCGTATTACTTGCTTGTGGACTCCCCGTATTACTTGCTTGTGGACTCCATCATTTATTACTTGTTTCCGTGACAACAAAATTTGTTGACACTCCACACGTATCTCCTACAACTATACCCAACTAAATTGTAAAATGTAAATTTTTAGCATATTATTTTTTGTTTTGCAAAGTATTCCAAAAATGTCAATGCAGAGAACCTACATTACAGATGTATTGTAGGGCGTGTTGTCCACACTCCAGACCCACTGGTTGACGTTCTCCAGGTTGTTCATACCGGTCCACCAATTGTCCGTGGTATGCGTCCTGTTTTGAATCATTTGGATTTGCTGGTACAACCAATTCTTAAAAAAAGCAGAAGAAATTGAAAACTTGGGCATATGCTCAACAAAGCATATCGTTGTATATTGCAGTATATTGTTAAGGAAAATAGCTAGAACTAATGTTTGAGTTCCGTCACAGTCAAACAGATCTGAACTTCAAAAAGCAATGTCTTTCTTGGGCTTTTGCTATTTCTTTTATGGCGTTACAGACTATACCAATGTATAACATTTTTTTTCATTATCTCATGATTTACAAAACTTCACTTTTCGTACAAACACTGTAGCGTTATATTACTATAGAAAGGAAGGGACGGGCATAAAATGATTATTTTGTGCGACCATGGATACCTTCACAGGTAGCTAAATGACAAGAGGTTTGTTGTTTGTTAAATTTGGTAAGTTCCCAGGATTCATGTTTGTCTCCGATATAGAGAAAAGTCATAATGTAGCTATTTTGACCAACAGTCAGAGTGAAATTTGAAAACGTTTGAAAACATAATCATTTATAGTTATACCATAAAAGTCTCATACATCGAGAAAGGAAAATGATAAGCAAATGTAATCAATGCCACTCCACCTGTCACATATAACTGCGTGCCAAATCATATTATTTGATGGAAAGAAGAAAATTAGGGCAATTATAATATGTAGTGACAATTTATACGATATGAGAAGTCAGTGCACAGTATTTCATGTAATAATCAGAAATATATTATTACCTAGATAGCTTAAATTTTTTTACACCCATGTCTATCTTTAAGTTACGCTAAATCATTCAGAATCTAAAATTGCATGTGTTGTCTTTAATTGCGAAAGAAGTTAATTTTACCAGACTTCAATGAATATTTGCCTTTTCTGCCAATGAGGATACCTTTTCTTACACTTTAAGTCATATAACACTCAAAAATCAGATAAGTCCATAGATCCACCATTTACACGTCGTGAGTTTAAGGCGTTTAGCCAATTTTGTCTTCCTGTCGGAGTTAACTACACGAAAGTGTTTCTGTTAATATTGAAATCAACACGACTAAGACTATGATACCCTAACTGTGAAATTGTCCATATAAGTTTACAAAAATACTTTTTCGAGTCATTAAAGTGACGAGTACTAGTATGAAGAGTACCTTTTCTTGTGTCGACTCTACTTTGATAAGATCCCCTCCGAAGACGCGGCAGTAGTCCCTGGCGTCCTGCCACGTCATTTTGTTCACGTACCGGAAGCGGTAACACTTACTATTGTCAGATAGTCCATACCAGTACACTGGGCACCTCTGACCAAACGCTGAAACAGTCAACGGTTTATTCGAATATTTAAAGCTACCTCCACTTTCAAACCAATGTTAAACTAAATTTACGAACGTGTTCTTTGTGGTTCATAAGTATTTAAAACGTCTGCCACCAAAATCCACATTTGGGAAACCGCTGTGTTGTGGACTAAAAAATACATTGATTACACTCATTGACATGAAGAATTTGAAAAAGAAACTCACTTTCTCTAGATTATAATTCTACACTCCAGTGTTGTATTTTGACGCTTGGGAAGAGAAATAATGGTTAGGCTTCAATCACCACTCACATGTTTGAGATGAAGAGTACTTTTCAAAAAGACGCTTTGAAAATGAAAATGAAAACCTACCCCCTACGGGAAACGTTTGCCTTGATTTTATGATTGATTATACATTTATACTTACTTAAAACTAGACCTGTCATGGCCATAACAGGTGGTGCATAATGACGATACTCACGGTTATTTCAAAGGTTCCAATACATGTTAGTTTTGCCAAAATAAGTCAGTAGTGGTAGATATGTTTTATATCAAATTTGTTGCTATCTTCACAGCAATTTTAGTCGATTACTGATATCCTGATTAGTTCGTTCTCCTTTAATTAATCTGTTAAATAGGTCTTCGGCCTTCTTTATCAAAAAAGCATATACAATATATGAAAACTGGGCGATGAAGCCCCTGTTGCCGAACTAAACACAGTCGGTGTGATTGTTTTTTTGATTTTTGTTGTTGTTGAATTAAAATGATCCTCGAAGGAACAAGATATATAAGTCCACTGGTAAATGCAAGTGTAAAGTTCGCATTGATTTTATTTCCTATAAGTATGTATCTAATAATTGAATAAAATGAGGTAAAGATTCCACCAACACGGAAAAATGCTAAGTCCGTATCAAGAGAAATACAATAGGTTGTTTTGCATGGAACATCAGATTTGTCAAATATTTAGTATCCTTCCTTGTTTCGGATAAACATTTTTTAACAGAACGTAAACGTAAATGTAGACCAATGTGATCTTGTTTTACTAGCGAAGAATAGTTTGTCTATTGATAAATGTACCAATAAGGTCCCATGACTTTAAATAAGAGAGTTTTAGAGAAATGGACCTAACTGCCAAAGAGAAAGAGTACGACTATTTTCATTGAATGTAATGTACTATTTTTGCCTTGCCTGCAAAGCATTGATAACATGTAGGCGTTGTTTGTATTGTTACCAGTAAAGTCAAACTCTTTGTTTTTAGTAGGGGGGGGGGTGCAGTTAAGCCCATTGCTCTAAAACTCTCTTCGCTAGCAAACAATATCACATTGGTCTGCATTTACGTATACACTCTGGCGATAACATAAAAGGCATCGCATTTAGACCTATCCTTCTAACGATGAAGCTTTTATAAATATGAAACTTGAAACTTTCATTCATTTCGAAAATGTATATACCCAGTCCTAAACTAATAGCATGGGGACCTGCCTTTCTCTAGCTCAAGTGAAAATGTGTAGGTTTTTGCATGCAGTGGTTGAGCAGTTGAAATATAGAACTCTTGTTATAACTGTAACCTCTTATTTATTACAATTTTAAAATGAAATTATTCGTATGTGTCTCTTCCTTTCATCCTTTCTAATTACTTTGTATCCAGAGGGATTTCATTCTAATTACTTTGTATCCAGAGGGATTTCATTCTAATTACTTTGTATCCAGAGGGATTTCATTCTAATTACTTTGTATCCAGAGGGATTTCATTCTAATAACTTTGTATCCAGAGGGATTTCATTCTAATTACTTTGTATCCAGAGGGATTTCATTCTAATTTCATTCTAATTAGTTTGTATCCAGAGGGATTTCATTCTAATTAGTTTGTATCTAGAGGGATTTCATTTTAATTAGTTTGTATCTCGAGGGATTTCATTTTAATTAGTTTGTATCCAGAGGGATTTCATTCTAATTCACACTGAGTTAATATAATCTTTATTTAATACATGTTGTATTTATCTGACATTTCCTACAATATTTGTTTATTTTATTGTTTCCGTTTCTCCATGACGGTAAAATGTGAATGTCATGAATTCAATATTTATCAGCTTTTATTACGGAAGTGATGATTTTGTTTAATGTATGCGGAGCGAGACGAAAGAAATTGCGTTTAATTAATATCGCCAAGACTTGTCTTTAAAACGCATTTATGTTTATTCCCTTTCTTACTGTTGCTCTCATTAACCCCCTTTACTATTTGCATAGATAGGATATATATATATATATATATATATATATATATATATATATATATATATATATATATATATATATATATATATATAGTATTGCTATACATTGCTGCAATAAGCTAGTTGGCCCTTGAGCATACAGTCTTAACTGCTAACCACAAAACATATTACAACTGTAAGATACTCATCATCACAGTAATCTGTAAGATACGCATCATCACAGTAATCTGTAAGATACTCATCATCACAGTAATCTGTAAGATACGCATCATCACAGTAATCTGTAAGATACTCATCATCACAGTAATCTGTAAGATACTCATCATTACAGTAATCTGTAAGATACGCATCATCACAGTAATCTGTAAGATACGCATCATCACAGTAATCTGTAAGATACGCATCATCACAGTAATCTGTAAGATACGCATCATCACAGTAATCTGTAAGATACTCATCATCACAGTAACCTGTAAGATACGTATCATCACAGTAATTTCAGATATGAATTACCAATGTTCTGTCATTAAAGATAATATTGCATCAAATTATTACAGTTATCAATATGGTATATTCATTATTTAGTGTGATGTACCAATATAGGCAGATAGCTAAAGTAACGCATTATTTCTCGTTAAATTAAAATACTTAAGTTCTTAACAAGAAATGCATTAGAACTAGATATTAAAGTGACACATTTAAACATGTTAGTTTTTTCAATAATGCATTATATTGTACTTCTTCCTAAGATCCAAATACAATGAGCATTCGAGGAGAAAATGATATTCGTCTTCTACAATTGAGCAAAATTTAAATATTGTATTTTCTCTGGGAGCCTTGTTTGGTCTATTCCATCCACAAGATTCAATTTCCAATCTATATGATGACATTCTTAATTTAATTTATGTAAGTCTATATTTTCGGATATTAGTATCTTCTAAATGTGAATGTCAATAAAACTGTCCAATGTTCTGTAAAAGCTACCTTCTGATGAATTCGCCAAATTAACGCTCCAATTTTGCATAAAATTATCTGACAACCTTTTTCTTACAGTAGTTAGAAACGGATTTAAATCACCAAGACCTTATTAAAAATAACAGGCTATATAAAAACTTAGATCAGATAGTAGAGACCTAACTATTGAAGCCCATATTTTGTTTGCAGGTAAAGCAGTACTATCATTTAACATTATATTGTATACAAGTTTTGTATATTTCTTTCATCTAGCTGAGTAATGTCTAACCAATATTTAATTATCATAGAGTATCTTAAAAATAATACATGACATAACATTCTGCCAGCTTCACAATATATAAATTCATATTGAGTATACGCAAAGTAATTTCCTAATGAATTGTAATTGTAACCTTTCGATGTAGTCATCTTTTGTAAATCCACACACTTCTGCTCTGTAATTTAATATAGGAGTTATACGTTGGTCAAATAAATTCTAAACGTGATTTACAGAAATATCAGTGAATTTGTAAAGATATTTACATAACGTATAAACTGCTTTCTGATCCTTACCAGAGAGAGTGCTTTGAGCTTCTGAGAAAGAGCTACCAGATGTAAAAACAACACTCAAATAGCAATGTTTTTTCTAGTCTCTACTCCCTTCCGATAAAAGAAAATTATACAATTTCAAGGTAACCCCTCCCCATTTGAACAAATTGCAAAGTCTTTTGTGTCGTTTACGTAATTTTTTTTACCAGCCGGGGTTTTCTCTTCACTTTATTGGGTGCTTTCCTTTCTTACAAACAAAAAGAATTTTGAAAACATAATTTTGATTGGAGTTCACATTTTTTAAATTAAAAAAAATCTTGATGATATTGTGAGCTGAGTTCGATTCACTTTCATTTTCTCAAAAATGGTCTAAAAGTAATTTCCTAATTATTGGATTATTGGCTCGTATTCTACTATTCCCTATTCGGGTATAAAACCTCGTAGTTGAGTTTCCTTGCCCCTCATCACCCTTCAGTCCCTCCCCCCATTTTCGGAGGCTCTGATGACGGCCCTTTCCACGCTCCTGAAGGGCACAGCCCGCCATCATCAGTGAATACTATTTTTTTTCTAGAGACCATGTTAATATTTATAGTAACCTTTGCCCTTATGGATATTGGATTGTGTTCCCTTTTTATTTGGGTGTCATTCACAAAACTAAATGATCTTGTCATAATCAATTTATCTCAATGTATATAAATGTGCATTTTAACATTTACTTCTTCTGAACAGGGTTCCACGTAGTTTCTTGAAAGGGTCTTGAAAGGATTACAACAAGCGGACAATTATCTTTTTTTAATAATTCCCATATATATGTGTGTGTGTGTGTGTGTGTGTGTGTGTGTGTGTGTGAGCTGTTGTTTAGCTCGAAACCGTTTTAAATTTGCGCCGTTATAAATTTTTTTGTCAATATATATATATATATATATATATATATATATATATATATATATATATATATATATATATATATATATATATATATATATATATATCGTGTCTTGTAAAAATGACATGGTCTGACGACAAATATTTAATGACTGGATAATCTTTCGGTAGATAAATATTTTTCAACGCCGAACAGCACAGTCAAACAAATAATCACAAATATCATCGCCCATGTATATCTCGTTCTGAAGGCGAGACGATGAATATAAGGTTATCGCTGCGGAGGCAAATAGTAACACATATTATCGCAAATGATCATGCTCAATGTATATTGTCAATGAGAGGCGAGATCACACGATCATTATGTAACTTGTTCGCGCCAAGCGTACCTAGACAGGTGCAAGTACCGGTCAATTATTCGGTATATGGGTTAAATTTATGGACTCGGTTCAAGATATGGAAGATGTGGGGAAGATGTGACTGTACCTGTACGAAAATCAAATTTAAATCTTATCTATCTGATATCAATAAGGGAGCGTACTGTTTACTGTACTGTATACGAAGGGCTTCGTACACCAAATGATTAGAAGTAAACTGTTGTGTTTACAAAGTGAACAGTTGAGCTTCTGTACATTAGTTACAAGTTTATGTTTATTGATTACGTGTCTGGATTTAGCCTCAAACAGTCTTCTTTGTCAACACTAGCTGAAAGAATATTTCATGCGTCTCGGGTTCAAAACTTTGGAATGAAAATTATGCTGCTTTTTTAGTTCATATTTTCGTTTTAAGCAGAAATTTGGATTATAACTGACGTTTTTACAACGAGTTAGTCAAGTTAAAAAAAAAAAAAACACCCAACACCCTCCCGCACCCACCCACGATGTTACTTAAGTCTTTTAACTTAGTCATAGAAGATTAGTATATGTAGATAGTAAAGTATATTTCAAACTGTTGTCGGTTTATCGCGATATGACGAGAAAAGTATTTAGGAAAAAGCATATTCGAGACAAGAGAAACATCCTAAATATCAGGGCGAAAGGCCTGTTAACTAAATATCTAAATATAATGAGCATGAACAGTTTCATTAACACAGGGCTGACTAAATGGAACCAAGGAAAGAGAACAGCGTTCGTATAGACAGATTTAATTTATTTGGTTTTTTTTATTTATTTTTTTTTAGGAAAACATGACGTGAAAGTGTCAAAACCTCATGACACATGGAGCCAAACTTCCATCCATTATTTTCATATGAGATTTTACAGAAACGAGAGAGCTATAATTGCGAATTTCATTAAAAGATGATGACTAATTATTTAGCCAAAATAAGTGAAACAGTGTGCAAATAATGCAATCAAGTTTGCGTAATATAGGCAATAATTTTGCGAGTTTAATGGCAGGACTATGGAACTCATCAGGAATAATAAGCAATAAATCAATATATGCTAAATATAGATTGGAATCGACTGAGAAATAAAAATAAATATGTGGACAAACGTTTGTATTTTTAAAAGCAAAAATACCTTACGTAAGACTTTGAGGCAATACAAATGTATACTATACTAGTATTTAATTAGAACTTGTTAATAAGAAAGAGATTAATGTCCGGAAATGAAGTATTGTACATAGGTAAATTCACGATAACAGAAAGGGCCATATTCCTTAAAGTCATGCATTGGACGCTCAGAACTCAACGTCAAATATGTTATACCAAATTTTGAGTAAAGTCTAATGACAATGTATTGGAAAGAAAGGAGACATTAAGTTGTTATAACTTTCTATCTAATCCAAACTGCATTGTTTGCAGTTTAAACGAAATACTCTGCGAAACAAAATTATGTGTAGCGTGGAAATTCTGAGCACTAATACCGATAATTCTGTCAAATAATACGTGCAGACATTTGCAATCAAATTCATTCAAGACATCAAACATACGAAGCCATACATGCCTATTAGATAGAATTATATGTTTCAAAAGAAAGTTTGTGTGTCCAATAAAAATAATGCACATACGTGTCGATTACGCCCATGTATGATTCTGACACCAAAACAAATGTACATAAACATGAATGTCAACTTGTTTGAGAACCTGCAAACATGAAGCTTGACTGCTTCAACCATAGCACTAGAACAACCATAGCGCTAGAAAAGAAGTGCCCTAGTGTGAATGATTAGCTGGTTACAAGGGTGTGGAGGTGAGGGTTTACTTTTAAATATTGCAATAAAATGATTATGGTCGATTTCATGAAAATTGTGTACCTATTTCGGCCGGTTTCAAAAAGGAAGGAGGGAGATTCAGATTCACTGTAAGGAAACATCGTGTAGTAAACTCATTGTTACGGCGTAACAAAGGGACTGACTCTGTCAAATCGGGCGCAAGAATAATCAATGTAGACAACAGTTTAACTGCCTCGAGTGTTTAGTGAATTGTGGTTGAAAACAGATCAGATGATAGGTCTTTAGTGCCATTTTGACTTGTTATTTCCTGCATATTGAATATTTGCATATACTTTTATTTTGTTTTCTCTAATATTAATTTGAAGGCACATGTAGATGCACTTATATACCATATAGAAAATGAAGAATTATGAGCCAATTCTATGTTCTGAGAGCATTTTTTGTATAGAAAATATGTTAGCTACTGTCTTGAACACTTATGAGCCAGTTCATTTAAACACGTCAGCTGTAACAAACATATATGAATTAGCAGAAGAAAATCTGGGTTGTCATGACAAACTTGTTCTTTTACATTATATATAGGTGTCGACATTGAGGGAACTATAAACATATTTGGTTCCCAATGTGTACACATTTTAAGGCGCTTCATGTCCTTTTGATGAGTGTGGTAGGAATCTTTTTAAGAAATGTTAATGATATATTATTCTATACCTTTCTGTAAATATGATACTTTGTCAAAATTGATCCGTGAAATGGCTGTATTTATATACTTCAAAGTAAGCTGACGTATAACCTTATTTAGTGAAGACATTAAACAACCACTTACACTTAACACTGTATTCTATTCTAAAAAGCTGGCTACAAGAACTAACAGTTGCTATTTTTTCTTTAATATAGACTACTAAACCAGATTATTATAATTATCTTTAATCCTCAGAGCACTATTAACCGACACCAGTGCCACGTTTTTCTTTTACTCTCTCAGGTCAAGAATGAGACGAATTATCTATTTAAATTCTCCTTCTATACTATACGGAGTTCCCATGAAATGAAGATTTTAATGTAAGAAAGAAACTTACCCTTTTCTAGTGATGCTACGAGAAGCAAAATCCATGGTATCAGATCTTTAGTTGCCACAATCATGACCAACGCTGGCGCTAGGTTAGAATAAATAAGTTAAAACATTAAAGTGTTAATAAGTTCAGAATAATGACGAACGCAAGTCACTTTCCGACCTGGTCAATATAGTATGTTCGAAGGAAACTGTGCCACTTGTCATCATAAAATGTTTTGTATGTTGAAGACGTTTGCTTTAATAATGACTGTCAACAGATCAGCATATCATAAGGGTAGATAACGAAACAAGGTGAAGATGTAGCTCGACATCCAGCATGTAATCATCAGATAAACGCCACCCACCATTAACGTCCTGATAGGGTTGTGATAGAATGTATTTCAAGATTAGGTAAATTTTACACCAGGATAGTACAAATTTAATAAATATTACGATATAGTCTGTAGATGGAGGTCTTTATCAAGTCTTCAGGAAATATTACTCAAGAATTGTGCGATTGGATGGCTGATATGCCTTCTCTTGTCTCGCCTAAATGCAAGTCATAATATAGTCCAGCAGTCACTGTGCGTCGTCCTGTGTGCATCATCCGTCTTGCTTGGTCCGTTCATCTGCGTTACCCACCAAAACGCGATGAAACTCATTTGGCATTTTTCATGTTGTTAATCGTGGTGTCATTTTTACGATGTTTTTTTTTTCTACCTGTCGTTTTAAAGTTAAGTCTTCATAGCAACCAAGTGTCAAACAGGGCTTTTTTTCTCCAGATCTATTCAAGCAGTCTGTATTAAATGCAATGGAAATGATTCGTATGGTACTGTAGATTAGACGATGTATTGACGTTTATGATCGCAATAAAAACTGAGTCCTACTAGAAACAAATGAGACGTACAGAAAGAAAGAATGATTGAGAAAGATGGAGAATAAAGAAAAAAGACGGAGTTAGAAAAAGTATAAAGAAGGAAAATATAAACCGAATAAAAATTTGCTATGTCGTAGTTATGACATAATAGGTCTAAGTCGTAAATACAACTATTTACGAGATGCCAAGTCGTAATTACAACTATTTACGAGATACTGAGTCGTAATTACAACTATTTACGAGATACTAAGTCGTAATTACAACAATTTGTGAGATACAAAGTCGTAAATACAACTATTTACGAGATACTAAGTCGAAATTGCAACTATTTACGAGATGCCAAGTTGTAAATACAACTATTTACGATATGCCAAGTCGTAATTACAACTATTTACGAGATATTGAGTCGTAATTACAACTATTTACGAGATACTAAGTCGTAATTGCAACTATTTACGAGATGCCAAGTTGTAAATACAACTATTTACGATATGCCAAGTCGTAATTACAACTATTTACGAGATACTGAGTCGTAATTACAACTATTTACGAGACACAAAGTCGTAATTGCAACTATTTATGAGATACTGAGTCGTAATTACAGCAATGTACGAGATACTAAGTCGTAATTACAACTAGTTACGAGATGCCAAGTCGTAATTACAACTATTTACGAGATACTAAGTCGTAATTACAACTATTTACGAGATACTGAGTCGTAATTACAACTATTTACGAGATACTGAGTCGTAATTACAACTATTTACGAGATACTAAATCAAAAATTACAACCCAAGTTGTGGTGTTCTAAGTCGGGATTAGATGAGAATCAGTCACAATTACGATGTGCTAAGTCGTACTTATAAGATAATAATAATAGTTATAACAAAGTATATGATGTCGGTGAGACACTAACCGGCTTATCAATCCTTTGCTCTCCGTGGCAAATCACCACTAGTTTATTATTATTATTATTATTATTACAACTATTTACGACATACAAAGTCGTAATTACAACTAATTACGAGATACTGAGTCGTAATTACAACTATTTACGACATACAAAGTCGTAATTATAACTATTTCCGAGATACAAAGTCGTAATTACAACTATTTACGAGATGCTAAGCCGTAATTACAACAAGGAAAGTCGTAATTAGCAGATAGGTATTTACAATATATTAAGCTGCAATTACGAGATTCTAAAGATAACAAGTCTAATAATGAGACCCTAAGCCCAAGTTGTGGTATTCTAAGTCGGGATTAGATGAGAATCAGTCACAATTACGATGTGCTAAGTCGTACTTATAAGATAATAATAATAGTTACAACAAAGTATATGATGTCGGTGAGACACTAACCGGCTTATCCTGTAACGATTAATGTAGTTTCCTTATCAATCATTTGCTCTCCGTGGCAAATCACCACTAGTTTTTTTATTATTATTATTATTATTGTCATCTTTCCGAGAGCATGACCCCAAGCTCCACCTACCTACCAACAGCTGTCAGTCAATATTTGTTCATTCAACATTTGAATGGACAGCCGCCCACTCTAAAGCCGCCTATGTGTGATGTCGTTCACTAATATTCTGACACCATAGTCAATTTTATTATATTACATGTACACATATAAAATGTCATAACTTTCGTAAAATTTTCACTATGAACCAAATATTGCTTTCTAATAAAGAGGCAGCATTTTCAAATTGGAATCTTCTTGTTTTAAATGAAATGGAATCTTCTTATTTTAAATGAAATACTTTTTGCTAATTAGTAGGCGTGGCTATCTCTAATTTAGAGATTCATCAAAATTGACTGGAACGGTGTCCACAGCATGTTCTATCACAGGCATAATTTTGATGGAAGCAATCGTATTAGTGAAAAACTTGTATCTGTACCCTATTCACTGCTACATTTAATCGAATTCTGATGATTAAATCTAAGTGAGGTCACATTTTTCACATTACATACCAACCAGACCTAGTCTAATTTAGCTTATTAGTAACATTTACAAGTGAAAAAGGTTCTGTGATTTCCTTTTCAGCATACATTTTGATCAAAAGCAACAAGTTCTCAACATATTCGGAATTTTTCTCTTGTCCACAGTTTCACTAAATAAAGTACATTTCATGCGAGGAAAATTACATGAAAAAAAAATCCGCTGCACGATCTTGATTTCAGAAAGGTGTAAGTTCTCGAGTGAAATGGGATGTTAAACAGAGAGAGAGAGAGAGAGCATGAATAATCATATAACTAGGAGCAGTACAAACTTGTTTGTAATTGTTTATTCAGGCCTATAGCAACTATGAATATGTTGTTTAAGGACGCCAGATGAACGAGTCTCGGCCCACCTGGAGTTTTCGTTTGTCTTGCATGTTTACTACATGATGCAATGTATTCTATTATTCACGGCTTCCAAAGAATGCAATATATGATGTAGAAAGCATCTATCAAAATACGCGTGTGATATAGATGAGGTAGAAAGCATCTATCAAAATATGCGTGTGATATAGATGAGGTAGAAAGCATCTATCAAAATATGCGTGTGATATAGATGAGGTAAAAACACTATATACAATACCCATGAATGTGCAAATATTTAGGAGCAGTGAAAAGTTGCTTGCTGTTTTTATTCAGGCATATAGCAAATTTAGATATGTTATTGAAGAATGCCAGATGAACGACATTCGGCCCGCTTGGAGTTCTCGTTTACATGTTTACTACAATGTGCAAGGTTATTTTATTATTTTCAGGCTCTAAAGAATACATCATATGAGGTAGAAAGTATTTTTACAAATATATGTGTGTGATTTAGATAATAATTATGAGGATAAAGCGTTCCAAAAAAAACATAAATATAAGGTACTACAAGATAAAAGATGAGAGATAATGATTTTCAAATTTTGTACAAGGCATATAAAGCATAAGACAAAGCTTTAAAAAAAAAACACATGAAATCCTTAAAATGTATGGTCACAGTTGTTTACACAATTTACATCCCCTCAAAAAGTCCAAAATTTTCTCTGGTGGTATACATCATAAAGTCTCTTAATTAATTTCACATCTGTCTCACATGGTGGAAGTCGCTACACTCGACAAGAATGTGTTTCACTCTCAGTTGACTCTTGCTGGGTGTGCACACACGGTGGAAGTCGATACACTCGACAAGAATGTGAGTCGCTGTCAGTTGACACTGGCTGGGTGTGCACACTGATCGAGGTTCAACCTTCAGGAGGTATGCATGAGTCAGGTATGTGTGTCCTATTCGCGATTGACACAATACCACCTTCAGATTTGTTCTATATGAGGGTGGCATCCCCACCCTCCATCGATGGGTATGATGTTCTGGAGTTTGTTTGTGCAGTTTTCATTCCATGTATTTTGCAACGAATATAGGAAATGACCACTTGTATAATGTTTGACGTCTGTATATGAAACCTAATTTTTCTTGTTGTAAAGATGTTTTGAATGTTCGGCAATCGGTACGTCTTAATGATATATCCATAACAGCTAGAAAGATATGCATATACTAATCTGGCAGCCTTTATTTGCCATTTTATCAAAATAAAACTTTGAATTTTTACAATTTGGTTTTTCTACCACTCTTAGCCCATATATTTTCGTTACGTGTTTTTATTGCATGAGTTAAAGGGAAACGTCCAAGTTCACCATTTATCATACACGTCAGGTTCAGGTTTTAACATTCACTATACTTCCAAGGAAATCAAGATGTATCTTCTGAATTATATCCGCCTTTTCTAAACACCAAAACTCGATTGTCGATGTTAAAATACGTGCAAAAGTTCGGTTCGAAAGTTGCGGCAGACAGTCTATAGGTGAATTTCAATTGTATGCAAGTTTTCTTAATAATATTTTTAAGAACAGATGCTAAATATTTAACCTGTGCACAAATCTACCACCTTTTTTAAAGATCTCTAGTTTCTATACTAAAATAATTTATATTGAAATTATGCACTTGTCTTTTTATGACAGAAATTTAAAATTACAGTTCTTTCTGCTATGTCCGAGATACTACCTTGAGCACTATTTCAATCAAACAGCGAGAAGTGGTATATAACGCATAACATTTTTTCTTACTAACATTATATTACAGTATTTGTTCAGATTATTATATATATATATATATATATATATATATATATATATATATATATATATATATATATATATATAATATATATGGGTTTATTGGTGGGTAGGTGGTACGGTGTATAATGATACCAATATAATTATTATTTGTTCCAAGCAGGGATCGAACCAGAACTTTTATATATATATATATATATATATATATATATATATATATATATATATATATATATATATATATATATATATATATATATATATATATATATATGCTAACTTTTGTTTATTTCCGTGTTAGGGCAATATACATTTTCCTGGTTAAATGGTAATGTATTTTAGCTGTTTCACATTCCTTGCAACACGTTTGAATGATTTTATGTTTATTTATTACAATATAAAATTTGTTTAGCACCATCAATACATAGGTTACAAATATTCTTCAGAATGCTATCTACATCGTCTTTACAAAATATCTTTGTATTTAAAAGTTTTTGTAATTCTTAGTTTATATCATTCAAAATATGAATCTTACTATTATTCATAAATTCTATTTTCATGGTAATGTATGATTAATTAATTAATCTTACAAATATTCACAAATTCTATTTTCATAGCAATGTATGATTAATTAATTAATCTTACTATTATTCAAAAATTCTATTTTCATGGCAATGTATGATTAAATAATGAATCTTACTATTATTCACAAGTTCTATTTTCACGGCAATGTATGATTGCACTAAAGTTCCGAAATTTATATTAACTTTATTTCCCCCACGAAATATTAGGGTGAAGTAGCGAATAATACATGCTAGTATTTTACTTGGCGATAATAAGTTTTTAGTCTCACAAATCATTATCATTCTAGGTTTCATTGATAAGTGTACGCCATTTTTGAACGAGGAACACACTGCATAAGACTGGGTGAAGTTGATATAGAGATTTCTGCTAAGATAAGTTGTACTGTAACAGACACACACACAGATATATATATATATATATATATATATATATATATATATATATATATATATATATACATATATATATATATATATATATATACATCAGACAAACAGACATACCTACATAAACACATACAACCTACATACCTATTTAAATACATACTTATATGCCTCATCATCATTTTCGTTGTGTGTGTGTGAGAGAGAGAGAGAGAGAGAGAGAGAGAGAGAGAGAGAGAGAGAGAGAGAGAGAGAAAGTGAGAGAGTTTCATCTGTCTGATGATTATAAAATAGTTTAAAGGGTGAACGAGTGTACTGATATGATTAGACACCCATAATAACCCGTCCCTTCTTCATGCGGACATGCGTTTCGATCATGATCAGACAGTCAATTCATTATCTGATCCAGGTCAAGATCGACAAGCTCTCATCAGGTTTAGTAAGTTATCCCTTTTAATCTTGATACCGACAAAGGGTAGAAGAGTCAATACTAATAGCCTATTTCTACAGCAGCCTATAACTTTTTTTGATGGATCTAAGATTTACCTATTCATTCTAATTTCCCTAGAGTTATATCCCATCATTAGAGTCTCTACATTTCTACTAGAGTTTCGGGTTGGTTGTGCTGCACGGGAACAAGAACTTGGTCACATCGTTTAGGTATTGAATTTGTACGAAGGATTTCCTTGCCGCCCGTTACTAATAAAGTCTAAAAGCAGTTACTTTGTAATTCATTGTAACTGTTTTGCCTACAAGTGAAAAAGCATAATATATTCTCAGGGAATTACGTAATATCGTTCTCTTTCTATCACGAACGGGGGATAAGAAGAAAAGTAACCCGAATGTCGCATAACTGACTATGAATTGATTATAATAAAAACCAAAATATAAAATATCGACACAGACGAAATAAATGAAACAACTAATGACAAATTCCTTGTTAAAATATTCAAGAAAAGGGATAGACGTTACATTATTTTCCGACAGTACGAGGGGTATTTAAAAAGTTCTGGATATTAGTGCGCTGTACAACAAAATTTGTTTTAGTGAACAGTACGTCAGCAAATCCCCTCAGTGTACTCCACATGCACCTCTACACACTTTCTCATCCTGATTATCCAATTATTAAATGCTATTTTGTATTCGCTCTTTGGTATGCCGCTCATACACTGATATACTGCACTTCCAACCGTATGACGGCTTTCAAATCATCTACCCCTCAGCGAATCGCTGATAATTAACGGGATTCAGCCACTGGTAACAGGGGAGGTAAATCAAGGCAGTATGGAGGATGTAGCAAAGTTTGGGTACTGTGCTCCTTCAGGAAGTCTGTAACGACAGCAAATATAATTTTGCCCCGGTGTGTTGTCATGGAGTAGATGGATACCATGGGTATCGGCGTGTGGACGGGTGGTTCGGTAATGTTCCACAACATATTGGCAACACTTTGGAGGCATGAAAATGTCCAGTGACACTAACAGAGTCAGGCACAGGTGCCTGGATGACTGGGCCTTTTGCATGGAAAAAAATGCATATAAAACTTTCTTGACAGTCCAACCACTTCGATCGATTTTTGGTATCTGCTCCTTTTCTCAATTCCTGAATTTATTCATCACCTGTGACAATCTCATTCAACCGTCTCTGATCACTCTATTCATATTTGGCGAATAGCTGCTTGTATCTGTTAAACCCGAGTCTGTTCTTGATCAGTCGTCAACAAATACGGGATCCAACTTGCACAAATCTTTCTGAGCTTCAAATTAATGTCCGTGATAACAGAAATATCTTCCACTGTGTATCATAGCAGCCACTTCTCGCTCACCAATTGCAGACAACGGTCTTCCACATCGTGGACCATCTTCCAGGGTTTTCGCAACCATCTTTAAACGATGAAACCATCTCAAAATTGTATGATATGACAGAATTACATCCGTAAACTTTATCCAGGTCGGCCTTGATATCAGTCGGAGAGCACGCTAAGAGCTCTCGGATTTTACATAAAGCTCCGTGCACAGTAGCAATATTGTTCTCCTTCATCGACACTTTTAGATAACAGTAATTTACCTATGTTACGTCTCACAAATATATATACCGCAGTCCAGCGTGCTGCACGTGCAGCTGTAGATCATTTTAGAACGTTATTGTGTATATCAATCGGTGTTTAATTTTCACAGTTTCTGTGCAAAATAATCCGGAAGATTTCGATAATGAAATCGGGTCTAAGGATGTTTCATGGGAGAATTTCACTCAATATTAAAGAGTACATAAAATGTAGTTTCTCATGTGGCGGAAATATTTTAATGATTTAGTTCTATGGATGAGTTTCAGATTATATGATTATTGAGTATATATTACTATTGTGACTTATGTACTATGCCGACAGATCAACCATGCAACATGCATATGAAACTAAACATCAAATCCACTTGTGACGTTCGAGTAAAATTAAACAAGTGTCTTGTATATACTTGCATCGAAAAACTATCAGAGCCAATGTCCAATGGGAAATGTTTTTGCTACGCGCTAAGTGATAATTGTTTTGATCATGGTCATATAGAAACCGAATACATGCTTATGTCAGCGGAAAGTAGAATTGCATTTCAGCCTCGCGTTACAAAAAGGTCATGTAATAAGAATTCCAGATGAGGTAACACGAACATGATATATGAATGATTTGGCCCAGGAGATTCGTTGGCTACTTTTCATTGTTGTCTGCGGTAGCAATCTTTAATTATTTACAAACATTTTAGGAAATCCACCATACAGCTCTGAAGCTTCTGTGGATTGATTCTTAAGTGCAACATCCGAAAGATATATTTCCCCCTTTTCGTTTACAACTTGAACTTTACATATGAATAAATCAATACTCTATTTATTCCGAGTGCCGTAAGACTCAAAAACATGGACTATTTTCCCTTTGCTGAACTATTTTTGTCGTCCTCCGAATCGTTGGATTTGTTATACATGTAGGTCTCAAATCCCTGATCCTCCATGACGTGACACGAGACAGGCTATCTCTCCTATCATCAGCCATGATATGTCGGTGGGCGAGAGACCCTTGTCAGATGACTTCACCCCTAAAACAAACAAAGCATGTACATCACAAAACAATACCGGAACAATTATGTTTTTATTAAGTCTGTATTAAAATATTCTTCGACTGTGTCAGATGGTGTTCATGTAAACAAAATTGTATTATTCGTATCAACATGATAACTTTTGACCGCTCTTTTACTGAAATCAATGCGAAATCTGAAAAGACGCAACTAACATGATACTGTTTCAATTGATTTCTCTCATAAATATTTACTAAGTTTTCACAGTAAACCGATGACTGTCAACAGCAAATGGTTATGTCTCTGATATCACAGACTCATAATTACATATGCGGAGTACGTTTATTTCCTTTACTTACATTAAATTTTCAAAAAAGAATAGTTCTTGAAAATAAGAACGTCACAATCAAGAGATATCACGAGATACTGCCTATTTGTTTCCACGTTTGGACGGGATACAAGTTTGGACGGTATACAAGTTTGGACGGATGGGATACAAGTTTTGACGGGATACAAGTTTGGACGGGACACAAGTTTGGACGGGATAAAAGTGTGCTCAAAGCTAGTTAGTTGAAGAATAGCATTCAAGAGAATAAAAGTGGCAACGTGTTGATTTCAAACATAAAAAGTGTATGTTTGTAGACAAAATGCATATTTAAACGTTAAATTTAATGATGATAACATGAAAAATAGGCCTCGTCAACACTGATAGCAAGGGAGCTAAAACAGTGCGATATGATGAAGAAATAAATTAAGTACATGATGTGGGTATATGCACAGATTTATATTCGAGTAAATTTACAGTACAATCCGGAGTTCTCATAAACTTTATAAGGCCAATCAACATCATTTCAACCAAACACAGGTCGAATTTACACAGAGAATACCGTTTGATTTAAGACAACACAGGTCGAATTTACACAGAGAATACCGTTTGATTTAAGACAACACAGGTAGAATTTACACAGAGAATACCGTTTGATTTAAGACAACACTTTGTGAATCAGTATATTAAGTAGTTGTTTTTAAATTTCAAACACAGAAATAATAACGCTTGACATAAATCTGCAATCATTCATAGGTTTGAAAGGATTCAAGAAACGTTGAAAATTGATACAAATATCTATTCTTGTTGTAGATGGATGTCCCGTTGGCTTGTTGATAACATCTAAAGACAATTTATACAGATTAAAGTAGTCTTTTACTGTTGCTTTTTTTTTTTTTTCGCTTTAAATGATTTAACAAAAGTACACCCCTTCATTTGAGACGAATGGCAAAGAACAATACTATTATGAAAATCCATTTTCTTACACAGGTGTCAATCAATTGTGGGTACAAATTTAAACGTGAAAAAAATAAAAATAAAGTACTCTGAATTGAAGGAATGATTAAACGAACAATCTACCAATACATTACAAAAGCAAGCGAGAAAAGATTTTATACAAATGAGTTTATGCAAGTCACGTTGAAGTCCAGTTGGATGCAGACAAAGTTGATATACAAGCATATGAAAATTATGACAAAAGATATAAATACGTTTTGACAATGATATATCTTTTCTCAAAAAGTCCTGGGTTGAGAAAGTCAAAACAAAAAAGGGAGATAATATACATGATGCTTTAAACGAATATTCAAACAGAGAAAACTTCGAAAGATACAGCTTGGTGATGGAAAAGAGTTTTACAACAGGAACGTTATGGATTGTCTCGAAAGAAAAACACTGAATACTTTTCTCCACATACTCAGACACAAAAAAAAAGCTGTAGTGAAAGAGTTTAAAGAGAACCCTAAAGACAAGAATGTGGAAGTTTTTGACTCAAAATAAAACTAGCAAACAGGTTGACGTTTAACTAAAGCGAATTGATAATTGATGGTTACAATAACACATCATAGATCAATCAATACGATTCATGTTGAAGCAAGGAAGAAAACATATCAGAAATATGGATCAATCTATTCCGTTGTATGACAACTCATACATATGGATCAATCTATTCCGTTGTATGACAACTCATACATATGGATCAATCTATTCCGTTGTATGACAACTCATACATATGGATCAATCTATTCCGTTGTATGACAACTCATACATATGGATCAATCTATTCCGTTGTATGGCAACTCATACATTTGGAGCGCTACATTTAAATTCGGTGACACGGGTAGAATTTCTAAAGGGCTGCATTCCTACTTTACCGAGGAAATGTTTAAAATCAGAGAAGCAAGTTTAGGTGATCCAACCGTTTACATACTGAAGGACCTGAAATGAAAGGATATAGAGGACATTTTTCGCCAACAAGTGTTATATCAATACGACAAACAAGATGACACATGCAAAGGTAAACAAACAAAATTAAAAACAAAATATATAAACAGTAAAAGATTATGTACTTGTGAAATGGAAAGGATATAATGAATAGCTTAATATGTTGGGAACCGGGTGAAAATATTATGGAAAATATTATGTCGTTAAATAAGTAATATACCAATGGTATACCTATTTTGTAGAGACGATGTGTCAAAGACACGCCTATCTTATAGAGACGACAACTCCTCCAGTAATGCCTGAAGAAGGTTACATAAATGGAAGTTTTAAAAAGCATGAAAAGTTAGAGTTTTTCACAGATACGGTTTCCTAGAGTATGGCAGATGGGGGAAAAAGAGAAACACCACATTAGAGAATGAAGGTGGTATAAAATGCACTGCATGCTAACTTATGTTCATTACGAAACCAAAGGAAAAATGAATGTGCATCCAAAAGTATCGAACGTAAATAACAAAAGCAAAAATAAATGAAAAACGCAATAAGGCAACTACAATGTAGACAATTTTCCAGCAGTGTCATGTATGAAATTGGGGGGAAAAATGTATGAAGTCAATTCAAACTACATCTAAAAAAATGATGAAGACCAAATACAGTATTAAAGACTACAAGATTGTTGATGAGATTTTGAACAAAAACAAAGGTAATGAAAATCACAAAAATGTTCATTTCATCACGAGGACACGTAAAGTATCAAATTTCCATGAAATGAAGACTTAGCAATCATGTAAGCTACACTATTTGTCCAGGAACTTTTTTATCATTAACAATTTTAGCACATTTATACAACCTACAGTAACAAAGAATTACCACACAAATAATCAAAATCAGTTAACATGAGGAGAGTTTTTGCACCACATGGATGAACCAGACATACATAATTTAAAGATATATTTGTTTGTAGTAGTTGAAATTAAACTCTGAAATAAATTACACTATCAATATTTGAGACACATTCGTCTCATATACAACGTGCACAAGAGGTTCCACCAGTTGTTAAATGTTACAAATGCAACATATAAAAAAACTGATAGAGGAAATAGAAACAAGAAATCCAAAATACAAGAGATTAGAGAGTCTGTAATAAACAAGATTAAACTGGTATTACAGTAAAGGACAGGTCAGAGAAAAATAAATCAACAAATATTCGTATGTGAATGTGGAAAAATTGTAAATACAGGCTCAATGTATTTGTCGAACTTTGGTCTTTGCAACATTGCTTTATCAAGGTCTGTTGTATTTTAACCAAATTTGACACGTAGCTATATATTGGTAAGAATTGAATGAATCTTATTTCCATTGTTCCACGCCATCATTTAGAGGATCTTTGGCCCTGATTTTCCATCCTCCTAATTTTGGCTTCTGCAGCATTAGTTTACTTTGGGGAATTTCAACCAGTTGATATATATTAACAAGATCTTGAAGGAGTTTAATTTTTATAATTCCAAAACAATATCTACAGGAGTTAATATACCTTATTATCTGTCCTCGTGCCATTTATTTCCAAATCATTACTTTGCTAAAGATTGTTGGATTTCAGCCAAATTTGGCATACATCTTATTATTTATGAGACCTTCAATGAATATAGTTTCCAACATTCCACCTTATCATTTATAAAAGTCGTATCTATTGACTGCCGGTCACCTTAGCTTTGGTCTCTGTAAAATTACTTTCATAAGGATAGTGGATTTTCCGAAATATTTGTTTTCAGTTTTATGCTAATTATACTTCAAAAGGTTAGATTTCCCGCATTCTACGTTTCAAGGAATTATGGACCCGAATGCACATTCTCCTAACTTATTTTTCCAACACAAATTTCTCTGTTTCAGATCCTGTCGAGCAAATTGTAGTCAGTGGGGCCCTTTGAAATGGATTCATCATTAACAATACTAGTTATAATTTTTATTTATGATTATAACTATTATTCACAGAGTCTGTCATACTGCTTGATGCCTTTGATTCGGATTGAACTGAAAAAAGTTGCAACAGAAAAGAACCTGCAGTATATAAGCAGTCCAAAACAGTGATGATGGCGCCTAGATAGTCCGGAAATTAAGTTTCAAGTTCCAGATCTGTACGTAGTTATCATACTAATGCTGATCGTGAAGAGGTGGAGATTTGTAGCGACATGTATGCAAGGACCAGTATCCTGGATGTCATAAGGAGTTTCAGGAACAATTGTTTTTGTTACATCCCTCGTCATTTATGCCACCAGAGAATGCTCAAAGCGCCGGATTTTTCAATGTATGCTACCTCTCACTTAAAGGCTTCAGCTTAAGTGACATTTTAGCAATCCAAAATTTATGTCGTATCTTAAAATGTTTACTTACAAAAGGATGTTAATACACGTAGTTAGTGTAAATTACGTTGACTACACATGAAACAGTCATCAAATAATGAAGTAACGGGTAGACAGAACTGGAAGAGCAAGAGCACTAAATTAGCAAGACTGGTTAACAAAGAATTGTTGCTTTCCAGGAAAATCGTCAAATCGCCTAACTTTGTGGGTAATGATTCTAGTGGAGTTTATGGTTGCTTAAACAGCGAATATAAAGACTCAGCGATCAATTATCCAGTAGTGAAGAAAAAGAAACTCTGTTCCCAGAGCAGGCAAATCTAGCAAATTCTAGTACAGGCTTCTGTCCCCAGAGTACGCAAATCCACAAGCTTGACTACAGACTTAAATGTTCTTTATTTTTTTTTTTTTTTTTTTTTGCACATGTCCTCGTGATGAAATTAACATTTTTGTGATTTTCGTTGTCTGATAACAACAGAAGAACATTTATGTCTTTTCAAACGTGCTTGTAAAACACACACATACCTGATCCATGCATACTTATTGAAGGATAAACCTCCAGTGGAACATATTTGTCGAAAGTATAAATTTATTCCCTGTAAGATAGACGTTTTATAATTTAAACTCGATGGTGAAGCTTTCTGATGATGTACCTCCAGATAAATTTTGGACTTTCTTAAAGAAAACGGTTTATATAACACATTTTGAGAATATATTTTAAGACTTTTCCCTTTTTTAGCTATCTTTTTTATATACTTTTTACATTTTTATCTTGTAATTTGTATATGTTAGAAGTATATGTTTACCTTATTTGGAAACGTTTATCTTTCTGAAGATTATAGTAGTTTGTAATGTTTATATCTTTGCAGGCTATTTTTACTTCGCACTATACAGACAGGATTATGCTGATGTGCCGTTAAATATATACATAGATACATACATAATTGCAGTCTTAGTCATCTCTGACAATCTGATCCCAATCAGGGTATTATATCTGTTGAAGCACTGTGTTACACCATTATCACCTTTCTCAGAAATAAGGTTCAATTTTTCGGTCGTGTCACATAAATAAACTTGCCGATATAATAAACAAGTCTGCAACAACATCACAAACAACAACACCAACAACAACAACAACCACAATAATAATAATAATAATAATAATAATAATAAAAATAATAATAACCTTATTAGTGATTACAGCAAACTCGCCCAGTGTGAATACACAAAGCTGCTTCACAAACAAGCCCTAGCAGTACAGTGACAGCTGTTTCAGAAAAATGGACTGGGCGCATCACCAAGTTGCATAATTAAAACTAGAAAAAAGTTGTCGAGAAGATTGTGGACAAATCCGGTAGGATTTCAACAGTCAGATAATAATGATAAAACTAACTGTCAAACCAAGTAGGTGAAATGAATATAGGTGTATCATAACTTTCTCTACACTACATCGTGAGAATTGCAACAACTTTGCCCTGTACTTTCCCCTCTTTCAGCGGTGCCCCAAAACGCCGGGGTGCAACCTTAAGGACCAACAATATTTTGAGTGCTTGTACTGAGGAATTTAAATCTTAAAAATTTTTATTTTAGGCCATTTAGGACATTTTTCTGAATAATTACCACGAATGTGTTCCACAGAAATGTATGCATTAGTACAAAACATCATCACCTCTTAGTATGATACTAATGTGAAAAGTGAACTGTATTCAGAATGCGTATTGCAGGTTCTCCATATAGTAACCAATGCTAAGCTGAAAGATAGGCACATGAAGCTTGACCAAATTAATCTTGAGATATCACAGATACATTCTACAATTTTAACAGGGATAGAACAAAGTTCACATGGTGCAAATCTTGGCCAGTTCTTGATTCATTCATATATGGAAATATCTCAAGCTGCATTTTCATTTTTTGTTTACATTTTAAACCAAAATAATATTTTCTCCTTTTTTCTTTTTTTTAATCCAACAGTTTTACAGTTTAGCTGATATTACTGTATCTCCCAAGGCATTTATGTTCACCGTGAGTAGGTACATTTCACAGACAAATACTGGGCCGAGGTATGTTTTATGTAGAAAAGCAAAATAGGCGTAAGTACACCAGCCTTGACCACAGCACCAATAATGAATCTATTCAGAAAAAGATAGATAATCATATAAAAAAGAGAAAAAGGGTTTCACAAATGCTAATATTTGTCGTTAGTGTTCGCTCCAGAGCTTTTTACGGTTCCTCAGGGCTAAATATTTAAAGAAAATGTATTAACCTTACTTTTCCTTACTGATAATCTCTTTTATAAAAAAGGAAGAATGTAAAGGACCTAACTTTTTCTTCATTTGGATATCTGAATAATAGAGACTGATTTCGGTTTGAGAGTGCACAACTGGACCTTAGTTCTGATGTGTATCTCTTAGAAGATTGCCATCTCTGTGTGGTCATTTTCACTTTCTGAACTTGAGAGAGAACTTTTTTTTAAAATGAGCCGATAACTTTTGCTAGTTATTTTGGTATTTTGAAATTTCATTTGTGCAATTTTAAGTAATTGTCATGCATACTCTGTGAACATTCGTTTAATTTCTTTATTTTAAGAACAGGCAAAGTTAGTGTAATGTCTTCAAATTGATTTCTGGAGCACACGTTAGCAGTCGTTTTTATATAATGTCTGCTTCAGACAGCGGACAAAAATAACTATCAGCCCTACTAGGTGAAATACATATAGGTGTCTGATAACTTTCTCTGGACTGTGAGAAGTGTTTGATAACTTTTTCTATATTTAAGAGTTTCTGAGCTAACAACTGTGCACCGTACATTCTCCTCTTCCAGCGTTGCAATCATACCCCGGAGCTGAACCTCAGTAAACGTAATTAAAGTAGCTTCCGTTGCTTTTTTGTTTCAAAGTTTCAAAAGATAAAAGATGTGGGCATATATATTAAAGCGGGTAATACATTTTGAGTTTATATTCGCGATCTCAGTCTGCACGTCTAAAATCACCGACTATGCTGTAGTTCAAATGTGTGATTTAAATTTGCCGATAGTAGTTCAAATGTGTAGTTTGAATGTGCAGACGGTGGTTTAAATGTACTGATTGAATGTGCAGTCAGTAGTTTCAATGTATAATCCAAATGTGTAGTTTGAACTGTGGATACTGTGTGTCTTGTTATGTATGATGTTTATATAATATTATAAATATTTTAGGAAATTATAAACGTTTCTTGACTTCAATATTTGCTTAAACCTTAATATTATGTATAATGTTTGACATGTTTAACTAATGTCCTTGAATTAGGTTGTTTGTTTAGTATTTAAGTTCAAGGATGGTTTTGGTAAACAAGATGTTGATTCAATTTGAGGCCAAAGTTGATTTTGTTTACAGATAAAACCAGAATTTCATTAGAGTCATGTGTCAAAAATCACATAGACCATTTAGTATTCTAGAACATTCTGTCATGTGACCTATCTTTATATATACCATGTTTAGTGGACAGTTTTTCAGTTTCGACCTTACCATCAATCTTTTAAAGAGCCATTACAGTTGTGGAAAATCATTCCAAATTCTGAGAGAGGAATTATTTAAAATATTCATTGGATTATAAAAGTGCTCATAGACTTTTGGATTTTGGATTTTGAATTGATGATATTGGGATTTATGTGAACTTATTCAAAGATATTTGGGAGTACTTCATTTTGGCATATCATCACATTAAAGACTACTGGCACATCGGGACATTAAAGACCATTGGCACATCAACACATTCAAGGATACAGCCATTCATTCGGAACATTCTATATTTAGGACTTGTAATTAGGACACTTAGAATTATTGGATTATTTGGATTTTAATTCACATTACTATAAGTGTCTTTTGAATTTTCACTTTAATTGCCTAGAAATAAATTGCTTGTTGATTTTTACTTGATTTGTTGGTTTCACTTTCTTTCTGCTACATTTTTCTTAGACCAGAGAGCCGTAACAGTCTGTACAAGTACACGTATGTGTGTATGTGTGTATACAATATATGGAGTAGACGGAAAAAACGATCCCTCATGTATACGTAGGTTTCAGTCTGAAAATTTTAACGTTCTATTTTTTTTATCGTCCCAGCTATCAATAACAGAAATTTAGGCTGTATCAGACAATTTCTTCCCGTCACTACCCTCAAACTTTTAAATGGGTACACTGATTATTCGTCTACTAATTGTGAACTCACAATGAAGCAAAAGCAAATTTATATTCAGACATCTCATAGATTTGAGTTATTATTTTTGTTCACCGCATGTCCTTTATTTATTTATTTATTTATTTATTTATTTATTTATGTTTCTTTCTAAAATGTTACTTTGATTGAATATTTTTTATATTTCATAATGTGTCCTTATACTTTTCATGGAAGTTCTTGTAGTTCAACAAGTATGAATAAGTCATGATAAAGCTGGGAAAATACAGGTCCAATCCCATGACTTTCTTTCTAATTGAAGGCAATACAATTTGTAAATCAAAAAAGTGTATGCAGTTGCCATGTGTGTCTAAATATATATTATTCGAGTAAAAATTAACAAAATCTAAACAATTATAGTAAAAATGTGTTTTAAAATTATTGACACCTTTTTTGTAAACTGTCTTGAAAAATGACATTTGGTGTTGGGGGAGGGGGTCAGTTCTACGATGCATACCACAGATATTGGGAAGAGGTGGATTTTTTATTGCGGTCTACATATAAATAAGTTTGTGTTACTGTTGTCAGCAGTTTCCGTATTTGATCCGATTTTATGTACAAAAAAATGTGAATCTGCGGTTCTTTTCTATTTTTCTATATAATTCCCCTCTTCTATGGAAATTATGTCACCTTGATCGTCAACTTACTTCTTTCACACATTATTTAAAGTGATATAATTATCACATACAGTCTCTGTTTTGTGAGAACGTATGTTTTTAATTTGCTATGTACACGTTGAAAAGTCCACAATTGTCAGCTTTAGGGCGTCGGCATCAGCAATGTTGAAGTATTGGGTTAAACTTGTTGAAAGTTATGTGCATGGGGTGGGTGGGATAGGGTCAGGTGTTCATCACCACACGGACGCAGGCCAGTCATCAGGTACCGAGTAATATTTTTCTATCAACTAAATATGAGCCAGTAATATCAAATTCTTATTTAAAGATTTGAAATTTAATACTGAACTTCAAAGGAGGGAAGCAATAAAAATAAACATATATGTCTGAAACAAAATAAAAAGGAAATAATAATTCGTGGCCAGATCATTAACCTAACTTATTGAATATAATAATGTGGTATTCTTGAAATAAGCCGGTAAACAAAACACAAACCCTTGAAGGATAAATCTACTTGGTTTTTATAGAAGAAATGGTTAGGGCTTATCTAAAAAAAAAGAATTGTAAAAATGGACCCCATGTGCAGAGTATTAAACAAGCAGGCCTAAGCTTTACCCGAATATTATTTGATCCAAAGGAATGTTTGCTTCCATTAAACTAATGAGACGAGCATAAATATTAAATGAATCCGAATATAATGCATTAGGTGTAATCAAGACAATGTCAGTCAATTACTGTGTCTCCTTGACACCGAAATACTGTGTCACTTGAATAATATTGTACACATAAGGGCCGACTTATCGGCGTCGACCAATCATATCAGGCACAGTTCTTTAAATACACCCTATAAATAGGGTCTGCTAGATCAACTTCGGCTGAATTAATTGAATACTGCAACGAAATTTTTAAATTGTCTTACAAGCAGCAGTCGGCAAGGATAATTGCCGTCTCCTCTGTCTGCCTATTATCAGTTGTATTTGTTCGTTGCATCAGCTACTTCAAAATGTCACACACAAAACAACTATATGGACCCCAAGCGGCTATTTCCTTCGGATTGGCCACTCTTCTTCTTGTTATATGTTCTTGCGGCGGTGGACTGGTATACATTGAAGACAAAACCTTCACAGATAAGTACTTCGAAGGTGACGTTGTTTATACTGTCACTGCATCGAAGTTTATTCTCTGCGTATCAATTTGTGTAAAGGAGTGCATGCAGCCTTGTTCCTTGATCTCCTTTACAGATGGTACATGTCGATGTCACAGTTCTTATGCACATAACATCAACGGGCAATTTGCTTCTAAACGAGACGAAACCATGTATTTTAGGATCGCTGACACAAATGACGGTAAGCATTACATGCTGGTAAGTACCCCGTACAAATAGCATATTTTATAATAGGTTTTAAAGGGCAGTACATATAAGCTGAATTAATTTTCAAAATTGAAGAAACAATATATGCAACATTTGCCAGAGCAGAAATTACAAACAAATCCTTTATCAAGCTTTAATGCTCACATTTTTCGTACCTATTTTTCGACAGTACGTTAGCAAAACCTGCGCCTGACCCTCGGGTACACGTGCAAAGGGACAGATCATTTTGTCAGTGCTAGAAAACGTCATCAAAAGGAACAAATAAGATATTTTTATAGCAAAGGAATGCTCTATGCGCCTCTCTGTTTAGACATTTGGTAACGTTTAAGTAAGTTTTGAGGATTATTAATGTGCTTTTCCCAAAACTATTTAATGGTTTCTAGGACGTAAGGAGTAATTTTATGTTTTGCACATGAAACATTTTCCATCGGAAATTGTTTTTAATATACCACTACTATAGTTTAATACTGAGTGCGAGATTTTGTTTTCACGAAGATTTTAGAAACCAAATTTTATAATTTTTCTATAAGTGAATTATGTCACTTGTAGATTCAGTTGTAAACAGTTGAGATAAATATTTCAACCCTTTAAAAATTTTCGAGAAACTTTTGAAGCATAAGTAAATATGCGAAAGTACTTTCGAAACTTTATAAAGCGATTGGAGAAGGGATATATGTCTAAAATTATAATCGGCATGAATGAAATAAACATTTAATTGTTCGTTTTTAAAGGATAAAGTACAGTGGAACGGGAACATTTGTATGAACATACAGTTTAATTATTCGCTTACATTTGAGGGGCTTTTGGGGCATTATTTTGGTAGAAAGTCCTTAAAGGATTTAAATACTACATTACCATTCTATGTTTACGATGTTCATGATTTTTTACATTATTTCAAACTTTTAGTTAAAAGTAAAGTGAAAACAATGTCAGTTGCACGAAGGTTTTAAATTAAAATTACTTTAGATTTGATTTTCATTATGTCCAATTAACATTCAAATGTGATTTTCATAATGTCCCAAAATACTTTTCTAAGTCTTCCCTGCTTTGAAGATAAGAATGAAATGCATCCTGATTTATGGTTTCAGTTCAACAAAGTTTGAAACAGTTTTTCTTCTCCAAAGCAGTGAAAGTCTACATAAATTGATGAATAAAGCAGATAAAAACTGAATTTCATTCAATCAAAACAACAACAACAACAACAAAAAAACAATAAATATGAAAATTATGGCTGAACACTTTTTCAGATTATAATTCATCAACAAATGGAGTCTAAACTATTGATAATTTCTTAGTGTCACTGTTAGATGTAGAGATAAATAATTATTGTATTATTTTAGTTGTGCAAGAAACAATCCAACAAACCCCTGATGTTAGTGGTGTGATACCAACAACAGACGTTCTGACCTCAAGCGCTGGCTCGGAATGTACCGGCATATCCATGGGAGATTGTAATGGAAGTATGAATAATTCTCCTAATAATGTACTAGACAGCCAATGAATTATGCAAATGCAAAGAGTTCTGCCAAATGCATATAAATATTCAATATAATGTGTTATTAGATTTCAATAAATTCATTAACAGCTTTGGGACTGGTTGTACACGTAAGAAATATAATATATAGTATCGATAGTTAACAGTGAAAAGGGGCATAACTCTGTAAGAAAGGCATCATAGCAAAACGAAAGAAAGATATGCGGATTTAGGTCATTATATCAATAATGTCTTCCAAGTTTCAGGGCGATTGATCAAAAGCTGTGGAAATAGTGTCACACACAGAAATTATAGTATAAAGTATATCATACATTTAGCACAAAAAGGGACATAACTCTGAAGCAAAGAATCTAAGCATGACAATATAATAAACTTATTTCAATAATGTCTTTAATCGTCAACCTCTCTTTTTTCCTTTTAATTTTTTTAACCTCGGTGATACACTGCTTCAACATATATATATATATATATATATATATATATATATATATATATATATATATATACATATATATATATACATATATATATGTATATATATATATATATGCACACAGACACACACACACACGCACACACACGCATTGGTCTTAAATGGCTATGCGCTATTAGTGCAATTAAAACGACTAGACGGTATTGTTTTAACTGAGATTTGAATGGGATTCTTTGATATACACAATCAGACATTTCGAAATAATATTTTAATAAGTTTCTATAGTTGTTCTTTTTTGGTAGATATGAATGAGATGCTTGTTTGTTTTACCTTGTCTAAGTCTGACATTGTTTATCTTCTTCAAAGCACCATAAAGTGAACGTGTGGTCTCGAGAGTATGCACTACCCAATTTGATGATTAATGTTCGTCATTTTTCAAATTATTTTCAAAATTAGGGCTGAATATTTTTTTCTGATTCGAATTTATCAGAAATGGATTCAAAACTATTGGGGGGGTTGGGGTTTTTTCTTAGTGTCACTGTCAGGTATAGAGCTTAACAATTATCGCATTATTTTAGTCTCCCAAGAAATAATTAAACAACCTTCTGAAATTAGTGGTGTGATACCAACAACAGCCTTTCTGACAACAGGCACACTCTCGGACTGTACCAGCAACGCCTTGGGAGATTGTAGTGGAGGTATGAATAATTCTCTCATCACTCCATTAGACAGCAAATAAATTATGCAAATGCAAAAGAGCTCTGTCAAACGTATAAAGACAATCGATATAAGGAATTATCAGATTTCAAGAAAATCGCTAATTTGTTCCTTCTGATCGATCAAATGTTTTAAAAATGGATTTGCTAATGTTCTTGTTTACAATTATCGCTTTTTAGATTCCGTTAAATGTTTGGTAACTTAGTTTATCGTATATCAATCACTAATGTGTCTGTGGAATAATTACTATTATGACACGATTCCCGTGAGAGATGTTTTTTCATTGGATGAGATCAGGTCATGTGATCATATTACACTTTTCTGACATCACTGACTTTTACGTGAAATCATAGGGTGTTTTTGTATGGTTCTTTAGCTGAAATGACATTTTCACTAAATTTAAACATATTGGAGTTTACAATTTGGAACAAATTCATGTAATAAAGCAGTTATAACATGTGTTGAGGTCGGTCAAAACGAGTCTTACTGGTTCATGAAACTTTATATTCACTTCAACAGTGGTGTATTATTCATGTAATAAATTCATGTAATAAAGCAGTTATAACTTGTGTTGAGGTCGGTCAATACGAGTCTTACTGGTGCTTGAAACTTTATTTTCGCTTCAATAGTAGTGTATAATTGGACATCTTTGAAGAGGGACTTAAATTACGTTTCTGGCCCATAAATCTCTTGAACCATAATTCAAGAAGTCTTTTCAATTATAAGTCAGACCAACCTACAATGTTTTGGTAGCTGCAATCCATTTGAAGCACTTTTTGATGAATATAAACTATAATATTAAATTAATAATATTAACTATTAGATAATTATACTATATTTTATCTCGATGAAACTAATGATAAAAGTGCGACTTTTTTCCAAAGGGGAGAAGGAAACAACCGATGTGACTACAGCAACGAATCCAAGTATATTTGAAACTGCATCAGTCAAACAAGAAGAATCAGAAGACAGTTTTATTATGGGGATTGTGTGTAGCAATACACCAAGTACAGTCGATTCTTGTGAAATAGGTACAAAACGCGATTTCTCTTTTTTTAAATGGATGCGAGGGGGCGTGAAGCATAGAACGTTATTTTTCAGATGCTGCTCTATACATGCCTTAATGGTCGCCTTTTTCAGCAATTACCTATTGACAAACTGAATCTCTATTAAGCAACCACCTGTCTTCAGGGGACACCTCTTCATTTCCAACGGATGACTGCTTACGATAGGATGACAGTTTTTAAATAATTAGCAAAGATTTAGATCAGCCAACACTTAAAGTTGTGAAATATTGACGTGAAGCGTTCGCGTAGTTATGACTAATGGCAAACGGCTAGTTTATACGGAACCTACACTTTTTAATCTTCAAAAGAAGAGTTCCGATGTTGTTGAGATATATAATATGTCTTAGTGAAAATGAATCGGCGCCATGTTGTGCCTGGTTCATGTTTATAAAGATAAATCACATGCAAAAATGATCTGGTTTGCAATAATTACATAAAATGTAGAGGATGAATGTCTAAATATAGGCTAACTTCTTCCAACTTACGGATTTCACCTAAAACAAATCATGTTTTGGTGCTTAAATCCTTGACCCAACCATCTGATTGGATGAAACTGTAATTACGTCTGACCAATGAGTTAATGGAATCTGCCTAAATTTTTTAAAAGAATTTTTTTTATGGTATGACACTGAACTCGGCACGATTTTTTAAATGATAGTCCATATTTTTCCAAAGCTAGGAGTCAAGTTAAAACAATCCCACTTCAACCTTAAATGTCCTGGAGGCGGTGACTTTTACTACATAAAGCATTAATAACAAAAAGAGCATTCGAAAAATTGTCATAAAACGTGGGTCTATTTTATTTTGTGAGGCAAAATGAGTGTTATATTAACTTGTGGTCATAGCTCATATCGGAAGCAGCGACTTCAGGCCATACGAACAATACTGAAGCACTCGTATAATCATATATTTTAGGGTATAATTTTTTTTTTTAAATCGTAAAGTCATCTGCTACTTAAAATTGTATATAATTAATAAGGAGAACAACGTGAATGAAGATTGATACCATTTATAGTGAATGGCTGCACTCTATGCACTTGCATCCCGTGCACCCGTGCACTAGTTTCGTGGATGTTCGTCGTTTCCTGTTTCAGGCATTCAAGTCAAAGATAAATATTTTTATATTAGCTAAGATGACTTACATTATTACTTAAATTGTTTTGCATCCATGTCAAATGCTACGTTGTTTAGTTTCCAAATAGTCAGCCATAAAGTTGGCTTTATATCACATTATTTTTGATGTATTTACATCCAATTTCAGTTTCTGACGGTGAATATTACTTGAAAGTGTTCAACACGCCTCTAGAAGTTATATTTAATAGAACGTCTCTATTGGTTTATCTCCTTCCAAAGGTTGGGTCCAAGTTCCAATTTGAACATCAGGCGGATGGTTCCTACATGATAAATGCCAAAAACAATATTACCACGAAATATTCTCTGAATGTGGAAGGAAGCTATGTTTTTCCCAAGTTGTCTGATTCATCGTCTCCTGTGAATCAGACATATTACTTTTTAGAATATCAGCACGAAGGCAGTTTCAAGATCAGAGTCAAACCTTCAGGCCACTACCTTGTAAAAGTGGGCGGATACCTAAGAATAAGGAATAAAACTTATGGGGACGATGGGAAATTCCTAATTGAAACAACAAGTAATTATAGCATATCTTTTGTGTCCGTGTATGCAGGGCTGTCGCAAGTTTGCGCTGGAAGAAACGGCACCCCGGGTGAGCGTCGCCTTCGGCGCCCTCAACTCAGAAAAAAATACTGCAAACTACATGATCGCACGTTTCGCCTGCCCCTTACGACGGGCCTGCATGTATGAGTGTAAAACATCACGATTATCATTTCATACCAAACCTTTTCTAACCGAATATGAATATCTGAGCCACAGATTTGTTTCTGGTTCAACAAAAGCTCTGTCTATGAATTTGATATTTCTTTCAGTGGGTTTGGGGATTTTAGCAGACCTATTGACAGTGCTGGATTACTTAATAGGCAGACTAAGCACGTGCTTAGGGCACCAGCAAAGCAGGGGCACCCAAAAAATGGGAAATTACGGTTTAGTATTGTTTTTATTTCGAAATACATATGGGGGCACCATAATCTTTTCAGTGCTAAGGGCCTCTAAAGGTCTTAATCCGGCCCTGCCAATAGATCAGCTTGCAGGCAATTTGGGAGTAACCAGTCGTTTCCTATAAAGCCTTATTCAAGCATAAGAATGGAGCACTATCTAATTGATGTTACAGCTGAAATGAAAAGTAAACTGTTGCAGCCGTTTGCAAGGTTAAATACTTTTATTTACACATGGTTGTAAACCAGTTATAAGTAATATTTGTTTAGCATTTATTATGCAGATATCTCAAATACACTGAAAATAAATTTCAGCAGACAATATAAAATATATTTTTTAACTTGTACTCGGTTTCCAGGAATGGACGTTGTCGTCTGCAAAAAATATATGGTCCATAACTAGAGGACATACTTGAAAAGCATGACACATACGTTTTGTCACGGGCGTTTGCTCTAAATTTGGGCCTATCTTTTAGAATGGGTAACACACAAACACACACACACACACACACACATATATATATATATATATATATATATATATATATATATATATATATATATATAATTCTTAAGGAAATGCTTTTTGAATTATCAACGCACACACACCCAACACACACACAAAATATGCGTAGTGCAGAATTTGCGATTACATTTAAAGTTTAGAACTAAGCTCGGGAATAAAATAAAACAAATTCATTCATACTGTGTTAAGATATCTGTCATGGCTACAAATAGGGATAAATTTTCAGTGTGCTCCAAAATTATTTTGAACAAGTCAGCTAGTGTGTCGATGTATACTGACCTAATGTCTTTATATATTTATAAGTTGAACTTCTCTTCGTGAACCCTTCTACATATAAATGAGATAATGGAACCAACGGATATGAATATTATAAGACACGCCCATGACATTGCATATTTGTAAAGTATACAATTTGAGGTGGGTAGTTAGGCGAAATAGAAGATTAATTTCTTGGGTCGTAAAGTGAGGATTCATCTCTTTACATTACAAAGAAGGACAATATTGTTACCAGGGTTTTGAAATAGCGAATACATTTGTTTTTCATTTTATGAACGTTTGACACAAATATATTTGAGGACTGAAGAATGTCAACAACTTTCCTTCTTCTACAAAAGCTGCTGAGATGAAATTTAATAATGAAGTACATATTTAAACGCTGTTTGTTCCTTTTGAAGTAAAATCACGAACAGTTTTTTTGGGCAACTTAGAAAACCTTACAACGAAGTGTTCAACCAAGAGAACTAATTCTGTTGAAATGTTATAAAATAACAATTTACATAAGGAGTACTAATGGTGATGATGATAGTAAGGCTTCAATTTCATAAAACTAAGTTACTTTGGATTACTATCTTTAATCAAGGATCATATAGCCGTTAGATCACAAAGTTTATGCGTACGCACAAAACAATGACTTTCTTTTTCTGTAGGTCCAGTATGGGATGTTATTTTTCAAATTCCCACCGGCAGTCCCTATAATATCTACCAAGCATTCCTTCACGGCAAAGAGGAGCTTATGACAAACTTCTGTGAAGTAAACACCAATGGCACGTACAAATATTCCTTTACTAGAAAGGACAGTATAATAAGAGACTGGTGGAACCAATGTTTAAGCATATGCAAGGTAATTAACACCTGTAATCTCCTGATAATCCAATAAACTTAAATGTGTATACCGCTTAAATTTCACCTTCGAAAACTATTGAAATATTTAATTGCTTCCTTTGTCAGTCCAAAAATCATTGCCAGATATTTTAATGTGATACGAATTGAAAAATAGTACATGAAAAGTGTACTTTGAAATCTATAATTAAATCAGTCATATCATTTTTTTATTAGATTACCGACGGTGACTATAATGTATTCTTTTTTAATTTTTAAGTTTGGGTCGATGGAGATTGAGTAGTATGAAACCTCTTAGTGATTTGAAAACCTTTTTCTTACGTACACCACGTTCTAGAAAATTCAGTATTCGTCCCCATTTTCAACTCCCTAGAGCCAAATTAATCTCAATATTACATTACAGACTATAGCTGTTTGTGTCCATACACAAAACTCCGTATAATTTATTCAATATCTCTTCCATCAAGCTCTCAGATCAATCAATCTGATATTGATCATCTTAGCGAAGGGTTGCCAGCACCATGTGTTCTACTTAGCGACTTTAACTTACATTTTGGTGTTGCAAAGATATCAGTAAGAGAGGGAAGTAAAATAAAGACTTTGTTTCAAAACACTTTTTAATGATAGATCGTATACCTACGTACATCATGCCAAAGGATTATACTCCATCTTGAATCTGACCATCTGCGATCGATCTCTTATACTTGATTTATCTTGAGTGATGGTAACTATTTATGTGGTAGTGACCACTTTCCAATATACTTCAGAAGTCACACACTCAACGTCAAGGACAGTGCCAGAGATGAAAACTGAATAAGGCAGATTGGGAAACTTTTCAGTCCCTCTGCAAAAGAAATTTGACAACAAATCGTTTAGAAAACGTAGCAGAACCGATACCCTTATTTACTAACACACTCGATGATGTTGCTGGAAATACAATATCAAACCTTTCGGCACTTACTACACGTCTCAACAAACTATGGTTTGATACTGCTTGCATGGTTGCCATCAAGGAAGTGAAAAGGGTCTTTAGAGACTTCAATGCGAAAAAAACAAAGGTTCCTCTAATATTTTTTTTTATCTGATAACGCAGAAGATTACAATAAACCTTTATGTCAATCAAATACAGATAACATTGATACATAGCTTAAGGAGAACATCAGTTTCGTCTGGGGATAAAGTGCCTTTTGCATCTTGTCTATACGTTTTCGGCAAAGTTCGGCACATTCTGGACAAGTAATTCAATATAAGCAGCTCTTGGGAGGCAAACCCAAGCATAGTTGCGTCTGCAATCCTGAGATTTCTCTTCTCTTCGTTACAGATGTAGTTCGCATTTGGTCACCTCGCGCACCCCACGATTTGAGTATTATTAAGAAATACTGGTTTCCTATTACATCTCAAGTACATCTTGACCTCGTTTTCGTTAATTGATTGTTTGATCATTTACAGAATTTTCCATATTTCAAATACAGGAGTTCTAGAAAAATACGAAGTTGGTAGTCCTTAATTAAGTAGAATAATTTCATGCTGTTGTCACATATAATGTTATATATAGAATGTTGTTTGATTTAATAAAGCACTTCGTTAGAGATGTATTTCGCACTTGGTCACCTCTCGCACCCCCGCAATGTAACACCTGATGGAGTGACACCTCCCACGTCACTGTGACAGAGGGGAGGACAAGAATGCCCTTACTATTTCTCTTCTTTCCAACTCAGAGTTTTTCCCGCCAAACAAGTGTTATGAGAATCAGAGCGAAAACATAGCTTTTATAACCAACCCGGCAACCAACACAAATTCTTACACAATAATTGGGGGAATATTTCTTACATAATAATTAGGGGGAAAAGTCTTGCGTAATAAACCTTGTTCTCTTAGAAAACTACAGGATTCTTGTGATGGAGTCCGTGATACTTCAGCAGGACCAGATGATATCCACTATCAACTTTAGAAACAATTACCTGATATAGCCCTCAATACACTAATCAACATTTTCAGTAAAAGTTGGGAAACTGGGGACTCCCTCACCTGACATACCTACCATTCAAACTGTCTTCTTATATTATTAACAAGCTGTATTTGCAAAAAAAGAACATTGAAGAATGATAAATGACTCAACTTTCTGTTATCATGAATCCAACAAACGCGTATTAGACTTTCAATGTGGATTCAGAAGGCAAAGAAGCACAATTGACCATTAATCCGACTTGAAACATTTATAAGGAAAACTTTCATGAAGACAGAACATATAGTTGGCATTTTCTTCGACTTCGATAAAATTTACGACATCACATGGAAGTATGGAATGATAAATGTCCTATTTAACCTTGAGGCCATCTACCTATTCGTATATCCAATTGTTTTAAAGATAGGCAATATAGAGTTGAGGTACGTACCACCATTTTGAAAGCTAGTTCCAGGATATGGGTGTACATCAAGGCATAATATTGTCCGTCCCATTTTCAACATCAAACTTAAGAACATACACAAATGCCAAAATTTAGGAATGACTACTCACTATACGTTGACCTTTTGATCCGCAATAGGTAAAACAATAGTATCGAACGCCAACTACACATTTGCTTAAATATAAAGTTCAGAAATGTTCCAAAGAAAACGGGTTCATGTTTTTAAAATCAGAAACTGTCTGTATATACATATATACAACTTACAACAAAAATTCTATATTCGCTAATCTTTCGTGCTGACATGTTTTTACTTTCAGATCAGATATTCCTTGATCAAGAACAATCAGGAACTGTTGTTTTTTGTTTTTGATGGCGTGAACACCAGCCCTGAGTCATGGTTCGTGGCAGAGAAACTTCAGATGTGTAACACCAATCAAACAATGACTGATCTTTCGTTGTAAGTCCTGAACTAAAGAGGAAGTGGGGACTATACAAGTATCTTTTCTTTTCTTTTTAACATTAAATTTAACAGGCTGTTCATCAGTCATGAAGACTGTTCCACGTTCATTTTTATTAGTGATTGTATAGTGTAAAAGCTTACGATAAACGTTTTCAAGTCACCTGGCCATATGGCGTGCGTCGACAGTCATCCGTCAACAATTGCTATTTTCAACTTCTCTCCCCCCCCCCCTTCCTTTCTTTGTGGGCTCAGGTGTGTATAAGAGGCGGCAATTGAGAGCAACATGTGTGTCGTGTGTTACGTCTTGTGCTGGTAGAGAAGAAGAGACTGGAAATTAAGCGATAAGAAGAGGAGATGCCGGTTGTTGCCACTCCGATGCAACACACCGCTTCGTCCTCAACGTTAACTAGACGGGTGAGGAGAAAGGTACGGTCTGAACCATCGAACAGTGATGTGTATCTTCAGGCGCTAAGTTAATGACAGGATCGGTTTCGCAAATCTCCAGACGTTTAAAAGTCGTCATTGAGTTTAAAGAAACATCGACTTTTATGCTTGGAACCTTGAAAAGGACATGGTTTCTAATGGTCGTGGCAAGAGTCAATCGATTAAGGATTATACTTTCCGTGAGTATATGATCCCCCGTATCCCTGTCTTCAGCTGGTTGGAATCAGAAGTAGCTAGGGAGCACGGATGGCGAAATAATAGACTTTTTCCATTATGGGAAAATGCACAAAGGAAACTTTCAATAGTGGGAAACCTGGTTCAAAACGGAGCCGAAATAATTCAAACAGTGACTCGAAAAAGAAAATTCTTTTGATTCAGGGAAATTGGCATATATTTCTCATCGTTAACACAGCCGATGAGAACCTGAAAGTAACATAGGTGTCACTGTTTGTAATATAAAAGGGCTTCGGGGCTTGACTGAAGAGCCAAAAGCAAAACTTAAAAATGAAAAATGTAATTGAATATATAAACTTACCACGTCCCAATTATCTGTAGAGTGCACCTGTAAAGCTCACAGAGATAACCTGCTTCGCTCCAAGCAGTTTGTGAAAATACCCACCAATGTATCTCCGCACATTACCTTAACACATGAAGCTGATTGTAAATCTCAAAACTCAGAACGTCTTCCAAGTGAAACGAATCAACATTCGCCGTAACGGCCAGCTGATTCCTACCAGCACTTACATAATGATGTTCGACAGCGCCACTTTACCTGCATCGATTAAGAGCTATGATGGGTCGTCATGCCAATACAAAAAATGGTGTGCCAAATTGTCAAGAGACCACTTCGCGTACTTTGGAGACTGTCCTAAGTGGAAACTAGAGAAGGAGATCCACTGCGTAAAACAGAAGAAAGGCAAGACTTTTGCTAAGACTAAAAACTTTGTGGAAGCTAAGGTGGAGAAGACATCTTCCAAGTTCTGCCTGTACCCAATCAGACAGTATTTAGCCACAGACCGAGACCAAGTGTACAGTCTGAACCCCTCTCAAAACTGTGCCAGCAACCACCCAAGAGAGTGAAGAAGACAAAGCAATTATTCATTTTAACAATGTGACATGTAGGAAAATGATACGCTGCAGGCTAAAAAGCGACTAGAACCAGCACCGGTGGTCAAAGTAGGTGTGAAGCATAGGAAATCCCCGACCCACCTCGCTAATCCACTGTATATTAACTAAACTAATGAGTAAACTAGTTAAATTTCACTTTCTGCTACAAGAGCTATAACAAATGCGCTTTAACTTGTATACTGTTATGCTCTTCCAGGTTTACATTACCTATATTGTCAAATTCTGCACGACATTTGAAGCTTAGAAATAATCTGCAAGCTAAATTTTGGCAATTTTCACTTACCGTCTTTACTCGCGTATAACCAGGGTCCCAATGCAAGCAACATAGACCCTGATCTGCCGTGGCATAATATTGTACCAGTCTCATAATGAGCGGACTGCGTGTTCGGATTGTGTCTGGATCAGCCGCGGTTACCATGATATTTCTCTGGGCAAGGCAATAAATTGACTCGGCACGAAAGAGTCTTTCGTGTGGTGATGTGCCGTTACACAGCAATTAACCAATCAATCAGTCAGCCTATTGGAATGTTTTTCATGAAGATCTTAATGATCAATCAGCCAATTGCAATGTTTCTCATGAAGATCTTAAGGATCAATCAACCAATTGCAATGTTTCTCGTGAAGATCGTAAGGATTGATCAGCCTACTGAAATTTTTTTCGTGAAGACCTTAAGGAGCCAAGGCGTTAAAAATAGAGTGAGACATGTAGCCCCTGTTAGAAATAGAGTGAGACATGTAGCCCCTGTTAGAAATAGAGTGAGACATGTAGCGCCTGTTTTACCCAGTACTCCACTCGTACAACTATTGACTTTTCTACGGCAGTACCAAGCTCTTCATAACTGAGAAAAAGAATAAAAAATATTGTATTTTAAATACTGAGAAAAATATCATTGACATAGATCTTCGTTTTTACTTTTCTATTTTTAAGGACCGCAGATGAATCAGGAGTCTGGTACTTTAAAATTACAGATAAACAGCTGCAGATGACTATCACTGTTGCCCGATATGAGAATCTGACAGATCCAAGTAGTCCCGACAGGAACCTCATAATTTTCCTCTCTGATGATTCAGGTAAAAAAAAAAAAAAAAAAAAAAAAAAAATTTAAAAACAAAGGAAGCAATTTTACAATTGTAACATGATTAATAACCGCATTTTTAGAAATGATTAAATAAATGGTACCAAATATGAAAATGAATACGCACTTATGACCTTAGGGTAGTTTTTACATAATGTCATTTAATATAGTTTTATAACATCAAGGCCGGGTTTGATGTGGATTCGTTTCAGATAAAGGTCTTCACACGAGTATACCTGTATTTATAACTCTTTCAAGTGTGTGTAATCACCTGTAAGTATACTGCGTGCACAATATAATGGTACATTGTTGATATAGTTGGAGGAATACTATTGGACAGTAATGGCATTTCTGACACTCGTACTCGATATTAAATAGTCATCATGTTGGTACTAAATATTCATATCCATCTGTTAAACATTCCCACTGAGTATTCAAGGGGCTTAAGCGAGCGAGCGTGAGCGTGCGCGTGTACATGAAATTAATGGATTTAAGTGCAAGGGAAGGAAAACAGGAAAGTCATGATATATGGAATTGAGCATACAATGGTTATATAAACAACACAAATCCACGTGCATTCAGAGAATCTGACCGCACACACTACATGTTTTTGATTTTCTGAAATTATCAGCTGTTTTGGCGCCCCAAGACCTCTGGCGCCCGGGGCAACTGCCCCCCCCCCCCCCAGTTAGTACGCTACAGATGTTACTGATGTTATCAGTTATACAGTACAGTATTTAAGAGGGAAACACGAAAAAAAATTGACAAATGACGTTGCACCAGCTCAAGTGATTTCACATGATATCGGGTGTAATAGGAAGGAGCTGGACATCGAACTCTTACAATAAAGTACTATGCAATTACTTCTTGACTATATTTTGAATGGTCCGCCATGTTTAAAAAATTAAACTTCATTATGAATAATTCGGATTAAAATACAATGATCACTTACTTATCACAATATGAAAATTAACTTTTCTAACTTATATTAAAATATACTTTGTGGCACATCACTTTCTTAAGATTTGATAATAGTGAAAGAACGCAAAGAAACACACACTAAAAAATGAAATTAACTTATTCTAGGTATGACACTTATCAGTTATAATAAACTCAAGGATTGTCACAACTGTTTGACTTATAGGGTTCGGACCAATGATTTTAAAGTGAGCAGGATACCAATTTCGAAATAGGGAACATTATGCACCGTCCTTAATACTTCGAGATCGGACCATTGGCAGTAACATCAGGGTGTCATTGGCAGTAATATCAGGGTGTCATTGGCAGTAATATCAAGATGTCACTGACAGTAATATCAGGGTGTAATTCGCAGTAAGATCAGGGTGTCACTGGCAGTAATATCAGGGTGTCATTGGCAGTAATATCAGGGTGTCATTGGCAGTAATATCAGGATGTCACTGGCAGTAATATCGGGGTGTCATTTTCCTTTTCTAATTTTATGAAACTTTTTTTTAGCGGTTCCAACTTCTATATAGGTTCTGTTTCTGCACTCACAAAATTTCGAGTTTCTCTGACAGGCGAAAAGTATCCTGTGTCTACCCGGTGCGAATCTGATGATTATGATAGCTTTGGCTGGTAGCCCGCTTTAGGAACATTTATCTATAACAAAAAAAAAAAAAAGAAAAAAAAAAAAGCCACAAAAGCACCATAGATATTCTTCAGAATGGTTCCGCTAACTTCAATAAATAATAAAATGTGTTGTGTACTGGGCGTAAATAGTATTAATTTGTTAACATTAAAATTGATGTCTACAAAAACGTATGAGTGGTTTGAGCCCTGCAAGATATAACTTAGGATTTGTTTACATTGTGGCAATAATAAATTTTCAATATAGCGAATTGCATTCGTATATTCTCGACATACAGTTTTTTAAGTCGCTTATCCCCAATATGTATATTGTATATATTCTGGACATGCATCGCATATTTGTAATCTGAATATTATCCCAAACGTGTTTGTTGCTTAACAACAAACAAAAAAAAAAAAAAGACAGAAAAAAACCCTTTGAACCTGTAAATAAACAAGTGATTTTTTAAATAACTTTATTTTCCCCCAATGCAAGAAAAGGAACCCAATCATATAGCCTTCTGATAGCTGCTAGTGGTGCAAATTGCAAATTACATGAATATGTTTTTTGTTTGTTTGTTGTTTTTTTTTTGTTTTTTTTAATACATTCAATTTCCAGTTCTCTGCCGCGTTTATGACATAATTTGATGTTTTTATCAGATTCTTGGGATCAAAGTAAATATTTAAAATAAAATTTCAGGATGTTACCTATTCAACTTTATTTTTTAGTTTATATACCTTTAGAACGAATCTTTATCATTTACGTATTTTTTCTAATAAAAGCACGTGTTTACTTTTATTCGAAAGGTTTTTTCTTCCTCGAGGTTTTAGCGATTATAACCTTTACCATTTTTACTACACAATTTTGTACTCGGTACTATATGGCCCGTATTGTGCTGATGTGCCTTTAAACCCTATACATACATAAAACTATTTTGTAGGATCTAATCCCTGTGCCGTAATCTATGATCAGTAGCACACTATACATAGAATCTAGTCCGTATGCCGTAATCTTTGTTCAGCAGCATACTATTACATAGAATCTAGTCCGTATGACCTAATCTTTGTTCAGCAACATACTAATATATAGAATCTAGTCCGTATGACTTAATCTTTGTTCAGCACACACTAATACATAGAATCTAGTCCGTATGACTTAATCTTTGTTCAGCACACACTAATACATAGAATCTAGTCCGTATGACCTAATCTTTATTCAGCAACACACTAATACATAGAATCTAGTCCGTATGACCTAATCTTTATTCAGCAACACACTAATACATAGAATCTAGTCCGTATGACCTAATCTTTATTCAGCAACACACTAATACATAGAATCTAGTCCGTATGACCTAATCTTTATTCAGCAACACACTAATACATAGAATCTAGTCCGTATGACTTAATCTTTGTTCAGCACACACTAATACATAGAATCTAGTCCGTATGACCTAATCTTTAATCAGCAACACACTAATACATAGAATCTAGTCCGTATGACTTAATCTTTATTCAGCAACACACTAATACATAGAATCTAGTCCGTATGATTTAATTTTTATTCAGGAACAAACTAATACATAGAATCTAGTCCGTATGACTTAATTTTTATTCAGCGACACACTAATACAAGGAATCTAGTCCGTATGACCTAATTTTTATTCAGCAACACACTAATACATAGAATCTAGTCCGTATGACTTAATTTTTATTCAGCAACACACTAATACATAGAATCTTGTCAGTATGACTTAATTTTTATTCAGCGACACACTAATACAAGGAATCTAGTCCGTATGACTTAATTTTTATTCAGCAACACACTAATACATAGAATCTAGTCCGTATGACTTAATTTTTATTCAGCGACACACTAATACATAGAATCTAGTCCGTATGACTTAATTTTTATTCAGCGACACACTAATACAAGGAATCTAGTCCGTATGACCTAATCTTTATTCAGCGACTAATACATAGAATCTAGTCCGTATGACCTAATCTTTATTCAGCAACACACTAATACCTAGAATCTAGTCCGTATGACCTAATCTTTATTCAGCAACACACTAATACATAGAATCTAGTCCGTATGACCTAATTTTTATTCAGCAACACACTAATACATAGAATCTAGTCCGTATGACTTAATTTTTATTCAGCGACACACTAATACAAGGAATCTAGTCCGTATGACCTAATCTTTATTCAGCGACTAATACATAGAATCTAGTCCGTATGACTTAATCTTTATTCAGCAACACACTAATACATAGAATCTGGTCCGTATGACCTAATCTTTATTCAGCAACACACTAATACATAGAATCTAGTCCGTATGATCTAATCTTTATTCAGCAACACACTAATACATAGAATCTAGTCCGTATGACCTAATTTTTATTCAGCAACACACTAATACATAGAATCTAGTCCGTATGACTTAATTTTTATTCAGCAACACACTAATACATAGAATCTTGTCAGTATGCCGTAATACTTGTTTAGCAGCACAGTAATACACTTCCATCAACTGTCAATATCAGAATCACTGAATATTTTGTTTATGTTTCTGTTGTAAAAAGTATCATGTTTTTGTAACTAATAATAATTATCAGATTAACGATAACTGGATTTATTGCAACATAGACAAGACACATAGTATACGTTCTGGAGAACACTAACTAGCTTACATCTAAAACATCTTGTATATTGGCGAATTCATGGTGTAAGGGAGGTCACCCATTGTACAATGTACAATACAAGCCTTTGGAGTTGTGACCCTGTATATACCTAAATTGCTCACTGAATCAGACCCAGTTTCCAGTGATAAATAGCACCTAAAGCATGTACAGAAGCTTAATTTGATGTAAAAAAATCTTACTACATCCAATTTATGAACGTATTTTAGAAATGTAGTATGTATCTACGTAGTGAAATAACTTTATATTTAGTTGATGCGTGTGGATACGGACCAGAGAACTGTACAGTACATAAGGGATGGACCCGCCATCATCGTCTATATATATATATATATATATATATATATATATATATATATATATATATATATATATATATATATATATATATATATATATATATATATATATATACCACAAGGTTTCCAGCTTGAGATATCAATCGCTCAAAAATCTGATGCAGTCATGTAGATAAGGTGAAACTTCATCGTCAGATGGTTGATTGAATATGGTAATCAAAATGATGAACAGGTGTTGGAAAAGCTGCCAAGGAGCAAACTGCGACATGTTCCCGTTTTCTCCTAGCGTACATCATGCTGAAAGAGCAAGTCATATTTGACCGAAGCATCTGGAGACAAATCAATACTGAAAGTTTGAGGCTCCATAAGGGCAAGATATAAGCTAATCAGGCTATTCATAGTATCATCTTCAATCAGTGCAAAAAAAGTTATAATCCCTTAACCCGCCTTACATTTATATATGATGTTATGTTAGGCCTATGTGTGTATCCAATCAACGTTTCTTTTTCTTTTGCACAGTTTTATACAGTAGCATAAAAAATATCATCAGTTTAAGTCCTACTGGCAATTTTTGAAATGCCCTTGAGACGAACAACATACGGTTTGCATTTGTTACAAATGCAATAAATTCTCTCAAGACTAATTAAAAGTTGCTGTATTATCGCTGCGTAACGTAACCTGAATGTTTTGTTTTACTTTGATAAATTCTTACAAAGTTATGCCACCTTTCCTGATTACCGTGACAAATGAACATGTCCCGCTCTGAACCTTACAGTGAGCTTACCCATCATTTTTCAATAGTGAGGCATTACTTTATAGAGAAACGAAACATGCCGCAATCTCTTAACAGTAACACACAAATACAAGTCCGTCAAATTTCAATATCAGAATCATTTAATATTTTGTTGATGTTTCTTTTATAATAAGTATTCTTCTTTGGTACTAATATTTAAATAATATATTTGTATAGCGAATCCATGCACCAAATTAGAGTCTTTCTAGGATGAAGTAAGCTTTTGAAACTAATAAAACCGCATGTATAAAGCAAACAATTCACTTTCGGTAACCTTGTCCTTGTTTATAAACAATTAATCTTCCACATGGCCAAATCAGTTGTACGAAGTGACCAAAGTTGACAGCTATTGGTATATGTTACAGACGGAGGCAGATCAGTGAGTTTTTCTAACTTGGCAAGAGACAGGGGTATAACTGTTTTGATCTTGTCCTATAACAATCGTTAGAACTTGTCTTTGGTGTTCTAAACAATCTTCTCAATTTTACACAAATTGTTTTTCATATGTGCTTGTTGTAGAGCCCTCACGTCTTGTTTGCCATCCAATCCATACGTGGCTTCATCATTTGACTGATTCAGTGACTTATTTTCCTTCACTCTAGTATACAGACTTGAAGCCACCTAAACCAACTGTCGTCTGTTTCTGCGCAAATCACCATCAGGATATTTGTGTGATGTATGATTGTGGAGACGATGTCTTTGACAGGACCACAGCTGTCTCTTTTGCGTATCTCTAACGAAAACATCATCATGAGGTTCTAATTTCGGCAGCTCGCGATCACGGAAACGACTATCAAGGTGCTTAAAATGGTTAAATCCCGTGATTAGGGTGAAAGCATAATTTGCCAAAGCCTGAAGATGGCATCTAGATAGTTTGCTGCAAGTATGATCTAAACTCGGTATTGAGTGATTTTCGCGCAGTACCGATTCGTTTAGTTTGGTGAAATATACGCGTGTACGAACATTACCATTACCTTTTGGCACCATGACCATCTTCGCTACGTACCACTTCGCTGGGTTATCTACACGAGAAATGGCGCCTAATTTCTCTATTCTTTGTAATTCCGATTTCAATTTATTCATTAACGGAATTCCTAGGTACATTGAATGCAAACGGAACTGCATCAGGTTTAAATATTATCTTGTATTCATAGTCAGTGTTTCCTGATCCAATGAATACTTTGGGATAATATTTTATGGTCTGCGTTGGTGACTTCTTCGCCTGCATGACTATTTCTACTTCCACTATAGGTGGTCTTATCAAAAGCAACTGTCTGAGACCTTGATTTGATATACATCCAGTACTGTACTTCTTTTTTTCACTTTTAAGTGACAATTGAGTTTTCCTCCAACAGTGACAATAAAATCAGCAACAATGTCAATTTTCATTTCGCCCTCCTGTCCTTGAAATATGACGTTTGCTGTCCAGGATTTCGCTCCATAATTGTTTTTTTTTTTTACATTCTGTTACTAGCTGGAACATAATTAGACTGAGCCAAGGTCTTGCTGATATTAAAGCTGTAAACCCTTACATGTGTCTTAACTTCGATTAAACTTGTCCGTACCTCATTACCTGATACTGCATCTTCATTACCTGATACTACAACATCAGCCGATTTCATACCAACTCGAGATGATGCAGAGTTTAGAATTAACGTCATACTGTTAATGCGTGACCGTTTCTGTATTAACACGTATGTATTATTATCCCTCACACGAAGCCGGCGTCGACTGTACACAGTCGTGACATGGACTGATAATGTATCAAATGATCATGCTTGCCAGCACATGTACAATAAACTGTGTTTTTAATTTCATGTCCTTATGTAAGTAACCCACAAATGGATTTACTGACTAGCATCATAGCGTCAATACACACATAGCTTGAAAGTGATCTTTGCAGAAAATGTTTAAAGTTGATGGTTTATTTGTTGAACAAGAGATTCCTGTCCAACGCATTGACATTTAATGTTTCAGTGAAAGTTATGGAATTGCTTGGTTTGTATACATATATTCCGTTCTTTTCGTCAAGATTATTTCTTCTCTTAATTTAAGTAAATTTTATCTGATCTTAAGGAAGCTCAGTAAAGTAATATATATATATATATATATATATATATATATATATATATATATATATATATATATATATATATATATATATATATATATATATCGGATTATTTGACGTTTTTCGGTTGAATACAGATTTCCAGTTTTAAAAAAAAAAAAAAAAAAAAACAGTGGTGGACAGTTCAAGACTGTTGGCGCATTTAATGTTTCCTAGTTTCAGAGAATTATAAGTGCTGTTTAGTTTCTTTCAAACACTTTTTAAAGACAAAAGCTTCCAATAGTCTCTATCTATCTGTCTCTCTATCTATCTACCTGTTTCCTTTTTTAAATCTAGATAACATATTTCTTTTCCAGAGATTGCAGACGAGATCCGAATTTCAGTGACAACAAAGGATGGTAATGGATAATAAGCCCTGATGATCTTGACAGAGAGAAATGTATATTTATAATGTGATTGTGTTGATCATGACAGAGAGAAATGTATATTTATAATGTGATTGTGTTGATCTTGACAGAGAGAAATGTATATTTATAATGTGGTTGTATTGCTTTTTTCAGTGTTATCATACAAAACTGTAGTAAATTTTCCTGTCCACTAATTATATACATTGATAAGGTGATTATACCATAATTGTAATATTTCTGCAACATTCGTAAAAGAAAAAACTTTTCGTTGATGTATACGTTTCTCCACTAAAACTTGACATCTGTAACCAACTGGAAACTACAGTCACTGGACCATCTGCTGACTTACCAGCTTGCAATTAAATGTACCATCTGTTTAATGTACTTTTCCTCGGCATAATATAGCCCACAATGTTTTAAAAATGTCGCTAACAACCAACCAACCAAATTGTTCCAGTTCAAACCAACTGTATATGAGAATAAGGTATTGGTCTATTAAACGAGATTAGATGTACTACTTACTTTACCACTGATCAAATCCTCAGCTTCATCAACCAGCTTTGCCACATTTGCCAGTAGTATGCCACATTTGCCAGTAGTATGTCACATTTGCCAGTAGTACATGCATATCTCTTCTACTTCTTTTTAACCGTGGCGAAACCAATTTTAAGATGCCGACAACTCTGATTAGGTCCTGGGTCTACGCTAATTAATCCTTCGATAAACAGAACCACGCTCCTATCCATGTTTACAAAGTACGGTTGTACTGATACGATTTAGCGGCATAAAATTATATAATTAAGTGTCATTTTTTTAATACAATTTAGCAACAGAACTCATCCTACGATATAGCATCAGTCGGCCCTAAATACCAATATAATGGGTGAGATGAGAAACGCAGTAAAAGACAGACTGTATGTAAGTCCCAGGTAAAAAGTAGATAATGCAATTTATTTTCTTCAGCGTTAAAACACAAATCATACAAAACAGAAGAGATTAAACAGTCAAAGCGCTCTGGTCCAAATTTTTGGTTTGAGTTTTCAGTAGTTTCGATTATTTTTAGGTTACAGACACAACAATAGGTTACACTGGAACTGGGCGAGCCCTTAGAGTGGTGGCGTCTATTCGAATATATTATAGTTGAATTATATAAATTTTGCTGTATTTTGCTTAAAATTAAGAATCTCTGTAAAAGTCAAATTATCGTATTTTAAATTCACCACCAGTTACAACTGAATATCTTATATTCAATGTCTGGTTTATGGCAATGTGCATCATGAGAGACTCGGTAGTTTTGTGGTCAGCGTGCTGGATTCCTATGCGGGAGTACCAGGTTCAATTCCCAGGCCCAGGCCAGGCCGGGTCTTCTACCGTGTTGTGTCCTTAGATTAGACACTTTACTCTCATTGCCCAATAAAACTAATTAAAGCCTCCTGGTAAAACACCTTGAAGCACGTTGAACACAACCAAACCAAAATGTGTGTGCTTCTCTGACGTACACCAATAATTTATAATACAATTTATTCTTTTGAAACCTTTTTTAAAAATCGTACAATAAAACAGCACCAGTTAAAGAGCATATTTTATATTCAATATCTGGGTTATGACAATACTTATCAATGATTCTTGTTAATATTTTCGCATTAGAATCAGTTCTCATCCTCGCCTTACAGCTTTGAATGTTACATCTCCAGTACATGCCATTCTCTTAGTTTTATTCAGTTTGTATCCATACTTTTTCAAAATTATGCACCTCTAGTCTCTTTCTGAAAATATTTATTCCATTTTCACTGTTGAGACATTGTTCGTGCTCCCAAGTCGCCGAATTATTACAGGTATGTAATGTCTAATAACCTAGCCACGCTTGCATTAACATGGACTAATTAATTAGCCACGCTTGCATTAACACGGAATAATGGTGATTTGATGGCGATCAAACGTACTGAAATTTTGGCGCTCAATTTTATATAATGGTGATATTATGGCGATCAAACGTGCTGAAATTTTGGCGCTCAATTTTAGGGTTCCGGTCTGTTGTACTTCGCTAAAATGGAATATAAAGATTTATTGAGAGAAAATATTATCCAGTACCAGAAGGACTTCTATCCATTTCCAAAAGAAAAAAAACCACCAGAAAATCACTAATTTAGGTATGCAGGTTATATTAATGTGAGAGAAATTATACCACAAGGGTTGAACACGTAGAGACAAATAAGTTTTTTTTTAATGAAGCAATATAGGCAGAAGTCGATACATTGTCAAAGGCGGGTAAACAAAGGAAGATTGTAAGTAAGCTAGCTTGCTAGCTAGCTAGAAATTGGGAAATTAAAAAATGCAAAAATTTAATCTCATCATAACTTGTTGTGCAACAGTGCATATTTGGAAGTGACAATAAAATACTCGTTCTTTGCATATAGACCTTTACTTACTTTGTGTATTCCTCAGTACCAACGGATCTAAAGAATATAAGATTAAAGAAATACGAGTTGATCCGACCAAGAATGCATTTATATAAGCATATTTTGCAAGGTATTGTTTTAGAACTTGTTTGTATTCGAAGAAAAGAACCATTTTTTTATAGAACAAAAATGTGCAGTTTTAGTAAGATAATGACAAATTACAAACTGCATAGCATGTGCAAATCTTCATTACAATTTTTTTTTTTTTTTGAATGTTTAGTCATTAAGTATATTCCTTTACCTATTCTTACATGAAATTGTGTATTTTCACATAACATTTCTCTTTTCTTCGCTCACAATGCAAGATATAAAAATAGTGTTTTGTGGTTAATTTTCAAATCATGACCAATCATAACTTAAAAGATGATATGCATTTAAGAACTACATATCATGTTCAAAAAATATATGTAGGTCTTCTTCTTTTTGTGTAACATATACCTAAACACACAGACACACACACACACACATACATACATACATACATACATATATATATGTATATATATATATATATATATATATATATATATATATATATATATAATAAAATGGAGTCTATCACACTCTAAACGCTCTCATATACCTGCACATATACGCATATACAATCACACGCGTTCTTACACATACGCACCATGTGCATATACAAATAGAACCTTTTATACAGTCTGATTAGGTATTTCGTATATCTTTTTTCTTTTTTGCATTGAAAGTTAGTGCTTTCATAGTTTCTTGTTAGTTGCTTTAATGTATCAGAATATTTATATTTAAGATATTAAATATTAATAATTTCATGATTTTGATTTAAATTTCCGGGCACTAACAGCCGTTTTCGCCGATAAAACGAGGGATATATCATGGTGTAATTTTACCAGTTTTGATCGTGATTTTATTTACGTTCAGCAGATAGGGGCTTATTTTGGAGGTATTTTTTCAAAGAAAAAAATGGGATCCACACCTCTCCCCGCGTTATAAGCGGGTTCGCGAGTTATTCGGGAGATCAAAAACGAGTGAGCACAAACTCCGTATAAACCGTTGAATAGTTTCGCCCAGTAATGATCACTTTCTACATTGTATATATATATGGGCTTTCTGATACTATCTCTGACCATAATTATTTCACACGGTGACAAACATGCAACACGTGTCCGTGTGTCTGTTTCTTTACAGTAATCACATTCCGCTGTTTCTGCTAATTTCCATTGATATAACAAATCCTTATAAGAAAGTATAACCTTTATAAGCTTATACCAACATTCTGTAATTTTTCAGTCTCATAAAGTGTGTTCACTACATTTAATGTATTTTTCTGTCCGTTCGAATTCCTGCTGCCAGCGTGCTTGTGAATAAGGTTTTTCGTCTCTTTTCTCGATTAAAACATCTTAAAAGAACTTATATTTGTTTGTTTATTTTGTTTACATATTTTCTTTTATGAAATATCTGCTTAATTGGAGATATATTTGTATTATCTATGTAATTAGTATGCTAGAGATGTTTAATCTTTGACAGAAGACCTTTTACCATGATGTAGTCTGGAATCCAGTTTCTCGTATTTGTCAACGTGTTAATATGAGATGACTTTCGCTTATAATTTATCTTTATTTTAATTTTTTTATAAATAAATTAAATCTTTCACATATTTAAATCCATCTTTCAAACAATTTTTTAAATAAAGACATTTGCCTTTAAAAATAAATGTACTGTTTCTCCACAAAGATTCTCGAAATATTTCCTTGCTATGCTTGGTGTTTAATACATTTCTCCACATATTATAACTTTCTATCACTTGATAGTAAAGTTTTGGTAGTTTTACTATTTCCCCTCTATATTCTCTACATTTGATTTTCTGTACCGAACTTTCCAGTGTGTCCAAATCCAAATAAATTATATGTTAATCAAAAGTACCTTCCAGGACAAACATAGAGTTAAGTTCTTTTCATAGGTTATCCAGCATTTTTTTGGAGAGGCTGAACTGTAAGCATAGCAACGTGCTATGGATAAGATATTTCACTTCCGGGAGAGCAGCAACGCCTGATGGTATCACGGAATGCTGGCTGATTCGGACCATAGCTGATTCGGCCCAAATCACGGGCTGCTTCGGACCAAGTTACGGGCTGATTCGGACTAAATGCCAGGCTGATTCGGACTATGTGAAATATTATTAAGTTTCGTCTTGGATTTAAAAGTGATATTTACATTTGTTTAAATTATGATATTTCTCATTATTTCCCAGGTACGTTCAGCGGTTCAAATCTGCATTTAATAAAACAAACCCCGATTTTACGCGAGATAATGGCATTGTTATATATAATGAAATGAAATTATGTAAGACTGTTTATCTCATGCACCTTTGTGCACAATTTAAACAGTTTACTTTATTGTATTGAGAAATAATAACATTAATAACACCGAAAAACAATCGTGAAAACAGTGGCCATATAATATGCTAATGTTTTGGTTAGATTTTTTTTTTCGTCTCTATATACTGGTCTGAGTATGTTAATGCCTTTTTTAAAAGTAGAGTTATGTTGAATTCATCTTCATACTAAATAAACCTTATATACCAAAACAACGAGCACCGTAAGTTATTTTTATGAGCTGAATTTAAAATGTATTATTTAATTGTATGCACATTATTTTTGAAAGTGAATTGGAAAAAACCCATTTACTCAACGCCGCTATAAATTAAAGCACTATTGATGTAATTTGCCAATTTACTGAATTTAATACCATTCTAGAACACAAAATATAATGCTGACTTAAAATAACTTTGTGATCTTTGGCTACTTGGAAGTGTTATTATATTATATGTGTTTAATATAATAAAACATCTAGTCAGAAATGAATATTTTATGGATTGAATATGTGCTTTCAATGAAATATTTTCAAATGTTTCAAGGGTTAAAATGAAAATAAATTGGTTAACTGGTTCGAGATTTTACTAAAAAGATAAAAATTCAACTATAATTGTTAAGTACTTATACTACTGTGTTACTCATCAATGACTCTTTACACAACATTTTTGGGAGTAAATATAATGCGAAGAAAGCACGATTTGCATGAAAAATCAATAAAAACCATGGGTAAATTTATCTTACATTCTTTTGCTATGTTTGCGAAAACAGTAATAACTTCTAAAATAAATCAGGTAGGTATAGGTATATATATATATATATATATATATATATATATATATATATATATATATATATATATATATATATATACACACACACACACACAAATAAATGTTACTTTGCGTGATCATAGCATTGAGATCTATGGAGAAACAGAGTAGATCTCAATGCTAACGTTTGGTGAAATAAATATATGTTCTTCCCTACTTCATTAAGCCTGTCACACTCTGTCATACATAGCAATCTTACATTCTCAATTGACGAGGACAGAACCATGTACCACAGCATTTAAGGGACAAAGTTACATTTCACGAGAGGTACATTCAATCGGAACGTCTTCGGCCTTTTCCATCGCATGCTAGAAAGAAACCTCGGATGTAAATAATGGCTATTTTGAACTGCCCTCAAACCTACGGATGTTATTATGTCATAATAACTTCATGACATCACAATGACTAGCTGACGTTTCATCACAAACAGTAACGTCAGCAATAGCTTCTCGTATGTGCTACCAAATATAATACTCTTCTGTCCTATACCAAACAGGGCCATCACTTCATATTCAAAAATAATGTGTTCAAAAATACCGTTCAAAACAAACATTGCAACAAAAAATTATATGCAACAAACAAACTAGATTCCTTCCGTTTCACACATTTCATGCAAATTAACCTCATTTGCAGTTTTGTTATATGCCATTACTCATGCGTCCTCTCTTGTACTTTTCTAAAGCACCAATCTTGTTCTTGTTTACATCAAACTCTATAAAACTTTTACTTAAAAAAAAAAAAAAAAAAAAAAATATTCTGGTTGCAAAATGCACAGTACGTGTCTCTTAGTTGAGTACAAACCGTATTATGAAAATCACTAATATTCCAGTAGACAGATTTAAAGTATCCAGTCACTGATTTTGTTTATTCGTAAGTAAGATCAATACAAGATGGATTCCAGTATAAATCACACTGAGTCTCTACTTGAGCATGTAAGATCGAATCCTATCATGGCGACATTACGGATAAAAGTTGGGAAAATGACGTAAGACACCGGTGAAAAGAGTTGCCTCCCTTTTCCCACACGTGTGTAAACATTCTGCTTTGCTGATCAGACCCGAATATTTTATATAAAGTTAAGATGGGAATGAATAAGCCTAAGTTTGTCGTAAAGGTAACAAAATACAATTGTGCTGAACTCTCACTCTCTGTCACTTTAATTCGTATTCTACAAACCCAATTATTTTTGGTTTTTATTGTTTTATGTTCTTACACTTATCCAGTACATGACTCGGGGTTAGTCCTACAATGTAAGATGTCCACCATGATATTTATGATGTTTGGGTAGCACCCATAAATATAAAGGTGGACGTCTTACATTGTAGGACTAGACACGGGGTCCGATAGTCCTATAAAAAAACATCAGGGTAGACGTCTTACATTGTCGGACTAGGGGTCTGACAGATTTTTCCTTTGCGAATCATTTAATTGGAAAAAAAAGTAGACAAACGTGAAGAAAAATAAATCAGAAGTCGAAGTCACCATGTTATCCTCGACCTGACATGGTTATATATGCCACGATATATATTTGGTGTTATAGTCAACAGAGCTACTTGAATGCAAAATGCTATGGCCCAAGCCCAACATTCTGGTATCCCACAGCGGGTCTTGAAGTTAATGATAATGTTTTTGTATGATTACCCAATGTTTTTTTTTTCTTCTGTATATATAATTTTAGTTTGGTGATTCACCTTGAGATGGCGCAGGTAAGAATCCTATTAAATTTGTTCAGTTCTGTTTTATTATTGCAAAATTAATTTAGTTTCACATGACTAGTTTAGGGCAGTTAAGAACTAAATCTGATTTGGTTTCACATCATTTGATACCTAAATTTGTGTGTTTTGTGCACAATTATGACACAGCCTAATATTTAACATTTCTCAGTATTATTTGTAGGCATCTTCGCAAGCCAAGGGTTGTCAATCCACTTCATTTCATGATCTGGAACAAAGTGGATCAACAAAACTTGGCTTGGGAAGATGAGAATAGAGTGACTTCATTTTCACTGTTGGTCATTTTTATGGCACCCATTAACAGCATTATAAGGAAAGAGCATTCTAAATGTACAACAATATCATATCCCAATAGGAAATTTCATTGAAATTGAGATTAACTGGGATCTCGGTGGGATAAAAAAAAATCCTGCCAGGATATAAATATCCCCTATGGTAACATGACCATGCATTTGGAGTTAGTACACAAATGACATATATAGTACTCCCTCATTATAAGGCTGTTCATGGGAACCATAAATGTCTTATGAGTGAGGTCTCCTTATATCAAGGTATTTTATACATAATATTACTATTAAATAATAAAAAGGGACTGCCTTATATTGAGACACCTTATCGTGAGGAATTACTGATGATAAGTTGAACTGCATAGAAAAGAGAGAGGACTACAGCCTTACTACTGAAATAACTGTGTCCACCGTTCAGGACACGATTGTGTTAGTAGGTATGGAAATTGTAGAAAACTGCTACAGTGTGTCTGAGCAATGTCTGAGTCAAAGTGTATTAGGCTGGAAAAGTCAATACTTATTGCAGAAATTAATAAATACACAACCAAGCACCTCTAATCATTATCAGCCTCCCCTGTAGCAGGAATTTTAATTCCTCATTTCCCTCTAGAATTTATTTTGGACATTTGAGTCTACATTTTGTCCTCCATTTATGCTATTTTGGAGCTATTTGCAGCAGTGTTTTCGCTAAAGATTTCATCATCTTGTCTTTAGATTTTCTATCAATGATCATATTAACCATGTGCCCTTTATAGGTGCCCAAGCTAATTAAAATCAGTAAGACATTTGTGTCAGCCATTGAAATTGATTGTCTTATACTTTTTTGGCAATGAGTAAATTCAAACCAGTAAGCTTGGTATGCACTTGATTCATTCAGTCTATAATCAACCATAATGATCTTTAATCTTTTTTTTCATAAGTCTTTTTTATGTGCCCTACAGGTGCTACAGAGGGAACTTTCTTGCACCAAAGATGGATAAAAAAAAGGGTCATTGGAGCAAGGATGCAACCTAAAATGAACCCTGGCATAAATTGGCCACTATATGTTTAAGGATAGGGTCTGAGTACAAATGAAGGTGGAATAAATTAGCTGTATCATTTCCTCTCTAGCTATGGAGGTAAATAGTCATCTGACTGGTTACTATAGTTTCCACCTACCCCCCCTACCTACCATAGTCACCTTCTTCACATTTCAAACCTAACGGAACTTTAGCATTAACATGGTATCCATATTTGTGTGGGCAAGTCTGTGTTTTTCACCCAACAGGAGTGATTTAGTTCAGTGTTCCATAAGCTCCGGATAATTCTGTAAATTTCCATAACATGGAGATGTAAGGAGATATTTTTACCTGCTTATTTTTCAATTTTTGTGGCAATATTAGAGTTAGATATTGCATACATTGGATGCAGATGACACAGTGTTTACCTTCTATGTATATGCAGGCCTTGCATCCACCCCTTAACTGAAATTGGAGTCTTCCAATAACTGGAAAATGACAGTGAGCAGGCTCCTCATTTACATTGAAAACTTCTATTTGGTGTGAAACGCAAAGAAGATGATAATGTTAGAGACCACTTGGTGACAATCGACTTAGAAATTATAAATCAATGAATGAAATGAGTAAGTTTTGTGCATGACGCTTTTCGTTTTTTAAAATCTGTAGGGGGGTACAAGCTGCCGGGCGGGTAGGCGGAAACTATAGTTACCTGTCTGATTGTTTTGATAGCCACATACAGTGGAAGATTTAGAGGCTTGTTGGGAGTGGGGTCAACTGAACCCAAAATGAACCACCCCTTCTCAAAATCGAACCCCAGTAGAAAAAGTCCTGGGTCCCCCTCCCAATACAGTACAGGTTTTAAATATTTAAGAAAATTAATGACAAAGCATAAAGCAATAGCTGGAACTATTTTTTATGTCCAGGGGTACATGGTTTCAAAATTGCAAGTGAGTGTTTTGCCACTTCACTAGTCTAACCTTTGGCCCGAGATGTTCTAGCCTATGACTAGAGAGCAAAAGCAGTATTCTGTTGCATACTTCATTTTGTCTTACTTCATTCATCACAAAAGGAGACCATAGCAGTGACAATATCTGTCCATGCATCTGCCATCAACTTTTGAGAAAAGTTTTTTTTAAATAGCAATAACTCCAGTTTTCTTGAATGGATCATCACCAGACTTTGCCCACAAATACGTTGGGAGGGAAGGAATATCCCTAGAGATTGACAGCCAAGGAGGTTGAAGGTCATGGTCCCAGGGAGCCATTGTTTCAAGTTTAGGTGGGTGGTCATTGGTTAAAATTATTGGCATGGGCAGTACAGTAATACCTTTTTTGAAACACCACTGTTTTGGAAAACCACTTGGCTTTTTCATGCATGAATCAGGAATTAAATTGTTTAGACCTGTAATGAGAGATCATTTTTTGTTGGCATATTTTGTTTGGTTTGGCATTTTTTTATGGCACAGCAATGCATTGAGATTATTTAGTGTTGAGGCAGTTGCAGTAAAGTGCTTAATGAAAAGGGATACACTAGGTTAGCCAATCAGGGCTGATCTGATGATAGAATTAAAATCCTTCTAGTGGCGAGTCTGGCACACTTACAATTGAGCCACTGCAGCTCCTTTTGTTGGTAGAAGACAGGTGTCACTGTACTTTCTATTATTGTCATGGATGAATTGTGATCAGACAAAGTAAAGTTTTCTTCCATGGGATATAAATATCACTGCTAGCATGATGGTCAAGAGGTCAAGGTCACTGGTCAGTTTGTTAGATTGGGGGGGGGGGGGCTGTGGATAGGCATTAGACTTACAACCATATTCAACAGTGTACATGGTATCCATGGGGATGATGGTTAGGTTTGGTTTGGTGTTTTATGGCACAGCAACACAAGTAAGTTATTTGGTTCTGAGGCAATAGGAATAAAGTGCCTTGCTGATCCAATGATAGGATTTGAACACACACCCTTCTGGTCACAAGTTCAGCGTGCTAACCACCAAGTGATGGGTCTCCTTGGAGATGTTTGATACAGATCACAGTGTTAAATGTTCTTGATTATTTGGGGGGGTGGGGGGTGGCGGGGGGGGGGGGTAAAGAGCTGTATGAAGGGGCTGTATTTTATGTTTCGCTATATTAAATGTTATCAGATTTGTCACATAATTAGCAGAATGGAATGATTAAAAGGTCAGAAGTAAAGATCACAGGTTGTTTAGTCACAGGCAAGATGATAAATTTATAGTTTTTTTTTCTCTTTACATTTCTTACTAGGATAAAAACTCCAAGAGAAGAAGATCTGGAAGAAAGGCGGCACAGCTGCACAAGAAACCAAAAACTGTCCAAGTTGAAGACATAGAATTACTGAACAAAGCGCATATTAAGAAAATTATGTGAGTCCTATAATTCACATTTGTTGACGTCATATTAGTAAAATCATGTTTAAAGTTTTATTTGCCCTCCTAGTAGAAGATAATAATTTTTAAGTGGTCAGCATACGAAGTCTGTAGACACACAAAGTAATATTAATTTAATCGAAAAGTAAGGAAATGAGCAAAAGAGTGTGCATTTTAAATTGGTACAGTAGTCTGAGAATTATCCAGATGCTGAGTTTTGGGGTTGTTTGTTCATATGGACTCCAATCATATCTCTTAGAAATTTAAATTCCCAATTCATTAAACCTGATCACCCAGATTTTCTGGACAAAATCTTTATCTCAATTGGTCTTGATAATTGGTATTTTTGTATATTGTAATGAAATACATACTGTGTGGAAACCATTCCAAAATGAGCCCTAGTTGCAAGATAGATTGAATTTGGTCCACAAAAATGTTATCTGACAGTTGTCTGTGTGTGATTTGTTAAGAGAGATGCCATTTGGACAGGATTTTTGTCACACCAACCAAAAATGGTCTACCAGTATTACTTCCCAGGTGGTGATCGAGGCATTGTCTTAAAAAGATTTTCTGGTACAGATGTGTGTTTAAGATTTTGAAAGTTAAATACAATGGGATAGATCATAGCAGAGTTGCAAATGAGACAGTGTTCCACAGAGCCCATATTGTCAAATTTACTTGATAAATTTAGAGTTTATGTTACATCCAGGGCCATCATAAGGGGCGGGAGACTGCCCAGGGCGCCTAGCTGGGGGGGGAGGCTTTTAGCTTTTTCCGAGTGGGGGGTACCGAAGGCAACACTAGCTCGGGGCGCCACAGCACAAACTTGTGAGGGCCCTGGTTACATCATTTGTACAGCAAACAACTGTACAGTCCAGGTTGTGTCATGAGACGAACACTGAGGTGAAAGAAATAGGAGAACCTGTCAGAAATGACAAAAATCAGAATTATGAGCACAGCGTCCTGCACTTGTAGTTCTCCTGATCTAACTCAGAACATCAGAAATTCAAAACAAGATTCACTGAGGAAATATTAAATGCACAGCATGTTAGGATATCCCAGATAGATATGAATCCAGGGTACAATAAATCTTGCCCATGGTCTAGTAGAATGCTGTGTCTAGGCTATCAAATTTAGGTAGCCATGAGGGCTGATATATCATATCATGACTTTTGCTGTAAAAAAAATAAATTAAATATACTTTAACAATTTTTGAAAGAGAAGAATAATTATAAATTACTTCTAAGAAGAAAAGAATGGATGGGGAAGTCTTATAACAAACAGTTTGATATTAGAATACTCTCCCTTGGCTGTAGTGGTGGTTTGATATCATTGATGAATTGCAATATTTACTCTGGCGATAGTGTATCATGATACAGTGTACAGACTTGAAATTATCAATACAAGATGATAGAAGAATGAAATGTAAATCAAATGATATAAACTGTCCAAAAATAATGCAAGTTATGCACCATCTACAGTTACTAAACATTGTGCATGGCTTGCACTTTGGGATCACAAGGTCAAAGGTAAAGGTCATTGACTGAAAGAATAAAAAAGGTTTCAACGCAATAACATTTGTTCCACATCAGAAACCTGGATCAGACTTTGTGGCTGGCTTGCACTGTGGTAAGGAAGAAACCTATTGATTTTTGGGGTCAAACAGTCAAAGGTCAAGGTGACTTTGAAAAAGTTGTTTCTGCACACAAAATTTCAGGTATCTACATAGTGAACTATTAAACATGGGATGGGGCATATAATGTGCCATGCAAAGAAATGTAGTTTCTCATGAGATAGAAAATATTAATCCTTCAAAGTATTTTCAGATAATACCATATGTATGTTTGGATTTGTTCTGGTAAATATTTGTACCACCTGAGTATTGTTTGCATTTGTACACTTATCCCATAATATAGATAAATTATTAGTCTGCATTTTGGAAAAGAACATACCATAGACTGCTTAAAAACAATTTTATACACAAGATATCCTAGGATAGACAAATTCAGAAGAAATCAAAACAAAATATGACCTTGCAGATACCATGTCAACTTTCCCCTTTGCAGATCTACTCAGTACACATGTATATTTCAGTGGAAAGTGACATCAGCCCATGCTGTGTTTAGTTCCCAGACCTTGAGTGATGTTTTTATTTTTGTCTCTAGTGGACCACATCAGCAACTGAGAACTTTAAAGTACATGTGCACTGAAAGGGAACAAGATACTTGGGGTCTTAAATAGATACACCCTCCCCATTAATTGTTGTGTGCTTTGCATCCATTTAGCAGAATACAATAATAAACGTGTTTTTAAATTATTTTAGCGTATCTGGTCCAGATTTAGTGAACATGTCAAAGAAAGATAGCAAGGAAAGGAAAGCAATTCGTTTTCGTTCATTCCAGGAATTTAGCATATCCTACAATAGATTTATGTAATGATGCAAGTCCATTTGATTCCTATTATAACCCAGTTTTTCTACTTTTTTTCAAAATGCACAAAGTATTGCAAAGTTTTAATAGCACAATGGTTGGTCTAATAGGTGGACATAACTATACAAGAAATTTGAAATTGTTTCATGAATTGTCTTTTTTTATTTGATTCTGTGTCAAATCATCAACACAGGATGAGTCCACATCCTTACACAGCCAAGTGTGACCTCATGCAGATGTACATACCGGTAGTATTGTTTACTGTTTTCAACCTGGAACTGACCTGCATTGGAGACAAGCCACCTAACTCATGACCTGGTCATGCAGTACCAACAGTGCCTGAGTTGTTTCAAGGGCAATTTGTCTCTGGACAGAAATCATAATTTGGAATATATGTTTTCTTCTCCTCAGTAATAAATTCTTATTGTGTTCCCAGACAGTGAGTTATACATGCAAATACAAAAAAGTGTATTCCACTGCATGAGATTATTATATAAACCTGTTTACATGGTTGTATGTTTTAATTATCTCTATCAACTTTAGAAATGATCCCTACTTTAAATATAGCAATGCAGTTACAGCATGTAGTCATTTTAGTTTACTGACCATAACTCAAGCCAATGTGGCTGTTAATTGGTCTGAATTGGCTGTTCAGAGAAGTATATTAAACAGAGGGTACAATTTACTTATAAATATCAGTAACAAGATGGATCATTTCACTGTTGCACATTGAGCACAGGCTCATTTTTTTGTCCTCAGTCCCCCCAATCTTGATCCTGTGGGCCCCCCTGGGCACGCTTTTACATCAGAAAAAAAATCAAAAAATACACCTCTAACGTTTTATTGGTGGATGTCAATCCATGTTACTGTTTATGCTATCAATATCCAATGTCGCAAAAGGTGATAAAAACTGTAGGATGGCATTGATCATCTATTTCAAAACAATGTATCTTGCAATGAAAACATTCAAGGTTTGTGGTAGCCTGCCAAGTTGCAATGTACAGTGTTTAGAGGCAGTTAGTGTAACATATTTTTGAGGTTAAAATCACCTCTATGGCGAGGAAGACTTAATTTTTTTTGAGGTTGAAATAATGACAAAAGAGACTAAATATATGCAAATACACAATTTGTCATTTAATAAGTGATTTGTTAGCTTGAAAAGAAAGTAATTCAGAAAACAGGTATTTCTTATAATAAATACTGATAGATAATGAGTGTACACTTAAGTTAAATGAGAGCAAGACCCAGAACGGAAAATTCCTTGGTGCAGCTCATTTCAGGTTAACCAGATATTAAAACATGTTAATGTTTTCATGAGTTACTTGATCACATGATAAAACATTTATTACAATATTGTAAGTGTCCAAGGAAAATATGATAGTACAGTGCAGATCACCAAGTTAAGATGGCAAAACTGGCAAAGCAAACATGATTATCTCATTTTTATAGCACTATTAGTGCATTATGTATTATTATTTTCATTTGTCCCTCTAAAATGGTGTGTGTCCCCCAAATATGGTTTGCTTGAACAAGTGGATATTGATAAGCTTGTCAGGACTAGATTTCGATAGGAATCAAGTGGGCTGACTATACAAGTGATGTTGTTTGCAAAAATGGACTCGCTTGTATATTTTCAGTTTATGTATGTGTAATTATTAATATACCATATATATTCGCATAATAGATGGGTCCAAATGCAAACAATATAGACCCTGATCTGCCGTCACATAATGCACTGGCAGATCAGGGTCTATGTTGTTTGTTCTACTGATTAGTCCTTACAAACTGCATAGACCCAGATCTGCTGGCGTATTATGCATTGGTATCAGCTTATACATGAATATATATTGTACATATTGTATCAAAGACAATTATCATGATACAACAAGGCTGGTGATATCCAGCTCTACTTGGCTACTGAATTTAATTCGCACAACCAGGTTCTTTTCCTCATAGCTTAGTGTGATACCATCTGATTGTGACATTTGGCAGACCCTGGTGATGCTAGAAAAAAATACATTCATTGGATTTCGTATGAGGAAAAATTAAGTGGTCATTCAGGCAATATAAGTACAGTCAAACCTGTCAATAGCAGCCACCCATGGGAAAAGGCAAAACTAGCCTTTGTACACAGGTGACCTCTCAACACAGGTTCATCTTTCAAAATTGGTTTTTAAACAATTGCCATGCACAGAATATCATTATCAATATTATTATTATTATTATTATTATTATTATTATTATTATTATGTTATCAGGATTGTTTTATGTGCACTATTCAAACAAAATCATAAAATATGCATATATGTTGTTCTCTCCCAAATTTATTTCACACAAGATTACTGTATCCTGCTCACTTTACTCCATCCTATAAATTAAATCATCACCAACTTGAAGTAATCACTGATCTTAGTTTGTTTTGTGCACTCTGACAAAACACTAATTTCACTACTGATCGACAGCTTGCATATGACTGTAAAAGAGGGGAGTGGCTATTTGGTCAGCCAGCTTGTATAATTTAGGCTTGGAAACCGCTGTTCATGCTTCAGTAGGGTTCTCCATAGCATTTTGAAAGTTGCAATCCACAACTCCTTCCTTGGAAAAAGTTGCAATCCCATGCCATTAAACTTGGAGTCCCAGTAACAATACTTTTTCCATGCAATAATTCAGAACATTATATGTGTATTGTTGTATTTCCAATATACATGTATATGTCATCAGATTGCTAATGCTCATTCATTGTGAAATATTTAGTATTATAATAAACAAATGGAACATTAAGGCAGTTGATAACCATGATAATTGTAATTGTTTGTGATGTTACAGCTATAACAATTATCAGTGCCTTTACCTTGCCGTTGTATAATTTTTGTGTGCAGCTAAAAGGAATAAAGGAAGAGATTATGCTTTCTTTTCTGTTTTAATGTATTTAATTAGCTTAATTCAAATCAGTAACTTTTCCAAGACACTGGAAGAACAAACAAATGACCATATTCCATTCACTTTTTTTTCAGTTAATTTTTAAGCAACACACCATACTACATTTATTTTTCTCTTAAACTTTAACAAATTTCTCCACTGCAGGTTTAGGATCAAAATCCTCAAATTCTTGACCTGGTGTTCTTTGGGTTGCCATTGCATTTTTTCTTCCACAGTCACGACACCATGTGCATACAGCTTATAATGTTACATTGTTTTTTCGTTGTTCTGCCAATGGAAATGTCATATTCCATGATTCATTCCACGAATTTCTCAGTCTCTTTGATGTTCTGTTTTCTTTATCAAAACTATGCATCCAATAATTTCTGTTGGCTAGTCTCGCAAGAATCGTGCTCATCTGTAGCCTTGTACTTGGCACCAAAGAAATTATGTAAAGTTGCCATCGGAAAAATACTAACACTCTAAAACAAAAGTACTATAACACCGAAAAAGAGCTGATTTTATGACGATTAACATGAGAGTTTGTATTCCTCTGACAAACAAAATACAGTATATGATAAAATGTAAGTGTTTAAACAACGCATAAGGATTTATAATATGATGGATTAAAACTGTGCTGAGTAATGTTTATCAAAAAGAGGTGTCAAATCACACATAAGTGTACTTTGTCTTTTGATCAAAATGATCAGTAGGAACTGACAATCGATTAACATGTGTCTTAATTTTCTTGTCTGCTAAGATCTAACCTATGCGGCTTCATCTAAACCCATTATAATTGCTTGAACTCTGTTTGATAGCTTGCACACTACATGACATTTATATCGGAAATTTTCCAGAAGGAAATTAGAATGACCATTCTGACCAGGTGACCGATAGGTAAAGGTGACCATTAGGACAAGTTTTACTGTATCACATTCTTTCTTTCCTTTATTAGCTCTCCTCTGCAAAGTAGATGGGGGCTATTTTGCTGCCATCAGCGTCTGTGTTGGCATTGGTGCCCACACATATAAAAATGCATCTGATTGGCTGAGCTTATTACCATTCTAGAAACCATACTTCTGATCTGATTTTGATCAAAATTTGTACAAGGGCTTACATCATCAAGATCTTGGACAAATCACAAGTGAACATGATCCACATATATTAATGAGGTCATCTTGCATCTGATTGGCTGAGCATGTTACCTGTCTACATCTAGAGACTATATATTTCATCTACATGTAATTTCTATAAAACTTGGTAAATGGGTTTATATCATCAAGATCTTGGATAACTTTGATTATGAGCAAGAGACTACATATTAATTATGCCATTATGTTTAGAACAAATTGTTATCAGAATATAGTAACATGATATAAAGTTTGGGAGATAGAGGTGTTTTATTACAATACTACTTGAGTCTGCTTAGTGATATGGTCAACTGGTAAGTTATGTAAGCCATGTGACAATAACACAGTTGTTCTGGTCATTTTCAGTAAAAATCCAACCTGTGGAAGTGTGAGGATCTCAGGCAAAAAGAGAAGAAAAATGCTGAAGAGACTAAAACACAGTCAAGCAGAAAAGAGCAAAATGGAGGGTAATTTGATGATGGAAATGCTTGTAACAGCCTGTCTTGGAGATATCATCTTAGTTAATAAGTCATAGATTTACAAATTTGTTTTAAAAATTTGGTTTCAGAATGAATTGATTTTGATTTAGGATGAAAGTTGAAGTTGCATCAATAATAGAACCTCATCTGTATTTTATTTTAGGTCATCATGCCCAACAGTTCACTTCTTTTTCCAAATGAATACAGCATAAATTACTATCATCAGGGTCATAGCAAGGCATTTTCCGACGCACACACTATTATGTGGTTGGGGGGGGGGGGGCCGGGGCCATCCCTGAACTTGACAACATGGTATTTTAATTTTACATGTTACACATATGCATCTATGTGTATGCCTTGCTTTGCCACTGGTCATAGTTCTGAAAACTTCCTTTGTGTGTTTGCATACTCCATTTTAAGTTAGAATAAAAGTAACAGTTGCGAGTGTTTTAATAATCTTCCAATACTTTTATAACCAAAAAGTATTTTTGACTATTTCAGATGTAATTCTGTACATGTGACACACTATTTTATTAGAAAAGATGGTGATTAGCAGTATTCATAGCAAATGAAAAGAGACAACTTGCAGAGTTCTGAAACTCTCTAATCAACATGAATGATAAGTCTTTCACCTGTCGTAAATTATCACCTTTGTGCACTATTATTGGAGCAGCTGTTATTTTAATTAGACTAATTACATACATGACATACAAGCCAATGCATATGAAGTGCCAGTAGGCAGTTCACAGGAGTTTGTATATATATAAATTCATAGAAATGTCGCTAATGAAATCAAAGCTTGTTGGGGAGAACTCAGGCTAATAAGTTGAGTACAACTGCAAACTCCACAGACCCAGATATGCCATCACATAATGCACCGGCAGATCTGGGTCTATGCAGTTTGTTGGGAGTAATCAGTAGAACAAACAACATTGAACCTGATCTGCCAGTGCATTATGTGACAGCAGATCAGGGTCTGTGTTGTTTGCAGTTGGACTGGACTTGTACGCAAATATGGTATGGATGGTACCTACACATCATATGTGTTGATATGAAATCTTATGAGTCATTAATTGAATGTAAGGTTATTTGAATTTAAGCTTTTCATCCTGTGGCATCGTGTGGTGATGGTAGTCTGATTTTTTTTAATGCATGTTTTATATTGGTTTTCAAGAGAATCATTATACATATAGCTGGCCTCGTTATAACATGATTCAATATATATCACAGTACTACTATCGACCCCATGACCAAAATCATACCAATGTATCAATGTATACCAATAAGGGTTGAAAGAAAGCAAGGTGAAACTTAGTCTTACAGCTTCATTTCCTTTTCAAAACAGCTTTATTTAAAAAAAATTGATAGTACCCGCTATACCACCATTCGGTATATTACACTATTCTCAACATAAAGCAGTTCAGTATATATCATGGTTCTCAATATAATGCGGTTCTGTACATACTACGGTTGGCAGTTATGGACTCTGATTGCCGCATTATAATGAGAGAGCTGTAGTAGTTATAGAGATTAATGGCAGATCAGCAGAAAACAGGCTGTATGGTGCCAATTTAAGTTTTGTTTTTGTTGATTTTAATGGCACATTATTGGCTGTATCATGCTGAAGAAATGGGAGCTAAGTGCCTTTCCCAAGGACTCAACAAGGCAGCTAACACCAGGTTGACCTGGGTGATTATCGAACCCGTGACTTTTGGATTATGAATCTGATGCTCTACCAACTGAGCTACCATGGCTCTATGCCAATTAAAAGTAAACTTAAAAATTTTGAATATAAAGAACCACAAAACCAAAAAAATATAGGAAGATAAAGCCTTCCTAAAAAACAAAAACGTGAAGTACTAACTAAAATTTAAGAGGTAAAGATGTTTAATTTCTGTAAAAAGTATATAACATAAAAGATGAGGTTAAATTATATAAAAACCTTAAAACATATGGTCAAAATTTGTGATGTAAACTGTATTCCCTCAAAAAGTCCAAGATTTTCTCAGGTGGTATATTATCATAAAGTTTCTTCACTGAGTTCACATCAGCAAACTTCAGTCCCACTGGGTAGAAGCTGATACACTCAACAAGAATGTGTTCCACTGACAGTGGACACTGGCAGGGTATGAATTCTGGTAAAGGTTCACACTTCAGGAGGTATACATGAGTCAGGTATGTGTGTGCAATATGCAATTGGCACAGTACCAACTCATATTTGCAATTTATCCTTTACAAGGGATGCTACTCTCCAATGTTGGGATTGATGTTCTGAAGCTTTTTAAATTCCACATACTTCATCAGATACGAAGAACATGGCAATTTATATAATATTTTAAGGCAAGATATGGAATCCTCTGTTTAGAAATGGGTGACTGCAGGTCAGCTTTGGCTGCTTTATCTGCTCTTTCATTACCCTTAATACCAATGTAACTAGGCAACCAACATCATCTTAGAGGATCATTAAATCAATTGTCAAAATAAACCAATATCTAGGTATAAATAATCCATCAGCAGTCCTCAAAAATAGTGCAACAATAAGCACATGCTGTCAGCTCTGCATATTTGTTAATCGACAAATTTAGTCATTGTCACAAGCCACGGGTAAAAAATTCACTATGCTCTCGTTTCACCTGTGGCTGCCTGCTATAAGATTTCCTTGTTTCTCATGAATATGCATAAACAAAAATATACATCATCAACGATCCAGTGAAATAAGTTCATATACATAAACTGAAGTAACCTCTTATCAATCAAGAAGTGACTGTGTTTGGAAGAGAAAATCTCATTGGCTCACTCAGTCAGCATGAAAGGTCATGATAGGTCAACCTTCCAAGAAACTTTTACTTGGACTCGCAATATATGGTTAAGCAGGTTTATGCATATTCATGAAAAACAAGGAAATATCACCGGCAGCCGCGGGTGATAAGAGAGCATTGCGGATTTTGCCCATGACTTGTGACGATTACATTTAGTCAAGTAAGAAGAAAAGTTATATCAAAACTTTTTAATAGAATAATTATGTTCTTCAGCTTCTTATCATAACATGCAAAGTGAAACACACCAGAAATAATTGAATAAACTTCACTGCCAACTCTTTTCAGTTGAAGTTGATGTGCCAAAGAGAAAAACAAATGCAGATAAAGACACAGAGATGAAGGAAACAAAGAAAGAAACAGATTCAGATCCAAAAGATGTTAACATGGGATGATCCTATTGACAATCATGAGGACTGTATAATGTCAATGAATTGTGCTAAGATGCTTAGTACTGTTTGTTCTTGTATAAAAAAAAGCCTCCATAGATAACAACGTTGTTGCAGTGAACAATGAAACCACCTAAATTTGCTCTCTGTGAGAAATTTTCAGTAATCTACTTGTATAAAAAAAATGATAGAATTTATGTCTGAACTTGTTTTATCTGCCACTTGCTCAGATTTAGGGAAATTCTGAGAGGTACAGTGCTACCGTACCAACTTCACTGCTAGAGAATTAATTCCTGAATTAAGTAATCAACTTACAAATTAGATTTACCGAGGGGGGGGGGGTCATGTACATCGATATGATTCCAACAGGTAAAGACCTAAATTTGGCAGCATAAACATGCAATTTTTGGCAGATTATGTCATAAGCATTGATAACAGAGTTCAGGTATGCAAGATGAAATAAGCGTATTGCATCCTTTTTGATTGCATCAAAAACTCCATGTGCTTCACACTTTTTGAGGCAAAACTTAAAGATGACTATTATTACAAAGTGACTTGATTTGAATTTCTTTCTATTGTCAGGGCTCGGGAAAAAATCTCCTAAGCACTAGTCCCTGAGACAAGTGAGTTCCAAGAGTTACTCGTCCTTGTCCTTATTATACTCAGCACTGTACACATCTCCACTACACTCCTTACTCTTTTACTAAAGAACCACATGTAAGCTAGATACTAAAATCGGTCAAAACAATGAAAATATTATATTCTACTACAGGACTCCTTAGATAAACATAATAAGAGAAAATGTTTGTAACTCGATAAATTGCAATTGTATACATAGCCTTTGATTTCTTAGTGGTATTCGTGTTTACAGCGAAACCTTTCAGTAATCTAGGTGTCATCAGTTTCTTTTTCAAGAATCTATCACACATCTTTATGAGTTGGAAATGGGAGAAGTTAAGAGACATAGAATGCCAAAATTTTAAACATTTTGTCTGGTCAGACATTTTTACACTTGCCCCAGACCACCAGTATTTTCAAGACTGTTCAGCTTTATAAAGATGTGTGATAGCTTGTTAAAAGGAAAACCTTCTCCTTATCAAAATGATACCTAATTTACTGAAAAGTGTCACTGTAAAAGCAAACACCATTGAGAAATCACGGGCTAGGTATGTGTGAACCTGCAACATAATATGTTCAAAATATTTACCATTTTAGTATCAAGCTTGCATCAGGTAACTTTGTAAGAGAAAATGAAGTAGTTTCCTTTGTGACATGTTCTAGACTGACATCAAATAGGCAAATTCGGCAAAGGTTATTTATAATTGATGCAAAAATGTTAAACAATGTTGAACTTCGACGCTTGTTAAAGTAGAAAATGCACTCAGATTTATTCTTAAGGTGCCAATCCACAACTACTCGGCCCATGGACGAGTACATAGTAAAGTTTTACTCAGCCCAGCTAATTTTTACCTGGTCAGGATGAGAGGACAAGTGGGTTTCCTAAGCCCTGACTATGAGAGTTACCCTGTTATGGAAGTTGGACATTGGCTATGAAATTAACAATTAAAGACATAATCCAATATTAAATGTGATCTCCTTGCCTTTTCTCATTCCAAAGCTAAACTTTTGCATCAATATAAAACAAAATTAATTTTCAATTTTGATTCTCCAGTCCAAGCATGATAGCTTCATTCCCTGTGTTTGTTACATGTACTTATCATAATACACAACAACTTTAACTAAAAACTTAACCAATATTTTCAAATTATCTAGACCTTGCTGGAGGGTCAAAGGGAGGGTAGGGGTGCATGGATATGAAAGGGCCGAGGTTCCTGATTTTATGGGCTAACTATGATAGCTATTTCTCCTACGGCTTGAGATGTACAACCATATCCACAAACTTAAAAAAGAAACCTTAACCATTGTTGATGCCACTGCCACCACCAGACTGAGCAATACCTAGCATTACCTCTGCTAAAGCAGGGGAGACAACTAGAAAAGACTGAACATTTTTGGATAATTAGCATGTACCCTCATTATTGAGCTTGTGCATGGTTATTTTCAATATAGTGAAATTTGCAACTACTCTAATGCATGTCATGTTGAAAGTCATTTACTGATTTACACAGTGCACTTTTAAATTGATCTAATATATCTTCAAATACAAATTGACCCCTTGGTAAGCTAGCAGCTAACAAGGCGATTTAACAATCAGCATAGAGCACACTTGGACCAAATGGAATTAACTTAAACAATAGCTGGTTACACTAACATTTTCTACATGGAACAGTGTTTGAAGATGGGAGAACACAGAAAATTGACTTAAGAATTTTTTTAGGACCTAGCAACTCAAGATTTTTGTTCTCAAGAGATACTCAAGAAAAGCATTATAGTTCAAATCTGTTTTTTTAAAAATATCTTTGAGATTAATATTTTAAAATGCTGTCTTAAGATGATTTTAAATAGGCAGCCACAAAACTGTTGCGTGATACATAGACAAATGCAGACATTTGTTAAAAAGAATTTTGTATAATTATGTCAAAAGCAAGCCTTTCTAATTGTAAACTGAAATACAACTTAGGAAAACCCAGACTCAAAGTTTTTATTTCACACATCCAGTTACATGTAAATCTAACAACACTTATTTTCCTAGCAAGCAGTAACAAGCAGCATAATACACAGCAGTTTTAGTAAAGTATTATTAATATGCGTCATAAAAGTGAAATAAGTAACATCCATAGACTTTTACATTTTTAATATGTCCGATATACACATCTTCTCATTTATCACAGTAAAGTCAAGCTTGAGTAATTTAACCATTTGACTTGAAAGGTTCCACCAATTATTTGTGTAAATATTGGTAATGACTTGCACTCTTTTACAATTAGAAATATTGTTATAAGTCTAAGAAAAAGGAAAACAGCAAAGATAAATACATGCACAGAGACAATAAAGTGATGTATTGAATCAATTTTAGGTCACCTCTACAAGAGGTAAGGTATTGTATTACCCCCTGTGTCAGCATTTGCACAGATAATGGCATATACATATTTGCAACCTTACTGAATCTCAACCATTCTTTCTTCCGAGGTCATAGGCAACAGTTTGGAGTGGGTTTCAGAGCACCCACCCAGGGCTCAGAAATGTTTTTCCAAAGCACTCATCCCTGGGACGAGTGAGTTGCACGAGTTACTCATCCCTGTCCTCATTATACTCAACACAGTACACTTCATAACTACACTGATTATGCTTTTACTAATGAACCACAGGTACCTGATGCAAGCTTGATACTAAAATGGGTCAAAATTATGAAAATGTTATGTTGTAATACATGGCTCCTTAGATAAACATATAATAATAGACAAGGTTTGTAACTCAAGAAATTGCAGTTGCACACAGTCCTTGATTTATTAGTGGTATTCATGTTTACAGTGAAACCTTTCAGTGATCTAGCTGTCATCATTTTCCCTTTCAATGAGATATCACACATCTTTATGAGTTAGATATGAGAAAAGTTGAGAGACGGAGAATGTCAACATTTTATGATTTTCATCTGGTCATTGTTACGCAGATCACCAGTACTTTCAAGACTGCAGCTTTATTAATACATTGTCACACCAAAGTAAAGACGCCAGCAGATATTTATATAAGTATGTAATTACTTTTCACAAGAAAAATGTCAGTAACTTGCATTTGAAAGAAGAATTCCATCTCAATTTCAGCGAACATTCATACTAAATGATCCATTTTGGGCAAACCTCCATTCTAGAGAGCTACACATGGGCACCATAATAAAAAAGAGTACTGATTGGCCAAAAGAATTGGAGCATTTTTAAGTCATTATCCTAACTAGATTTTGACTATTCAACTGTTGTCTCGACAGTATCTGCTTTTTAAATAGATCACAACTGCATGCATTGTGTGAAAGTCTGGGGGAATCGGCTCAGACACTTTAAATACTTCAAATGTAAGTTGGCAATATTTTTCTTGTGAAAAGTAATTACATGCTTTTAGAAATATCTGCTGGCACCTTCCCTTTGTCATGACAATGTATCAATAAAGCTTCAGTCTTCAGTGTTTTTGGCATGCTTTAGGCATACTATCCTACCTAGAATCATGAAACTTGGCGAGTGGATGCATCAACTTCTACATCCTTATTGCAAAAAGAGGTCACTGTGATCTGTATTCCATGCTTCAATGACTTTCTTGAAATTTTTTTATTAAAGTTCATCTATTGGGTGCTGTTTATGTTCCATTCATGAAACTTGATAACTGGATGCATCTGTTAACTCTACATCCTTACCACCAAAGATCACTGTGACCTACATTTGATGCTTTACTAACATGGGTTAAGTATTTGTGTTAATGACCACATACATTCTTCCATACTATATACATCCTAGCTTACTCAGATTGCCCTTTCTGACTAATACAGTTGGAAGTTGGAATAAATATGTTTATTTAATGATGAACTTTCCATGTGGAAGAGAGGCCCCGGGTGGCCAAGTGGTCTAAGGCGCTCGCCTTTACTGATCACTGCCATCTCACCTCTGTCCGCGTGTGTTCGAGTCTTGGGCTCGGCCAATGTGGTTATGTGAGAAAGCTTGCCAGTAGCTTCCCCTGGGTCGGTGGTTCTTCCCAGGATTTTCCCCGTGTTCTTCCTCCACCAGATATACTGGCCACCATGTATAGCCTATAATGTGCTGAAAAATGGCGTTAAACCCATAAAATCAAATCAAATCAATCCATGTGGAAGAGTATAGGAATTAGATGAGTGGACTGCATATTTTTCATGATACCTCGTCTGTAGTGGTTGGTTCCGTATCAATGCATCAACTAGGCTTGTACTACTGGCTGTCACTCCAAGGTTATTCCAAGCCTGTGACTTTCACCCAGTAAAATCTGGCTTCAAAGGGTGGACAATTATAATAGCTTCTGAAGCAGATTTTGAGAACAATAATTTTAAAACAAAAGTCCCTCAAAGGAACTGATGCTCTATTAGCCAGAAAGAATTTCCAGGAATCCAAGACAAGTTTGTTCTTCTTTTAATTGCTGAGTGTTGAAACCATCTTCGATATTCTTGAGCGATAAGATTTTCAAACTGGCTGCTATTGGATGTAAAATCTGCACCATTTTTATTTTGAACCAACATCATTAAGAGTCTTTTGGTGAATACCCCATATCAATATGACTATCCATTCAGGAGCAGTAGCAATAAGATTTTCAAGATGGCCATATTTGGATGTATGATTGGCACCATTTTCATTTATGACAAACTAGATATCATCAGTCTTTGGTGAAAACCCCATGTCAGTATGGCTATCCATTTTTTCAAGAGGAGCAGCAATAACAAGATTTTCAAGATGGCTGCAATGGTGGCCATATTGAATATCAGATCAGCACAATTTTCATTAAGGACCAACTAGACATAATAAGCCTTCTGGTGAAAATCCATGACTTTTCATCTGGGAGTAGCGATAAGAAGATTTTCAAGATTTTGACCATATTGGATGTCAGATCAGCACCATTTTCATTAGGCCCAATTAGACATCGTAAGAAGTAATTTGGTGAAAACCCCATGTCGATATGACCATCCATCTGGGAGGAGTATCGATAACAAGATTTTCAAGATGGCCACTGTGGTGGCCATATTGGATGTCTGAGTGTCACCATTTTCATTTAGACCCAAGTAGACCTTGCAATGAATGTTTGTGTATGGTTTTATGGCAATCCTCCATGTATTTTAGAAGAAGTAGTGATAACAAACTTGTGCCAAAGGATGACAGACAACATGCCATCCCATAAGCTCTTCTGGTCTACAAAATAATACAAAAACATTAATCTCTGGTTTTTATCAACTCAGTATAGTACCTCTACTTTGATATTATAGAAAAAAATGTTTTCATTTATGTCTTTTATGCCCTGTCAGGGTAGTTAGGTGGGTGAGTGGATAGGTAGGTAGGTTTAATGGTATGTCAGCACAATACTGGCGATATGAGGGCTATTTGAAAAATTATGAATATTTTGTTTCTTTGAACCTGTCAATAAATTTAATGTTGATTGATGGACAAAAGAACATTCAATAAAACAATACACAGCTACAGATGCAGCATGCTGGACACCTGGAGATATATGTGTGTGATGTAACATAGGTAAATGACAGTGACATAAAAGTGTCAATTCTGTACTGTGCAAAGAGCATACACTGTAAAATTTGGATGCTTTTATGGTACTCTCCAACTGATATCAAGGCCTACTTGGATAAAGTTTGCAGATGCAATTCTGTCATATCCTACAATTTTGAGCTGGTTTCATCATTTTAAAGATGGTCACGAATCCATGGAAGATGACCCACCTTCTGGAAGACCGTCGTCTGCGATTGGCAAGTGGGAACTGGCTGCTGTGAAGGGGGCAATTGATGAAGATGCTTGATACACAGTGGAAGATATTTCTATTATCACGGACATTAATTTGTTAGCAGTTTTTGATATATTGAAGAATCATACAAAGCTCAAAAAGGTTTTTGCAAGATGGGTCCTGCATTTGTTGACGGCTGATTAAAAACAGACTCTGGTTGAAATCAGCTATGCACCAAATATGAAAAGAGTGACCAGAGATGTTTGAATAAGATTGTCAGAGGTGGTGAAACATGGATTTACTTTTTGAGCCTGTTTCAAGAGAAATTTATAAAGTTTGGATCAGAGAAAACAAGCAGAGACCACAAATCACTACGTAGTCGAACTGTCAAGAGAGGTTTATATGCATTCTTTTTTATGCAAAATGCCCAGTTGTCCAGATTCCTGTGCCTAACTTGGCTAGTCTCACTGGGCATTTTTATGCCTCCAAAGTGAAATCTTACCAAACCACCCACACTGGAACCCAAGTTACCAGTATCCATCTTACTCCATGACAACATACCCATGCATAAATCTGCTGTCATGACAAACTTCTTGAAGGAGAAGGGCATCCAAACTTTGCCATGTCCTCCATAGAGCCCTGATTTAGCTCCAAGTGATTTTTGGCTGTATCCCCTTATCCAAGATTTGCTGAGGGTCAGACAATTTGAAAGCTGCCATGCGGTTGGAAGTGCTGTTTTCCAGTGAATGTGCAACATACCAAAAAGTGAATACAAAATGGCATTTAATAATTGGATTAGCAGACTGAGAAAGTGTGTAGAGGTGCATGGGGAGTACTTTGAGAGGATGCACTAACGTACTGTTCACTAACAAAGAACTTTGTTGTACAGCCCACTAATATTCAGAATTTTTTAAATACCACTTGTATAGTGCTGGTTAAAAGTAAAAATGTTAAATTGTAAAAGGATTGAACGTTAAAATATAAAGAGAAAAAACTGAAAATGAAACTTTAATTAGAAATGAGGACTTTTTGTTGTCAAGATCACTTTAATCTGAACTTATGTTCTGCATGATAATTAATGTTTACCATGGCTACTGGAGACTACTAAAAGTAGAGGTGAGCTATATAATCAATGATTACACTCAAGTTATTTTTGTCGACATATGAACATAGCCATGGTGCAAAATTCATGTTCAGTGTGTAATGTTTGCAAAACCGAGTTCAACTTGACATTATGAATATTTTGGTGTGACTGTATCCTAAATTAGATTAGAAATTAATCATACATTAGAAGACTTGTTTCAGTGGTGATCTTTTAAAAATCATTACAAGTCCATAATAACACCAATAGCAACAAATGTCATTTACACATTGTTTGTATAGTACAAATGTTGATTGGTCTTTCTCGAGCCAACCGACAGTTTTTCCTGACAAATAATTTCAAGAACTTTTCTCGAGCCCACATTCCTGAGAAAGTGAAACATAGCAGTTCCTATTCCTGCAGCACCAGTTGTGTCCACAAGTTCATTAAGATTTTGGTTCAAGTTTTTCATTTGCATGTATTTCCTACACCCCATGATGGATTTTCTTCATACTTTGGGTCAGTATGAAGCTAAGACAATTCATTCTGCAACATGGTCACTCAACCTTGTGACTTTGCAGTCAAGTTCACATTTTACAGCAATGCTTTGATTGTGGGCTCAACATCCAGGCCCTGACCTTGCTTTTTACAAGCATGCTGATAGTTTTAATTAGCATTCAAACTTTTGTGTCATTAAACAATCTACATGGGGCTTACTTACACCAAATCAATACAAGTTTATGCGTAGAATCTGTTCATCACAGCCTGTAAGGGATCTGTATGGAAATATTTGTTGAAAAAATGTGTTGCTTAAATACATTTCCAAACCGAAATATGAAAGTTTTGGCATAAAGATATGCTTGCGTTGGATGGTAAAGCACAAAAATATTAAAGTATAGTGCAGAGTTACACAGTTCTCTATATCCACTGCAATGTCCAAATGCACGGATGGTGGAAAATGATCTCCTGAATCAATAGGGAGGAGGGGGTGGTTATCTTCTATCTGCTTGAAATGAGCTGTTTTTTCCCATTTCCAAATTAAAGCAATCAAGTATATTGATTAGATATCCATGTCAAAGTGTAGAAAAATGTGGCCATTATCATTTGCCTTGGAAAGGCGTTTTAATTTTTTTTTTCTAATTAGGAAGTGCTAAGAACAGGGTTCCAACCTGTCAGGAAAAAAATCAGAGAATGTTGAATTGACAGGGAAGTTCATTTGTGAAATGTTTTGAGTAACTTCTGAAGTTATTTAAGGATAGTAGTATGCAGTTTATTCCTATCCTGTTGTCTTTTGCGTACCTTGCATGCCAATACTGCGCAGTAACAAGAAAACAAAACAATTTCAGTTGGGTATGTGTTGCTGATATTTCTGTAACTTTTAAAATTGTGTGCTACATTCCGGCATATTTTACACGCAGATAATAGTATTTGATGAAAAGACATCTTAGCCTCAAGAAAAATATTTTCTACAGCTTTTTGGAGTTTCTGTTTTTTATCCACTTAGTTTGCATCCTATATTGCATTACTCTATACTTGCTTATAAGTCAAGTCCAACTGCAAACAACATAGACCCTGATCTGCAATCACATAATGCACTGGCAGATCAGGGTCTATGTTGTTTGTTCTACTGATTACTCATAACAAACTGCATAGACCCATGTCTGCTGGCACATTATGTGACATCTGGCACTGTGCAGTTTGCAGTTGGACTCGTACATAGAGCAATCAATGATCCTTAGCACTGTAATTTATATAAATGTAGGTGTTCATGTGGATTTATACTTGCACATTTGAAACCATTACTAAATCATTTTTTTCACACACCCAGAATTTTTCAAATAAAAAGGTTAAATACAAAGTGGTATGAGGTTGGCTTTAAGAGAGTTGGAGGCCAACTTTGCAGTATTTCTCCCATCACAAGCCCAGGGAGCTAGCCACATCAATTCATCAAAATATTGGACATGGGCTTATCATAGATCTTCTTTCCTAACATAAAAGTTTGCTAAAATTTGTCAAAGTAGGGGGTGGTCTTGTCATCAAGCATATGGTTGTCATTAAAGAAATATGGGCAATGCCTTTGTTTTATATTAATGTTTAACAATGGAAAGTGTGTGTGGTCAGCATTGAAAAGTCTGGGAAGTTCAACTCCAGTTACCTGTGGGAACCATGAAGAAAACGAATAAGTATTTATCCAAGCATATTAAAGAGGTGATCTTCCATTGATTGCCAGAGCTCGTTATCACTCTGGATCAAATGTCAAATACATGCTTATATGATCAAAATCTCACAAGAGTTCCATAATGCATGGAAACAATGCATATTAATGAAGTGATCTTGCATGTGATTGGCTGTACTTGTTACTGTAGTGTTAGCCTTAATCAAATTAGCTTTAAGTATCACTCAACTGTTCTTGGCAGTAAAAGTTAACAGACATTCCACACAGGATTAGAACTGATATACACCAACAGCTGGTTTATGTTATGCCTTGACTAGGGTTTAAGTTCTATGAGAAAAATATGTTCAAGGCAGTCTTGTCTCCCCTTCACAACTGTACTGATGTCTTGTAATTAAAGAGAGGATATTTGCTTGAAACATGGGTCTCTGCTGTTTGTTAAGAGTAATCAGTAGAACAAAAAACATAGACCCTGATCTGCTGGTACATTATGTGATAGCAAATCAGGGTATATGTTGTTTTCAGTTGGACTCTACTTATGGGTATATAGAGAGGATATTTGCTTGAAACGAGTGAATAATGGATATATTTCATCGAGTGGGTGAAAAACTCAGTATTTTCACGAGTGGCAAAGCAACAAGTGAAAATACTTAAGTTTTTCACCCACAAGATGAAATATATCCGTTATTCACTCGGAGTAAGCATATATTCTTTTTATTTTATGCTCAAGCATATTGTCTAGCAATTTGTATAACACTGAAGTAGCTGATTTCTTACTGCATCCTGCGCGATAATGTCAGCAGTTTACCATTAATATTCTTCTCTGTTTTGTGTATATTTGCACATAACAAATATTTGCTTAATCCTGGATTTGAACCCAGTTCGCCTGGATGCGAAGCAACCATCTTAACCTTTACACCATGCAAGCATCTTACATAAAGTTTGGAATTTCTTAGTTATAACGTCATCAATGTTTATTGATGGCCAGTGAAAAAATATGATATTTTTTCACTGCAGTGAAATATCACAATTATTTTACTCTGAAAATCCAGTAATTCACTGCCTAGCATAAAATAATAAATGGTATTGATCGCCTACTGGAGTTGTTCTTAAATAATAAATAACATTACATGGTGGCAATGGTGGGAAAAACTTGATGTCTTCTCTGCCCCAAGAAAGGTCCCTATTCCTTTATTGAATAAAGTCCAAGAAGAGTTGCATAGATTGGAAAAAATGGGTTTTATTTCAAACATAGATGAACCCACTGAGTGGTGCATGGGAATGGTTGTTGTGCCAAAACCAAATGGTACAGTAAGAATTGGCGTTGATCTAACTAAACTGAATGAGTCAGTTAAAAGAGAGAATCACCTGCTACCATCAGATGAAGAATCCCTTGCAAAGCTAGCAGGTGCAAAATTTTTAACAAAATTTGATGCAAACTCGGGTTTTTGGCAGATAAACCTGTCAGAAGATTCATGTCACCTTACAACTTTCATTACTCCCTTCGGTAGGTTTTATTTTAATCACCTTCCATTCTGAATCAGTTTCATGCCCGAATGTTTTCAGAAAAGGATGTTGGAAACTCTTGAGCGATTTGATGGAACGCTGTCACATGGATGATATTCTTGTTTGTGGGGAAACACAAGAACAACATGATGAAAGACTAGATAGAGTTATTAAATCAACTGAAAACGTTGGCGTCACTTTGAACGCTAATAAGTGTGAATTTTCAAGATCATCCAGTAGATTTCTTAGGCATCTTGTTGACGAAAATGGTTGCCGAACTGATCCTGAAAAAATCAAAGCCATAACTGAAATGGAAACTCCAAAATGTGTAACAGATATTCGACGATTTCTAGGTATGGCAAATCAACCTGGCAAATTTAGTCCAAATTTGGCGGAAAAATCAAAACCGTTAGGTGAGCTTTTGAAAGGTAAAAACTTGTGGACTTGGGGGTCCAGATCAAGAACAAGCTTTTATAGATATCAAGCAAGAAATGATATCGTCACCAACTTTGGGACATTGTGATCCAAGTAGAGAAATAGTTGTGTCAGCAGATGCATCTTCATTTGGATTAGGTGCTGTGCTAAGGCAGAAACACGGTAGCGCTCCAAGACTGGTGGCATTTGCATCATGAGGTATGTCAGAAACTGAGCAACGCTGCGCTCAAATAGAAAAAGAGGCTCTTCCAATAACGTGGGCATGTGAACACTTCAACAGCTACTTAATTGGGTCACAATTCAAACTTGAAACTTACCATAAGCCATTAGTACCACTAATGAGCACACAAATCTTGGGAGATTTACCCCCTAGAATTCATCGCTTTAGAATGCATTTGATGAGATTCAGCTTTTCTATTGTTCATGTTGCTGGCAAGAGGAGAGCACCTTGAAGTCATCACCCCCAGAGTGACACAAAACTTCAGGCTGAGACTTAATGCCTATGTTGATTTCATAGCAAGTAATTTGCCCATATCAAATACTTGACTTGAACAAATCAAATCTGATTTTCGAAATTATTTGATTTGCAAACAAATTATGCAATTCTATGAACAGGAGTGGCCGGAGAAATTGGCTATTGATGGAAAACTTGAATCGTACTGGTCAGATAGAGGTGAATTTACAGTGCAAAACGGTCTCTTAATGAAAGGTACACGCTTGATCGTACCAGAATCACTTCAAAAAGAAATTCTAGAGAGAATTCAGGATGGTCACCAAGGCATAGTTAAATGCCGAGAAAATGCGCCAAAATGTCAGTTTGGTGGACAGGACCAAGCACTCAGCTAGAACACATGGTAAAATCTTGCCAAAATTGCATCGAAACTTCGAGAGATCAAGCTGAACCAATGATGCCAAATGAATTTCCAAGTCGACCTTGGCAAAGAGTCACATCAGACTTGTTTGAACTGAATGGTCAAACATATCTCTAGGTGATTGATTATTTTTCATGATACATTGAAATAGCAAAACTGCAAGGCACAGGTTCAAAAGCAAATTTCAATCATCTCAAATCAATGTTTGCGCAACATGGTATACCAGAAGTATTAATTTCAGATGACAGTCTGCGATATACATCTGCAATAATTTAAAGGATTTGCAAAATATTACAGATTCAAGCATATTACAAGTAGTCCAAATATCCAAAGAGTAATGGTCTTGCCAAAAGAGCTGTTCAAACAATTAAAAGAATGCTAAAAAAGGCAGACGATCCTTACATAGCTCTTTTGACATATCGTGCAACACCATTACCGAGTGAATACAGCCCTGCCGAATTACTGATGGGAAGAAAATTACAAACTACTTTGCCAATGGCACCAGAAAACTTACAGCTGAAACGGCCAGATTTAAAGAAACTGAAAAAATCGGAAAATTATCAGAAGCAACCTCAAGAGAAATTATGATTGTCGACACATCACGCTCAAAATATGAAAAAAGCTAAAGTATGGAATAAGGTATGGATCAAAGATAATTCTTCTTCATGCATAGTTAAATCTGAGGCATCTAAACCTCGTTCACACATGGTAGTAACGGATGAGGGAGAGAAACAGCAGAATAGGAGAAATTTAACCATGCCTACCACAGTATCAGAGCCTGTCAGAGTGAATGTTTCAGACCCCGATTCTTTGTTCGACTCCGATGAAAGCAAGCCAGTACCAATCAGGCAAAATGGATATTTCACACGTTCAGGAAGATTGTCAAAACCACCTGAGAGACTTAACTTGTAATAATGAAGTTGATATCAGCTTGTTTAAAAATGCGGTCACCAGATCACATTTCATTTTAGATGTTAACATGCTCAGCAGGGGAGATGTAGTGTTAGCCTTAATCTAATTAGCTTTAAGTATCACTCAACTGTTCTTGGCAGTAAAAGTTAACAGACATTCCACACTGAATTAGAACTGATAATACACCGACAACTGGTTTATGTTATGCCTTGACTAGGGTTTAAGTTCTATGAGAAAAATACGTTCAAGGCAGTCTTGTCTCCCCTTCACAACTGTACTGATGTCTTGTAATAAATAAATATTATAGATCGACTACTGGAGTTATTCTTAAATAATAAATAACATTACAGTTACCACTCTAGAGACTGTATTTCAGATCCAGTTGTGATCAAACTTGGTAAATAGGCTTAAATCACAGATGGTGCCAATGAAAAGCAAAGTTCTAAAAATGTTAAATTAAAGAATTGCACAAGAACTTAAGGAATATAAACCCTTCCAAATAAATGTAAACATGAAGTACATCAATATAAAAGGTGAAAGATGTTTAAAAAAAGATAAAGGTAACATGTAAAATCCTTAAAACATACTGTCAAAATTTGTTACATAAACTGCATTTGTGGAAAAAGATTTTCTTGGATGGTACATTATCCTAAAGTTTCTTCAAGTTCACAAAATACTTCTATCTCACAGGGTGGAATTCAACACACTTGACAAGTATGTGTTCCACTGTCAGTGGACACTGGCAGGGTATGCACTCTGGTCAAGGTTTACCCTTCAGGAGGTATGAGCAAGATCCATGCATACTGAGGTGATTTTGCACATGATTGGCTAAGCTTTACAACACTTTAGTGACTACTTCTGATCATAAATGGGATGACAGCAGCAAGATCTTGGACAACTTTGATTATCAATGAGAGACTGTGCATATTAATTTGCCTTCATATTTAGAAAGAATATTTATCAGGATATAGTAAAATCAGTAAAAATCAACATGCTATAAAGTTTGAAAGATAGTTCACATAGGTTGTGTTCTTGAAACACTACATAAGCCTGCTTAGTCAACTGTTCAGTTATGCAACCCAGGTGAGTGATATCAGGACAAACTGGACCTCTTGTTGTTTTGTTATTTTTTTTTAAGTGTTCATTGTTTTGCATTTTCAAGGTAACAAGAAAGTGAGGGTTCTAATAGGAACTGAGAAAGTCATTCGAGTTGTGCTGGGTATTCATTAACCGAGTTGTTTACTTTGTGACAAATAATAAATAAACATATAATGTCAAAACTTCTAACACATTATTGGTTAATATTATGCCAAGAATATCTGAGTTAAGTGCTTTTCCCAAGGACAGACTGAGGCAGCCACCCAGGCTGGCCTGGGTGGGTCTCGAGCCATGACCCTTGGATCACAAATCTGACATGCTCCAAACTGAGTTACTTTGGCTAATTCTGTAATTTGTATCCTAGTCTGGAGTATAATTTTGAACCAATGATATATTTTAATGAAACATTAGCCAATTATATATCACGTAAAGATGGTGTGTCACATACCATAGCCATACCTCCCTGCCTTAAGGTGAAGCTCACCACAAGGGAAATTCTTGTCTGGAGTATTATGTTTAAATTACTTAAAATATTTCAATAAAACTTTAACCAGTTATGTCTCATGACTAGACCGTTTGTCACATGACAAGGTCATGCCTCTTGCATCAAGGTAACGAAAATAGTAAGGGAAAATGTAAATCGTTGAGCTCTATGCATGGGCATAACTTTTAACCAATGAAGATATTTTAATGCAATTGTAGCCTTTTATGTATCTTAACTTGATAGTGTCTTCAGTCATACCACCTGCCTCAATGTCAAGGTCACAGCTATTAATAATGTAAATCAGTGCCTCATTTCCTTATCAGGGCTGTCACTTTTTAAAATGCTTCAGATATTCTCATGAAACTTTACCAAGGTCCACACCCTATCATACAATAGTCAAGTCCCTAGTGTAAAGGTCAAGGTCATTAGTAGGGAAAAAGTCAGAAGATGTGGGTATCATGTGCCATTTGTGGTACTCTTGTTATTAATGTCTTCTGATATATAAATATTGTTAAATGTGATTATGACTGCTTTTAATAAAAAAAAATAATACAAACCTTCATATTTCTAAACTTTTATTTATAAAAATGTTATCAAGGGTATTAGGGTTTGTAATAAATACATTTATAATTTGTGAGGATCAGTTACAGGCCCTGAAAGTGGTAATTTTACCAAATTTTCATTTCATTTGTGCCTTATTTGCACTCTGTTCCCATTTGTATTTCAGCTATCATCTTGCTTTTCAATTACAGCCTCAGAAATGCATCCTGATTTGCATTTTTCGCTTCCATTCATCATTTTCTTTCATCTGGAACAGAATGGCAATGCACTGACCAAAGTCAGGTTTCCATTGTTGAGTGCTAAAAGAGGAGAACTACTGCTTTTGTATTTTGTCTTATTAAAAGTTTCCTTTAATAAAGAAGCATAAAATACATAGAATTTACAATAAATAAAAATTTAACTGCAACTGCAATAACTATAAAAATAACAGTTTAAGAGTAATTGCCAGCTAATTTAATTATTTCATTCAATTCAAATAAAAATTGCATATACACAACCAACGGCGATGATGTCACATCAATGGCAGCTGTTGTGTCTGCCTCGACAAGATCAATGTCACAGCTTGTAAGAAGTGAAAAAATGTGTACAGAATCTGGTTCCAGATTATCATGCAAAAGAACTTTTGAATGTGTCAATTCAGCAGCCTAAAATATATTTTCAAATCCATTTATTTAATACATTCATGAAAGGACTTGGACCATGGAAATTTAGCAGCAGCCTGGAAGTAATCGACTTTCAAGCTCATTTATGAAATGCATTCACATTTAATTTTATTTTTGTTTATCATCCATCATTCTGCATTTTGCATTTGCAGTCATCATTTTCTTCCAAATGCATTTATCATTTCATTCTGCATTTTGTCTGCATTCATTCTGCATTTCATTTGCATTTTAGGTTCATTTCACTGGTAAAATTACCCATTTCAGGATCCATACATGAAGCATGCATAGTGTTAAATCAGGGCAGTTTAGTCCATTTTGCTGACTCTACAATTGATTCCAAATTGTATACAGTGATTCCTGTTGATAACACTGTTTCATGGAAAAAATAAAAGTGTTGTTATTAGTGGGCTGAGGTTATATTCAGGTATGATTCGACATGGCTGTGTCTGATGGTGCCAAAACCACCAAAACAATAACTTATTAATCAATGTGAAGCCACATTACAGTTGATTTTAAATGGCTTAGAACTAAAATCAAGTGAAATAAATTAAGTAGCCACACAGAATACATTTTACCAATTTACCATATATACTCGCTTACAAGTCCAGTCCAACTGAAAACTGCACAGACCCAGTTCTGCTGTTGCATAATGCGCTAGCACATCTGGGTCTATGCAGTTTGTTAGGAGTAATCAGTAGAACAAACAATATAGACCCTGATCTGCCAGGATATATGTTGTTTGCAGTTGGACTGGACTTATAATTAAGTACATACGGTAATAGGGTACATGACAATACCGATGTTATAAGAGGGGGAATAGTATACAGAAGGGTTTTACAGAGAGAGACCATAGTATTAGTGTCTTAAGTTTGAAAACCAGGTCACTGTAATCCCCTATTGTTGATGATCATTCCTTAAGAGGAATCCACACAGCAGGTTGTATGAAATTTCCTGAAAATGAGTCAGAAAGCAGGGCTACATACAAATCCTATCTGTTTCCACTGGAGTGGGAAAGAGGTTACTGTGACCTACAATAAATGTACTGTTAGTAAGTGATGTGATCATTTTGTCAATCCAGTTTGATGACTGTTTATCACAGAATTATACTCGGACATCAAATTAGATATTTGGATATTGACAATCCTCCTGCAAGCATGTTCGGTTTCGATTGCCACTGATGTTATGAAACATTACTTGTATGATTCTCATTGGTTTTCAGAGTTTTGACAAGTTATATCATTCACATTGGGGTCATTATACAATATCTGATATCTCCATTGAAATATTGCTATTTGTAATTCCCAGTATATTGTGCAGTGTCAATATAGCTCTAATGACAATGTTGGTTGGTTTTTAATGGCACTTTCAGCACATTATAATGCCATGGTCATGCCCTTTCCAAGAAAACATCAGGCAGCTGGCCTGCAAACTCTGGCTCAAGGGAGACAAAAATATTTTCCCCCCGCATCCATTTTCTCTTCATCTTTTTCACAATCACTAATCATTATCACTGAAATAACTTCTTTAAACACACCGTTACATTAAGGTTTCTAGCATACCATATATACTCACTCAAGTCCTGCTACAACAACATAGACCCTGTTCTGCCATTACCTTATGCACCAGCAAATCAGGATCTATTTTATTTGTTTTACTGACTGCTCCTAACAAACTGCATAGATCCAGATCTGCCGGCACATTAGGCAATGGCAGATCTGAGTCTGTGCAGTTTGCAGTTGGACTCGACTTACAAGTGAGTATAGATGGTAATTCACTTGCCGTGAATTAACAAATGTTTTGTGGTTGCTACATAAATTAAATTTAAAGATACAACAAAAACAAAGATTCTTCTGTGGAAACAATAAGTCCTCTTCACCAATCCACAAAAGTTAAAGAGTACAGAAGAAAATGTCATTTTACACCGAACCATACAACTTATTCCAAAGAAAATAAATGAATTCACAATATATTACTAAAATTCCTGCATTTGCACGGTCACTATAATTGGGACGGGGAACTGTAATGGTATGCTGCATAACTGATCACACTGACAATCAGAAGGCTGTTTTACAAAGTATATAGCAAGAATCAGCTGATTAAAGCCTTTGCTACTATCTAAACTTAACACATGAGAGAAAAAAGGCAGTTGTCATCTTTTAGAACTTGTAGACAGATTAGAAGATAAGGCGATCTCAGAATTTTTTTCAGCATGGTAAATTCTGGACACTTGAATCAGCACAGGTGCTGTCTCTGGGTCATTGAGCCACTGGCTGGCAGTATGGGGTTGTTCCAACATCTGAATAAATGCTGTTTTAAAAAAAAAAAAAATGAATTATTTCAACTCTTTTTAAAAAAAGATGAAACTTTATCGTACATAGCAAAATATACTAAGATTCTTTACATTACAGTCCCAAATTTACCTCACCAGACTTACGGCACACTCAACTCTCACTACGATATCTACTGCAACCAAATATTTGCATTTTGACGAAAATGACATGAATAAATGTGTTTAAAGGTAATGTTGATCTTTAGAACTGAATATTCAGCTTTCAACTTTGTCAACAATTTCCCAGGAACAAACATGCATATTTCTAAAGCGTATGTCAATGTGCGCATGTAGGCGCATTTGCTCAAATTAAATATGATTTGTTGTTTTAAAATGTAATTCTAATATAGCTTCACCAAAGTCTATTCAATCCTGATTGTCGAATGCTCTGCACCTTAAATGTCATCAAAAAACTTTCAGACGAAAATTACTGATCACTATGGACTTTTACAATGAAGGCCATGTACTAAACTGGATCAATAAAAGAGGACATCAGAAGAAATAATAGGGTAGTATGCATTTTTTTCAACACGTGCAGCTTTCATTGTGACATCACAGCGCATGACATTTAATCCGGTTTGTACTGGATCACGCCTTAAGGTTGACCACGACCAAATATGTCCACGTACTATAACATTGATTTTTCCCATATGTATTTCTTGTAGCATGTAAATAATGACCTTCCAAAAAAATATGGTTGTATGAGGATCCAAATAAAGTGAATAATCGCCATTTAAAGGTATGTGTAATCAAATTCTAAAATATGACACCCAATACTGAAATAGTCGGTACTGAATGCCTACATGACCTGTATGACTTGTGCTTATACACGTATATAGTTTGCGCTTGATGATGACATCGCCTAGAAGAGTGAATTTACTGAAAAGGACATAATTATTGCAAGCAACAACAACACAGTCCACCTATGTTGTGTTATAGATGCACTTGACGGTACAAAATACCATTAAAATATGAAGTATGGATTGATATTTTTCACATTCTCATTTCTACATGCTTTTGCATGAGATTTGACTGCATTTAACTATAATCAGATTTCAGTAAAAATTCAATTTCATCCAATCATCCAATCAGATTCCTGTTTTGAGACCAGACTCAAGGTTAACTTTGATGATATACAGGTAAATGGCAAATGCATAATTCTGTAAAAAGAAAGATGTTGCTCACAGCATATTGGTGATAAAGAATTGATCTTATTTTTTAAATTTTACTTGAATTCATATCTGACTACCGTCTATACTCGCGTATAAGTCAGATCCAACTGCAAACTGCATAGACCCAGATCTGCTGGTGTTGGATAATGTGCCAGTAGATCTGGGTCTGTAAAGTTTGTTAGGAGTAATCAGCAGAAGAGAAAAATAAGTCCCTGATCTGCCAGTGCATTATGTGATGGCAGATCATGGTCTATGTTGTTTGCAGTTGGGCCAGACCTATATGCTAGTATATACAGTACATAAAGTTACAAGTACAAAAACTGTTGTATGAAAAATTACATCAGTTCTTTTGAACAAGTTCCTTTTTTATAGGAAATACTTAATAGCTGAACACTAGTAAAAGTAAATATAATAAAATATAAATATATAATCAGCAATTGTAATGTCCTTACTCGCGTATAGACCAGGTCCAAATGCAAACAACATAAACCCTGATCTGCCATCACATAATGTGCCGGCAGATCAGGGTCTATGTTGTTTGTTCTACTTATTAGTCCTTACAAACTGCATAGACCCAGATCTGCTAGTGCATTATGCAACAGCAGATCTGGGTCTATAAAGTTTGCAGTTGGTAAATGCTTATATGCGAGTATATACAGTACTTTTTTTCATAATCTGAAAATGGTACCAAAGATAAGATTTAATTGTCATCCCATCATGGCTAATAACATAATTGTGGCTTTAAAATACGGAAAAGACAAATAAAAAACCGGATACAAACCAAGTAAACATCTAGGATTATTAAGACCTAGTTGCACTGTCGGGTTGGCCATGATGGCTTTGTAGATGGGACCATTTGTATCTAAACCTTTGTCAACATCATCGGACCGCTGCTTTCTGTCGCCAAGTAACCACTCGCACTGCAGAGACAGTAGAATTTATATTATAAAGACACATTGTAAAAAATAGGCATAAGTTTACAGAAATTTGACCTTCTGTATGCCTTACATAATCAGATTGGATTATTTAATATCAATGAAGGTTACAGTTTTCATTAAGAATCTTGGCAAATCGTCTGTGCGTAATTTTCACCAGCTGACTCATTTTTAAGGTGGGTTTGTCATTAAATCTGACAGGGATTCATACAATTGCGCTTCCTGGAGAAAATACTGTCTTAGGAATGCAGTTTGAAATACACAGTCCTGCTGTGTGTATCATCAAATGCTACCGGTACATCTTATATGGTACACATTTCTAGAGTTCCCTCCTGTCACTTTTAGCCTGACTGCTATAATGGAAGGACTTCTTTTTTCGCTTTGATGTGTGTGTGAACAAAATATTTTGAGAACACTTTGATGGAATTAACTGCAAATTGGTATGATAATTGAGATATACAAGAGAGAAATGATGTTTATTCATCAAAAAATTATGGCATCCATGTAATGCCATCATAAATATTACTGATACCATGTACTGCATATGTTATAAGCTTTACTCATCTGGCATGATTTGATTTCAGATTTGGAGTCAAGTGCCTTGCAAAAGGACACACAATGGTAGCTGACTCAGGCCAATCCAGTGGTAGGATTTGAACCCATACCTTTTCAATTGTAAGCCTGGCATGCTAATTACTGAGCCACTACGGCTTCTGCCTCCATTAGTCACATATTACAACATGCTGGAGGGTGCATCGGCCCTATTCCTTGAGCCAACAGGGGGAGACAGAATCTCATCCCCATAGATAATCATCAAGAAAGGAATCATGTCCGAAGACAGTTAAGCTCACCTGCACATATTTTATTAAAACACAAGAGTTTTGTATCTGTCAATATTCAAGGTGATCAATACTGAGTGAAGATACAGACAGGCCAAGTGGTTAATGTAGGTCTCACTTTTTTCTTTGACATGCCGATGCTGTACTTCTCCAGACATATGCTCATTTCAGTTTGATGACTGTACAAACAACAGGGTCAAAGAAACTCACCTAAATATTAAATGTGTACACAGTCACTGAAGTGTAAAAGGTCACAGTGACCTATTTTTTTATATCATAGTGCAGTACTCCTCAGGATGGATGCATATATTAGGTATCACGACTGTGCAAGCATAGGCGTTGGAGAAATTCCTCTAAACATAAAAAGTGTACATATCACTGGAACATGAAAAGCAGGTCACAGTGACCTAAATTTGGTATGGTGGTCCAGTACTCCTCGGATCTATTTTCATCACTGTCCAAGCAACAGTGTCAAAGAAACTGACCTAAATGTAAAAAGTGTACATTTTCACTGAAGCATGACAAGTAGGTCACAGTGGCCTTCTTTTGGCGTGGTGGTGTAGTGTTCCTCAAGATGCATGCAGAGATATATTTTCATGACTGTACAAGCAGCAGTGTCCAAGAAACTGAGCTAAACATAATAAGTGTACATGTAAGACAAGGTGACCAATTTTGGGTATGGTGGAGTAGTATTTCTCAGGATGTATGCACATATTAGGTTTCATGATGTACAAGTAAGTGTCTAAGAAACGGACCTAAACACAAAAAAATACATGGTTACTTAAGTGTGAAAAGTATGTCACAGTGACCTAATTTTATTATGGTGAAGTACCACTCCTCAGACTGCATGTATAAATCAACTTTCATGACTGCAGAGGCAACAGTATCTGAAATATTAACTTAAAAGGCTTATATCTGCCAATTCCAATGCCAACACTAATTACTATAACACTGGTGGTAATAGCATAATCTGTCCTGCACTTAGTGCATGCAAGCTATAACTAATCGCTGCAGTGTGTACAGCACAGCATTAAAATTTTGTGATTTGCAATATTCCATCTAAGGTTAAAGAGGGGTTGCAGAGTGTTTGAAAATCCAAACATTACAGGTAATCAAGGTGATCCAAACATTACAGGTAATCAAGGTGATCCAAACATTACAGATAATCAAGGTGATCCAAACATTACAGGTAATCAAGGTGATCCAAACATTACAGGTAATCAAGGTGATCCAAACATTACAGGTAATCAAGGTGATCCAAACATTACAGGTAATCAAGGTGATCAATATAAGAAGCAATATTTTAAATTAAAGAAATGTCAACAAATATTGCAAATGGGCCTGAATGCGGAATACCTACAAGGATGATTCTGCTATATTAATTGTTGCTGCCAAGCAGCCCCAATTATATTTTGCAATATCCCGATCAAATGTTAGTAAATCTTGCTTGCCAGAATGTTTCCCTCATTCCATTCATATCCATAACGTGTTACTAGATTGAAACCGTAATTGTACCTTTCTCCTCACAAGAAGTCATATTAGTCATAATCATGCAAAAGCTTGGCATTGCTTTTAAATGCATTTAATCATAATAAGTCAGGGTTCAAGCTGGACTCCAATATTTGGGCAAAATGACCTCTCTAGCCAGAATAGAGTGAAGTTGGTGAAAATAGGGAGAAGCAGGTGTACAAAGTTCAAAATAGTCACTTGAAACCACTGTTTTTGCATATTTTCATATCAGATGATTAAAATGCTGATGAAACTTTTCTTACTTTGCTTCAGTACAGTTGTTGTATAACAGAAAACGGCAACCTAGAAAATAGGTTACAGTCGAAAATCATTAACCGTTTACACACAAAAAGATCTCTTTTCATACGTCTGTATAATGGAATATTGGATAAAATGATTATTTGTATTAGTAATGGACCTGGAGCCATCCACTGGATCATAATTTGCTTCAGGTTGGAATACACAAATTCAATTTTTCACTAATTTTTCATGGATCATGTGTGCATTTTCAGCAGGATTTTCATAGAAAGCAATATAATTTCTGCTACTTATGATCATTCAATTAGCACCAAAATTGACATTAGAACATAAAACTTCTTTTTCTATCTTTCCACTTTCCTCTTTGAAGGGAAAATTTACAAAAAGTCATTGTTTTACTTTGATTATATATGCATTGTATTGAAACAAAAGAGGGTGAGGGGAATGTCATGAAAGCAATACAAGCTGAAGTGAACTTCATTTTTTGGACTTGTTTAGGTAAAATGGCAGACTCTAAGGCAACTATTTCGCCCTAATCACCCCCTAGCGTGGACCCTGTAAGTTTTCAGATTCTCCAACATATGTGCATTGTCGAAAAGCTGACAAGCATGCAGACGGCTCCTCCATTTTCATAGTAATGGATATGTGTTCCTTCTTTAATTAAAAAATTATTTTACTAGCTATTTTGAATTGTTGACTATACATATTGGTAATGATTGATACACACATTTGGATTGTTGACAATACATATTGGTAATGATTGATACACACATTTTGTGCTTTGAATTGCTTAAATTCAACACACAGCCTGAGATTCGCTTGCCGAGATATATTTGGAATCATGCTATCTAGCATGAAATGCTCAATGCCTTTTTCAACTACTTCTAATGATCCAAATCATGTTTTTTATGACATTCTATTTCATGCTTTTTGCATTGTATAGGGAATATAGTTTTTGATAGTGTTCAGTATTCTAGTTTGCTGACTTGTGTCTGCTTGGTAAATATGCTGCAAAGATTCCTATCCTTTAACACAGAACAGAATTTTAATTTGTTGTGAAACTAACAGTGCCATATGATCAAGGGCACCTTTCTACCAGTATCGCCTGTAAGTAACAAACAAACTTATTATAGTGCAACATAAATCTATATTATGTTAGATGAATAAACAGATAAATTTGTTTCATATTAAGGACTTGTTACAAAAAAAGCTGTTTTTTTATGCAAGAACACAACAGCAACTGTTACAGGAATTTCTACTACCACTGCTATTTAAGAAGGCAACATCTCTACAAAACAAGAACAAAATTTCATAACTAATTTTGGTTTACACGATACACCAACCCTTATAATAGAAATGTTTTATTCTGCTATAAAGGGACATCTGATAATAAGTTGCAACAAAATTTACAAGTAATGAGGGATAGGAGGTTAGAAACTATAAGCGTGTATTGAAAATTCCCCACAGTACTTTTTTTGCAATAAAAATTCCCAATTCTTGGGATAGGTGACCCAAAATTTTATTTCTGGAATCATCCCTGACACGGATGGGTGAATAAATTGTCAACAATCCTTCTTAGCTGAAAAAACTGTACCATATTTATCTATGTACACCCAACAAAGAACAAATGTAGACACAAAATCTAACCATTGCATGATGTGCCAGCCAATCAGGGTCTTTAAGGTTTGCATGAAATCACAGGCTGAACAGAGTAGTCTGGGATCTGCCAGAGCATCAGGCGACAGCAGATCTGAGTTTATACTGTTTCACTTTGACAAAATTCAGTACTTACAGCAGCCTCCCTGTCATTTCTGGAAATTCTTAAAGCCTCTGTGGCATCCTTTTCATCAAATCCCATTTCCATTAGATGTTGCAAAGCCTGTGAAAGATGTATAAGGTAACGCATATAGAATTCTTTTTCCACATAAAGAACAATCTACTTAAGAATATTCATTTTCACAGGTTTTCGAGTTAAAAGAGTACAACTTCACACCAAAGAAGAACATATGAGGAAAACAAAAAATAGGTTCCCAGCATTTCTATTTTTGCTTTTCACTCGAAATTAGATTGGTAAAGGAACGAACACATTTTCCGAGCGACTTGTCTGTTGGACAAGATGCATTTTTAACTTGCTTAATACAAAGCAGCAAGCAGAAATATGGTTTATAACTCCCAAAATGTGACAACATTTCACTGGATTCTAATTTAATTAAAGCTGATGATGCAGACCACCCATATATGTAAAAAAATGCTCAGAAAAGTTGGATGTAAGAAAACAATCTGGCTAAGATAAATTGTAACAAAAATGTTTTATGCAGTTTTATAACTTTGAAATTTTTGAAACAAAAGAACACTTTACAAGTAGAGGTTCTGCTCCAGCTGCCACGAGGAACTAGTAACCATATGATTGTTATTTATTCTTAATTATTTGAAGTACACCTCTCCCTCGATAACTCACGCAAAATGGGATCCAAAACATAGACTGCAGCATAAGCAAAGGCATGAGTTACTGAGAGACCTCAGAAAAATTAAGAAAGGGATGAACATCGACATTTGAGGGTGGGTGGGTGGGGGTGGGGATTAGGGGTTAAGTGGTTGAATACTCGTTCAATAATTGCATTGGAAATAATTGTAAATAAATAGCTTTTTCTAATGAAGTTCTTCACTTTTCTGTATAAATTACCTTTATTTTCAACGTATCCCATCTTTGAAATATCATTAAAAACATTACTCCAAGTGGTTTCAAACACAGAACATGTGTAACAGCGAAAACATTGTGTATTACATCACTGCTTTTTACATGTGAATGTGGATACATCCCAGTGTTACTGTAGATTTAGAATAAAACAAAATTCTTTCTATCAAGAAGAGAGTATGATTTATTTAGAAAAACAACACCATCGAAACAAGCAATATATCAAGGCTTCATTTACAAATTTGGATCTAGATTTTATTCAGTCAACAAACTGGGGGCTATTGTTGGGGCATTTTATATAAGAAAAAATGGGATCCACACCTGCCTCCGCATTATAAGAGGGTCAGTGAGTTATTGAGGCACACTATAGCAATGGAGTGGTGTATTTTCTGCTGACCTGGCCAAAGGCCAAGTGAGCTTATGGTATGGTTATGTCAGCAATAAGTAATCTATCGTCCATCCATCAATATTTGTTTGTGCCTCTAGAGGTTTAATTTCCAATCAGATTTTGTATGTAAGCTTATATCATAAAGACATTGGACGAGTTCAATTATGAGCGACATCCAAGCATCCTAATGACCTGATTTTGCATCTGTTTTTCTGAGCTTGTGAGCACTCCAAGAGCTATTTTCTGACCAGACTTTGATCAGATATTGTATGTATGCTTATATCATCAAGATCTTGGATGAGTTTGATTATAAGTGACATACATAGATATTAATGAGGTGATCTTGCATCTGATTGGCTGAGCTTGTGAAGACTCTAAAGGCTACATTTCTTAAAAGATTTTGATTAAATTTGATACGTAAACTTATACATGGTTCCCCCACTTTTTAAAACAAAAATTTCAAGGTCTTTTCAAGGTTATTTTCTAAGTGAAATTTATTTTTTTCAAGCGTAATTTATGACCATTCCTGAACGGAATAAAAATACATTTTTATATAGAAAATGTGCATTTTTAAAATCACAAGCTGTTTCTATTTTGAGGTTCTCCCATAATATCTGAATTAGACATACGACCATGGACCAAAACACAGGATGTATCATTAGAAACAAGTATAACTACTGAAATTCTTATAAATCCATGTAACTTATTTTAATTTACAGAATAAAAATGTTAACTTTGCTCTTCTTAACTGCACGGGTTGGCATGAAGAAAGTCTTTTAGGCAAGGGTTGTTTAAATTTGGACTAAAAAAAGCTTAAAAATTATATACCTTGGGTTAAAAAAAGGACTGACTTTTAAATATAAATTCGACTCATGTCTTGTGTTGGTGCCCGAACATCTGCTTTCAATTAAATCTGGCCATGGACTGTATATTTAAAGCAGTCATTGTCAAGAACACCCAGAGCATGGGATTCTGCATTGAAAATTGCCCCAGTAGTTGGTAGATTTCTAAATACAGGGATAATTATTCTATATTAACTGGGGCCACCTATCAGCCCCAGAATTTTTAATTTGAAATATCCCAATCAAATGTTAGCTTGTCAGAACTTTTACCTCATTCCATTCAGTTTGGCATTGCTTTTAAGTCCATTTTATCATAACAAGACAGGGTCCAAGCTGGACTCCAATATTTGGGCAAAATTACCTCTCTCTAGCCTAAATAGGGTGATGTTGGCAAAAATAGGGAGAAGATGTACAAAGTTCGAAATTGTCATTAAAACTACTGTTCTTCCATGTTTTCATTTCAGATGATTAAAGACGATGAAATACCATTAGAAGTTTATAAAAATAGTAACACTTTTCTTATATTGGTGTACTACAGTTGTTGTATAACATAAAACGGCAACCTCAAAAATAGGTTACAGTTGAAAATCATCAACTGTTTCTATACCTGAAAGCCTCTTTTCATATGTCCGCATGATGAAATATTGGGTAAAATGATTATTTTTATTAGTAATGGACCCAGATGTGCCCACTGTCATAATTTGCTTCAAATTGGGCTACACAGATTAAATTTTTCACTTGTTTTTCTACTACTGTTGCTATTTAAAAAGGGAACTTTTCAACAAGACATGAACAAAAATTATATAACTAATTTTGGTTTACACTATACACAAACCCTTATAATATTAATTTTGTAATATGCTATTAGGGGGCATCTGAAAATAAATTGCAACAAAAATTATGAGTGATAAGGGATAGGAGATTAGAACCGAAAGACTATTGTTAAAATTCCCCAAAATACTCGCGAAATTCCCCAAAATACTCAAATTATAGGGATGGGGTCCCCAAATTTTATTGTTGGAATCACCCCTGAATTATTTAACAAGGTCTGAGAGTAAAATTCACCCAAAAGCAAGTTGGGGGCAACAAAGGTTACACTGAAAATAATGCTTAACACCGTATTCCCAGTGCTAACTACCAAGTAATAAAAGCAAAGATTTATCACAATACAATTTTGTTAACTTTACATGTCAAAAGGGAAATTGAGGAAGAAAAGCTTTATTATTTTTCTCTTACATTCACCAGGATCACACATCTCAGTCATGTTGACACATTGTGATGCTAGACTGGTCTTCATAACTTCTACATAAAAAATAAAAGATTCTGATATGGCATGGACTAAGAGTTAACGAGTCTACTTGACCAATCCAATTGCCTGAGAACTTGGATTGACTATAAAAAGACCATGCAAATATGTTTAGGGCAAGCACACAAATGATCCATACATCAATTGTATCTCAACTGACTGTAGAGTTCTGCAACCTCCAAAAATTCTGGGGTCCCGAGTGGTCTAAGGTGCTTGTCTTTACAGATTACTCACACATCTCACCTCTGTCCACATGAGTTCAAGTCTCAGCTTGACCAATGTGGTATATAAGAAAGCTTGCCAGTAGCTTCCTGTGGGTTGGTGGTTCTTCCCATGGTCTTCCCAAGTTCATCCTCCACCAAATATACTGGCCACCATGTATAGCATGTGCTGAAAAATGGCATTAACCCCACAAAACCAAGCCAAACCACACCAAAAATTCCAGTAAGAACTCAATAAATTTAACTCCTGATCACGACTAAATTATGTATTTTTTTCATGATCAAGTGGTGGCTGAAAATTTGCAGTTTTTCCCCAATTTCGATCAATATTTGCAAAATTCAAGGGCTTTTTCCAGTTGGGAACAAACCTATTCTTTCTCCCGACTTTTTCCCCCGATTTCCCAGTAGCGTGGGAACCATGCATATATCATCAAGATCTTGGATGAGTTTCATTATGACTGACATCCACACATATTATTAAGGTGAACACAGATTCATGGAACACAGATGCCCCACTGCTGTGCCTGAAATGACCTAAATGCAAAACTTAACCAAGGTATGACAGATAGACATGCTGGCCAGGATGACACTAATGCTCCTACCACTGTCATGGTGGGGCACAAGAACTTCCAAGAACAGGCCTAACCCACAGCCATGACAACCTATTATGATCTCAGATCACATAATAATTGACTTCTTTGTTGAAATGTATCAACCATTTCAACTTCTCACGTAGGTGCACTGTTTGCAAACCAGCATTACAGTCGCATATACCTGTAACACACCAATAAAAGATACAAGTTGACAAAAGTAGTGTCACCAGTGTGAATCTGTAAAACTTTAGAGATACAGTCTACTAGCCTTTTTCAAAGTAACACTCGATCTGGTCTTGTGGCTTTAACACCATATTTCAGCACGTTAGGCTATACATGGCGGCCAGTATATTTGGTGGAGGAAGAACCTGGGAAGAACCATCAACCCACAGGAAGCTACTGGCAACCTTTCTCACATACCCATGCTGGCTAAGCAGAGACTCTAACCCACGCAGACAGAGTTTATATGGAAGTGATCTGTAAAAGCGAGCACCTTAGACCACTCAGCCACCCAGGGAATATGAGAACTGTAAAGAGCCATATTGCAACAGTCTAATCATACAAATTCAACCCAAATGATGGCTATAAAACAAATGGTAACCTGAAAGGCATCAGTAGACACAAAGTCCAACTGTTACCATTCTGTATACAGCACAGTATTCAGTTACTGATTTTCTATACGCAATAAAATCTTCTCCCATAGCTGATGCAATGTTACATTACATAGCAACAAATGCTAAAGTGTACCGATGGCCAAAGCTAATAATATACATAGTCAATAGTATTAGCAGCATTCAGAAATTTTTCAAGGACTGTAATTCCACTATTTTCCTACTGTAGTAATTTTCACTTGATGTTATGGTAGCCAAGTTTAAAAGACAGAAATCTTGACACACTTATTAATGTCTTAGTTAACCTGTGCTTTTCAATCCACCTGTGATTGATCTGGATATGCTTTTTGCTTCCAATTTTATCAAGGTCAATTATCTTGAAAACAACACTATGACTGGTTCTACTCAAAGGTTTTACGATCATTCTTCCAGTTCAATAACAGCACCATACTTCACCTACAGCAGTCTGCTTTGCATGCTGACATGCTGACAAAAGATATCAGCTGCGGTGTGTTCAGAATACTGCAACTCTTGGCTTAGCCCATTATCCTTACCCACTGCATTTTTACTGACTTAACAATAGAATAGGGAATGGACACCAAGCTATTCTCTCCAAATCGCAGCAACATTAATGGGAAAATATACAACTAAACTGATGTACATAATCAATCTAACACAGAAATAAAAATATTAATTTTATTCTGTTCAGATGTTTGTTCATTGATATTCCTCCACTTTTCTCAAGGGCTTTTCAAGACATTTGGCAGAAATTCGGGGACTTTTTAAGGCTTAATGTGAATTTAAGGACTTTTAAATAAAACCACTCATATTGGTGAACTTTTAAGATTATATGAATGATGTGTAAGATAAAACCAAATTTCAAATGAAAAGATCTGGCTCCATTTCAATATACCCAAATGTAGGATGAGCAGATCTGACCATTTTAATAAACCCAAATGTCAGAAGAACAGATTTGGCTCAATTTAAATAAAGCCAAATGTCAGATGAACAGATTTGACTCCATTTGAGTTTCACATTATAGTTTCAACTCTTGACATCATACGCACAGTGAGAAAAATGGGAGGAACTGACTACACTGTATATAACCCACCTTTGCATTTGGAGTAAATTCCCTCTTTTTATAAGCTCGAAGTGACTGCAGTATATTTGAAACTCTGGCCTGGGATTGGACTTCGGCTTCAGCTACCTCCTTTTTTCCTCCAACTGCTCCATCAACCTGGAACATGAAGTAACACCTTAACATTAATATTATCACCAACTTAATGTCCATATGTGTGCTAGGTTTAAATGAAATTGTGGTGCTAAATGTATATACTGTTTGTAGTACTGGTGTCTGATTATTAATACTGTTTGGTATTTGATAAAATTAAGAGAAATGTCTGATGACAATGCACTGATGCAAACAGCAAAGTCACAACATCCTTGTCTCGAAAATAGACCTGCAAGTAAATTAATGTATCGCTATGTGTCATTAACTATGGACCATGGACTAATAATATCAAATGTAATGGTGTGAGGTATCACATGGTTTACAACCATTTTTCACGAAATTTTCCATATACACTAAAAAATTGACAGTAATTCACAGGGGTAAGTGTCAACATAAAATACTCCTATTTTATATTATATGTACTGCTAATGAGTAGGTATTGTTATTTCTACTCTAGTAATAGGTCAAGTGACGCACTTATTTACATCAGATCAACATAAATTCTTTGTCAGAAGAACAAGTACCCTACTAATGAATATAAGTACACATGATACTTTATTCCAGAAGAAATAATCCCCTTTTCAATCTGAAAATTATTCTTTAAATATAGTCATCTTAAAAAATCAAATGTACATTCCTAATAAACATTGTAACAAATTAGCCCTAATCAAACATCCAACATATACATGTTCACCATGGTTACTAATGTATCCAATTAGCCCTAATCAAACATTCAACATATACATGTTCACCATGGTTACTAATGTATCCAATTAGCACTGATCAAACATCCAACTCATACATGTTCACCATGGTTACTAATGTATCCAATTAACACTGATCAAACATCCAACATATACATATTCACCATAGTTACTAATGTATCCAATTTGCACTAATCAAACATCCAACATATACATGTTCACCATGGTTACTAATGTATCCAATTAGCCCTAATCAAACATCCAACATATACATGTTCACCATGGTTACTTATGTATCAAATTATCCATAATCAAACATCCAACATATACATGTTCACCATGGTTACTAATGTATCCAATTATCCCTAATCAAACATCCAACATATACATGTTCACCATGGTTACTAATGTATCCAATTTGCCCTAATCAAACATCTAACATATACATGTTCACTACACATAATAATGTATCCAATTCAAGTTCTCTTACTTTGAAGTAGTTTCCAACCAAGGTAAATAATTGGCAAGGTCACATGATAGTTCTCAGCATGGACTGATAATGTTTCAAATGCCAGTAACTGCACAATGCAGTTTGAAAATGTTTGTCCTCTTCTTTTATTAATGCAAAATTTTGATTCCAAAACATCTGCCATAAAAATGTTGTTCCATATCTACTGAGGTAAGCAAACCTCAGATATTTTTTAACAAATGGAGAAAATTTTACAAGTAATCATTCTCAAAAAACATTAGATGATGATGCCTTGTTTAAAATTGGCAAATTAAAAAATATTATGATAAAAAGGTAATACAGTTTCAAATTTCAAATAGTAATATTACAAAATAGAACTCAACTTAGCTTTAATAAAAGAAAAGTTTTGTTCCATAACAAAATATTTTGTTCAGTATATTTTCCCATACACTGTGTAGTATTGTTAATATCATGCTCTGTGACACAATTTAATCATTGAGGAAGACCCCAAACTGTCAAAATATTTAACTTGCCAATAACTCATGGGAGTTAACCTATTTTACCTCAGACTCCATGCTGGCAGAGGGATTATCTGCCCTTGGAGTTTCCTTCCCAGGTAAAGAATCATCAATATCTGGATCATTTTCATGTTGCAAAAGCCACTCCATGGCAGACATCACTGACATGCTGCAAATAAAAACAAAACATTGCTCCTGAAATATTAGAGTCTCTTTAATCTTTGCTCCTGAAATTGCAGTCTTAATTAATCTTTGCTCCTGAAATATTAGAGTCTCTTTAATCTTTGCTCCTGAAATTACAGTCTTAATTAATCTTTGCTCCTGAAACACTAATCTCTCTAATCTTTGCTCCTAAAACACTAGTGTCTTTAATCTTTGCTCCTGAAACACTAATCTCTCTAATCTTTGCTCCTAAAACACTAGTGTCTTTAATCTTTGCTCCTGAAACACGAATCTCTCTAATCTTTGCTCCTAAAATACTAGTGTCTTTAATCTTTGCTCCTGAAATAGTACAGTCTCTTTAAGCTGATTTCTGTTTACCCCAATACTGCTTTAATATCAGACCAAGAAAGGGAATGATAGTTGAAAGATATTCATAATGAAATTTGTTAATTTAACAACAGATTTTCTGACAGTTTCAATCAGAATTCTCCAGCACAGAGCATTATTACAACACTTTTCCCAGTTACCCCTACCCTTCCCCTTTCCAACACTTTGATGTCATCGTAGAAAATTGACATCACATTTTTAAAATGTAATGCTATTAAATCATTAGAATCTCATATCTTGATGAATATTTAATATATCTGCTTGAAATAAAATATATTCAGAAAAAATTGTTATTTCAATAAAGAACAAAATCTCAACATGTCTGAATTTTACCCAAAGGGATATTTTTTAGCATAACGGTTCATTACATCCAAAACTGTCACACCCCCAAGCTATCCCCTCAAGGAATAGATCAAAATTCTATAACTGTTGTGCACATCTGGGGACCACCCCTATCCTATCTTTTTCCAAAATTTTAAGTCTCATCTTTAATGGTGTAGATGGCATTGTGCAACATTACTCATGCATGCACACACATTCAAACAGACAAAATAACATAATCCACACCTTTTCTTTTAAAAGCATGGGAATAACGAGCATGGTTTATGCCGAATCAACCAAAGAAGAATACATTTCTTGCTTAACTCTACAGTTGTTATAGCCCTGTAGCTTATATGCACATGTCTGAAGAATATGGAAATGTAACAGGACATACTAATATCCAGTCCAGTTTAAAACCAGACCAAGCCAGATTAAAACTAAAATCTGGATTATGTCAGATTGCAACTGTAATCATATCCAGACCAATTCAAAATGGCCTAGTCCAGATTAAAATTGTTATCTGACTAACAATGAATTTTAACAATAACCAAAATTCAACTTTTCCAGAGACTTATTTAGCATTTCCACGTCTATCTCCATAATATACAATATCATTGCAGAAAATGCACACAATTTTCCCCAAAATATTAACTTTTCGCATGTACTGACCAAGACAGCACTAGCCTCTTCAAGTCCTCCCTAGTAACTGTAACTCTTCGCTTGAACCTGCCCCATCTAAACCTATTTTTTATATTCTTTTTTATTTCTTTCAATTGAAGATTGTTCTACCTGTCAAGTATTTTCAAAATCTTCAGTCTTAATGATTCTGCAATCAAGTCACAATCTATACTCAAACCTGTCCCAACGGTTCAGCAGTCACCTGGTCACAACGGTCATTTAATTCCCCCCCCCCAATTCTTATATCAAAGCCCTGTATTTAATGGCCATCCGCTTTCAGCAGTGAGCAGCCAGTTATCTCCTAACCAAACACTGGTTTCACCATGCCTTATGCAGCCACTTAAGGTTATCAGCAGTAACCACTCCAAGTATGCAAATTAAACACTTTTTTTGTTTGATGAGCAAGGCATTGTTTAGATAAAGGTATATCGTGTAAATCAATGTTTAAGCATTTCATATCTCAATTTTACTTACTGTAGTCCAGTCACGCTGTCAGTCAAGCTCAAAAGTGTCAACATGTTGGCTTTGAAAGCAAGGTGGTTTTTGTCCTTACATGAGAGAATCGAAGCAATTTGTTTGCTGGGTAGTGGAAAAAGTAGTCGTGTAGTTGCAGCAGAAATGGGAGTCTGACAAACTCAGATCCAACGGATTATTAAGCATAAGCGAGATATTATGGCCAATTTTGAGAACAACATTAATCCGGAGTGTAAGAGACTACATACAATCACACAAAATGATGAGATTAATGAACGTTGCTGGAAATGGTTCAAGGATGCTACATCCCGCAGAATCAATGTATCAGGAGAATAAATCTCTGAGTAGAGATAAATGTACAATGCACTTTTGTTATCCCTTATGGTTTATATGCTACTCACAATATATTCATTCCCTAATTATCAAAAGTCTCTACAAAAGCCGACTGTCTGTTGATCAAGGTGAGTTCAAGCCATCAATTGTTTTAAGTGTGAACACCTGTTTTCATGCCTAATTTATACCAGCTGGCCTAACAAAAATTCAGTCCTGTGTTTGACAATCACAGGTAAGCTGTCAATAATTTTATTTAGACGCCGTTTCTACTGATAAGTGATGTTTTAATGTACATGATGGATTAAAGTGGAACTTTTTATTTTATTATTTTTCTTTTTGCTAATTAGCTAAACTAAATATATGTATCTTGATAGCACACTACTACTAATAATAATAATGCTAATGCTTTTTGGTGCATAGTACATGTATTTGTCATGAACCAAGTTTGAGCGCTGAACCCGCCTTCACAGGTCACCTGTCTACAAAGGCCACTTTGGCCTTTTCCCATGGGTGGCTGCTGTAGACAGGTTTGACAGTATTTTATTAGTGCCATTTTCACAAACACCATGTCATGTGATATTCAAGTAACAATTGATTCTATTGGCCAATTTAAGAATATTATACACTCAAATTGCTTCGGAGAAAAAAAAACTACTGTTACAGCAGATTCAATTAGACCACTCTGGGTGCTCCAACCAAAACAAAATCATATTACACTTTTCTCTGCAAACTTAGTCAACACAGGTCTAAGTTGTACTCATAAGCAACAGGTAATTTCTGATGGTACTCAAGCACCTACCCCCCCCCCCAATTATCACCTCAAATTTACACCGATTTCAGACTTTACATATTCAGCATGAAAGAAAGAACAACTAAATTATGTTCATGAAAGTGCCACATGAACCAAAACAGTGTAATGTAGGCAATACTAGACCTTACCTACCTGTTGATAAGAAGGGCCTTCTTTGCCCTGTTCTCTGTGAAGCCCATGTCAGTCAGCTGCTTGACAGAACTTTCATCTATCTTGGGACTGGGAGGATCACTAAGGATGGCTGCAAGAGTTGAAAGGTCAATAAAGAAAATCATCAACATATTTAGCTGTCAACCTTTATAGGAAATTCCAAAGCTTTCTTTGTACAAGAATGAAAATACACATTTAAATACAAGTGTAAATCTTCTTTACCAACTTTAAAAACAATAAAAGTGACAGTTTTTGTTTTCTGAAGCTGATGTGTGAAATTTTCAATCTTGCTCAACAATATAATTCAATGATTAGAAAATTGAAGAACATGTTTTTTTTTAAGTGTAACAAATTAATAATTACACTTTTTGTTCAAGTGCTATGAAGTATAGAAGACACTAAGCAGCACTTACATGCAAAAGTCAAAAAGTGATTTCTGTACAGCAATTTTAAAACATGAAACATTTCTATGAATCCTTGATTCAGGTCCAACTCAGATTTGGGCAAAAGTACAAAGTCAAAAACTGAGATTCCAGAAAAACTAGGCAGCAAATTTGCTACATGTACCTTTCACTTTTTTAAAGATTTTTGCAGACTGAAAACTTGTTTGACAAGGTAAATTTTAATCAAGTTCAATTTTGAGAAGCAATTAAAAAAATAAAAATTAAAAAAAAAAACTTTCAGTTGTGAGAGTCCCTGTTTCAGTGACCTCCATTATCCAATTATGGACTCTCATGCTCCAAAACTGTGTCTACAGGTTTCAATGTCATGGATGGCTTGCTGGTATTTAAATGTACTCCTAGATTTCCATTCAATCCTATGTAGAGGTCATTAACTCCATTAAATCCTATGTAGAGGTCATTAACTCCATTAAATCCTATGTAGAGGTCATTAACTCCATTAAATCCTATGTAGAGGTCATTAACTCCATTAAATCCTATGTAGAGGTCATTAACTCCATTAAATCCTATGTAGAGGTCATGAACTCCATTAAATCCTATGTAGAGGTCATTAACTCCATTAAATCCTATGTAGAGGTCATTAACTCCATTAAATCCTATGTAGAGGTCATTAACTCCATTAAATCCTATGTAGAGGTCATGAACTCCATTAAATCCTATGTAGAGGTCATGAACTCCATTAAATCATAATAGAGGTCATGAACAAACTTGAATATCTGGCATGGACTAGAACAAGCTACCTTCAGCTTGCTTGAAGATTTTAGAAGCTTCAGGGTTCAAACATAACAGCTTCTGGGAGGTTTCTATCAAGGAGATCAGAATCCGCCTCAACTCTGTTTGAAACTGGAAAAAAAAAAATGTGTGAAACTGAAAAATGGCCAAAAAAGCATAAATTAATCCCCCTTCCCCCACCAAAAAAAACCCACGTTCTTGGAATATGAATGCCTTACTGCATTGCCTGAAAACTGACCTAAGCACAAAAACTTAAGCAAACAGACAAACTGATGGACATTAATGGTGGGGCATACAAAATAAACTAAAATTACATTTCAGGGAAATTTGAATATCTTATCAAAACAGGATAAAGATAATAAAAGAATCAAAATAGATCCCAAAAAGTTTATGTGATCAATGGCACTTAGACATTATACAGAAATATCCCAGTTAATGTGGTCTGTTTCTGTTTTAAAGGCAGGGTTTTCTCAAATCAGCAAGCTTGAGGATTTGAATGTTACTCGTAAATTCTAACGGCTGTTTGAAGTATACTTCACACTGAGGTCTCTCTAAATCAACCATTTGGTACAATCAATTGGTTCATTCAACAGTTTCTGGATAAACACCAAATGATCTATAAGTAAAAAATAAACTTCCTGGCATCCCCGAGACTCACTCAACATGCTAAAATCATGCGCCCCTTGAAGAAATCATGCACAAAGGTCATGGGAGTTTACAAAAAACAAAAGCCTTTCATACTAATATTAAACACAAAAGCTCTATTTTGCAAACCATTTAGCTCACCCTTTTAAAATCATCTACGACATCTCCTTTTTTAGCACCTACATCAGCAGCATTTTCTGTGCCTCCTTCTGCCTGGGATGGTGGAACATCTGACGTTTCTTTTTCAATGGTTTCAAGAGTTGGACCCTTCCTACCTTCTTCTATTTGCTGTAAAATATATAATAATATCCTGTAATACAAACCTGAAGTAAAGCACAAACATTTATAAAAAGCAATTTCCTTCTTTAGCAGATAGCATTGCATAGGTCTCAATGTTCTTTGGTCAGTGATGTTATAATTTATATTATATGTTTTGAAAGTCGTATTATTTACTTCATAGAATCATTCACAGCACAACAAGGTGTATAACAGACATGTTGTTTTCATCTTTGCACATGCTGACAAAGAAGTGTTGCTAACAAGCCACGTTTCATTTTGTGGTGTTGGTCATTTGTAATTGCACATTTGTGTACAGCATAATTTATGCACTCACCTGTTCAGAGACTGAACATGCTTAAACAAACTGTATTCATTCTTCATATTTCAAATGTCAAGTAGTTAGTAATTTTTAAAAAAAATATAAAAAAATTGGACATCCAACTGAGCAATATATGCTCCAGAGAATATAGATTTGTTTTATTGCCAACGAAGACCAGACAGTGCCTTGGAGTCACCATTTACATGAAAATCACAGACACTAGATGTTTAATTTTCAGGGTGTGTTTAAGACCTGAAAATTTAGGGAAACTTCCCCCATCAACTTGGAAAAAAGGGGGTATATTCTAAATACAGGAGGAATTTAACAAAGAAATAAAGACAGGGCTTGTATATATAATGCAAAATGTTACACATTCAGTTGATTTTTCAGTACGATATTTTAGAAAATAATGTGAATCCTGCAATCACCTGTCCTAGAATAGATCCTGATTTTTTTGCAAATATGTGTCTTAAAATATACCAGTAAATTTGTTTAACTGCCAAAAAACAGCAGACTGTGCCAAGGTTGGGGTGCATCGGAATCAGCATTTATATGAAAACACATTATGCTTCTCTTGAAACATCCAAAACCTAAACATATTAGTCAACATCCTTAACCTAAACATATTAGTCAACATCCTTAACCTAAACATATTAGTCAGCATCCTTAACCTAAACATATTAGTCAACATCCTTAACCTAAACATATTAGTCAGCATCCTTAACCTAAACATATTAGTCAGCATCCTTAACCTAAACATATTAGTCAGCATCCTTAACCTAAACATATTAGTCAACATCCTTAACCTAAACATATTAGTCAACATCCTTAACCTAAACATATTAGTCAACATCCTTAACCTAAACATATTAGTCAACATCCTTAACCTAAACATATTAGTCAACATCCTTAACCTAAACATATTAGTCAACATCCTTAACCTAAACATATTAGTCAACATCCTTAACCTAAACATATTAGTCAACATCCTTAACCTAAACATATTAGTCAGCATCCTTAACCTAAACATATTAGTCAGCATCCTTAACCTAAACATATTAGTCAACATCCTTAACCTAAACATATTAGTCAACATCCTTAACCTAAACATATTAGTCAACATCTTAACCTAAACATATTAGTCAACATCCTTAACCTAAACATATTAGTCAACATCCTTAACCTAAACATATTAGTCAACATCCTTAACCTAAACATATTAGTCAACATCCTTAACCTAAACATATTAGTCAACATCCTTAACCTAAACATATTAGTCAACATCCTTAACCTAAACATATTAGTCAACATCCTTAACCTAAACATATTAGTCAACATCCTTAACCTAAACATATTAGTCAACATCCTTAACCTAAACATATTAGTCAACATCCTTAACCTAAACATATTAGTCAACATCCTTAACCTAAACATATTAGTCAACATCCTTAACCTAAACATATTAGTCACAGATACTGACCTGAAAAGAAATAAAAGATGGTCAGAGAAGAATGAAATTTAGATCAAAGTAACCTACTCTGGGAATGCTGCTTAGTAAACCTCTTGTCTGAATGTATCGGGTTGGCTGCTGTGGCATGTCTCTGGGCGAGGCACTTTACTCCTATAACCTTAACATGATACAACTGTACATGTGCCATGGAATCACAATCAATCATCATATTTTTTATTTAAGTCTCACCACACCATACAGCTACAGATTATCATTTCAGTCAATGTTTGTTTGATACAATCAACATCAATTACATTTTTCAAAGACCTGAGAACAGATGACGAGTATTTTGTTGATTTACCATCTATGAACAACACAGTCGCACATTATGTTCTCAGTCTTTAGCTAAACATCCAACTTCCAAGTTCATTTTAGTCTACACCATTGTGGAACTGACCCTTTTGACCCTTATTTTACATTTCATATATCAGAAAGTTGCCTCCATGGTGCCCATAGGGTGCATAAAAAAGACCTCAGAAAAAAATGACAACAGATCGTTGTATCTGATTTTACATTTACTGAATCAAAATGCATCCCAAGCTGGTTTACTGATTAGAGTGCACTCATTGGCAAAGAAGCATAAGATGATCAATTTTATTGATTAACAGAAATGTCTTACTGATTTTGATTAGTCTGTGCATTTTTAATTGAGAACACATGGTCAATGATCATAGATGGAAAATGTAAAGAAGAGAAGATGAAATTTTCATCAAAAACAGTTCGATTTAAACTTTCAAAATAAAGTCAAGAGGGTATTCATTATCCAAGCATGAGAATTAAAATCCAGTTATGGATGACTCATGACGGGGAAGGCTGATATGATATGTGTTTGAATTTTCTTGAATAAACAATAAACCAGTATTGATATTTGCCACCCATTTTTTTTCTAAAATATCTCACTGTTTAACTCGTTAAGGCCAGGAGCTTATTTTCATTTTCACTTAAGATGGGTGTAGAAGAAGTTTTCTTGTTATGTCCAATTGAATCCAAGCATATCTAAGTCAGAGAGACTTTCATACTGACTCTTTCTTAGATATGTAAGAAAAAGTCATTTTGGATGGGCTATTAGGCCTGCGCATGAGCAAATGGTTGAAATTTGGACTGCACAGAATGTCTACATTACTTGGCATCAGCGTAAAACTACATCCTTGTTCTTTGGGCCTATAATGAACTGTGACGACATCACAGGCCCTGGAAGAAGGGTATACCTCACAACACAAAACTGCATCTTTCAGCCTTAATGAGTTAATGGATCTTTTGGAATTTCTTAAAAATTGTGCAAGAATTAATATTTTTGTAAGTTTTGTACAGTTTTAATGCAGAAGCAAATAAATGAGCAAGAAATATTCAAATTTAGTGATGTCAGTGAAATTTGTCCCTGCTATGTTAACTCATTAAGGCTGGGAGCTGATTTTCATTTTGACTTAAGATGGGTGTAGAAGAGAAAATTTTCATGTTATATCTAACTTAATCCAAGCATGTCTGATTCAGACAGACTTTAGTATTGACAGTTGCTTAAATATGTAAGAAAAAGTTGTTTTGGATTGGCTCTTAGGCCCACACATGAGGAAATGGGTGAAATTGGGCCTTTTTTCTTTTGCTTATTGGACCCATCATTTTTGCCTGCTTGTCCCCTTTCACCTCAAATCCTAAAGTTACCCTAACATTTACAAAGGTGCATCTTTCTGTGAGAAGTTTGGTCAGATCTGCTTTAGATCTAATGAGAGGAAGTCTAAATCCAGACAAAAACTCCAGTCTTGGAACCATAGATTTTTTTACTAAAGAAAATCTGATCCAAAAATTATATTTTTTACAGATGTATTTTTGTAATGTGCATAGAATGCATAGAATGTCTACATTACTTGGCATCAGTGTAAAGCTACATCCTTGTTCTTGTCTCTAATACCACCTGCATGGGCCTATCATGAGCTGTGATGTACGCCACAGGCCCTGGAAGAAGGGTACTACCTCACGACACAAAATTACATCTTTCGGCCTTAATGAGTTAACCTAGTATGGGCTCTTGTGACCCACACTTTTTCCTTTCCTAGAATGAACGCTGAACTTTCAAAATCATATATCTCTCTCTCTTTTATCATACTTAATTTAATCAAGCACTTAATGTAAAAATGTATTTAAAAAATCGATTCCACTGTGTCAATGTCAACTTCTTGTCTGTTTTACTATAAACCTAAGTTTAGTCATAAAAAAGCACTATGTGATAGCCTATTTCTTCCATGTACACAGATAAAAACAGATCATTTTATTTCATTCTTTCAAGTGTTCTTGTAATGCACAAAAAGTCACAAAGTTTGTGGTATGGATAATGTAAATCATATGATATGTTAAATAGTAGAAGTCATGATACTAAAGATCACAAGAATCACTTGAATGGACTGATGCTCCACTGTCCGAAAAGAATTTCCAAGAATTCAAGATAATACCATTTCTTCTCTTTAACTGCTGAGTGTTCAAAACCATCTCTTATATTCCTTAGTGACAAGATTTTCAAATTATCCACTGTGGCAGCCATATTAAACTTAAGATCAGCACCATTTCTTTTTTAATACAAACTACCGGTAGACTTCATTAAAAGACTTTTGGTGAAAACATGATGTTGCTATGACCATCCATTCAGGAGTATCAGCGACAAGATTTTCAACATGTTCATTGTGGTAGCTATATTTGCTGTCAGACTGGCACCATTTTCAGGGACAACTGCCATCTATACTCGTGTATAGGCCAATACCAACTGCAAACTGCATAGACCCAGACATTCCATCGCATAATGCGCAAGCAGATCTGGGTCTATGCAGTTTGTAGGGACTAATCAGTAGAACAAACAACATACACCCTGATTTGCCAGCGCATTATGCAACAGCAGATCAGGGTTTATGTTGTTTGCATTTGGAACCTGCTTATACGTGAGTATATATGGTAGATATCATAATGAGTCTTTTGGTGAAAACTCCATGTCAATATGACCTTCCATTTAGGCAGTGTAGCAATAACAGGATTTTCAAAATGGCTTCCATTGTGGCCATATTGGATATCAGATCTGCACCATTTTCATTTAGTACCAAGCAGACATCATAATAAGTCTTCTGGTGGAAACCCAATGTTGATATGACTTTCCATATAAGGAGGAGTAGCGATAAGATTTTAACACCAACTAGACATCATAAGAAGTCCTCCGGTGAAAATCCTATTCTGATATGGCTTTCCATTCAGGAGGAGCAGCAATAGCAAGATCAACTTATAAGAAGTCTTTTCGGGAAAACCCCATGTTGATATGACTTTCTGTTCAGGTGGAATAGTGATAACAAGATTTTCAACATGGCTGCTGTGTCTGATGTCATCATTTTCATTTAGAACCAACCAGACATCATAAAAAGTCTTTAAGAGAAAACCCCATGCTGATATGACCATCCATTCAGAAGAAGTAGCAATCACAAGATTTTCAAGATGGTTGCTGTGGTGGCCACATTGGATGTCTGCATGGAACCATTTTCATTTACAACCAATTAGACATCATAAGAAATCTTCTGGTGAAAACTCCAAGACTATATGACTTTTTGAGTAGTGATAACAAGATTTTAAAGACATCTGCTGTGATGGACATATAAACTAGCACAAAACAGACCCTTATGGGATCAGTTCATTTGTTCTGTTAGTAATATTTAGGACTGGCCTTCTACTTTCACACCTGCTATCAAAATACACCACTTCTTTAACTATCTGGAAAACTGCAACCAAGATTTGTCCAATTATATCAATTTTCATTTTGTTTTTATTTAATGATAACGCTGTGACTATTTTTATTTAGGGACAACCAGACATCATAATAAGTCTTTTAATAAAAATCCCATGCTGATATGACCATCTATTCAGGAGGAGTAGCAATAACAAGATTCTCAAGATGACCAATGTGGCAGCCATATTGGATGTGTGAGTGGCACGATTTTCATTTACAACCAACTACCGGTAGACGTCATAAGAAGTCTTCTGGTGAAAAGCCCAAATCAACATGACTTTTGTTCAGGAGTAGCAATAACAAGATTTTCAAGATGGCTGCTGTGATGGCCATATTGGACATCAGATAGGCACCATTTTCATTTTCGACCAACTAGACATCATAAGAAGTCTTTTAGTGAAAACCCATGTTGATATGACCATCCATGCTGGACGGGTAACAAGACTTTCAAGATGACTGCTGTGGTGGCAATATTGGATGTCCAAGCACCTCCATTTTCATTAAGGACCAACCAGACCATGGGATGAATGTTTGTGTAAAGTTTCATGGCAATCCTCCAAGTAGTTTAGGTGAAGTAGTGATAACAAACTTGTGCTAACAGATAAACGGACGTCAGACAGATGACAGACCATCCCATAAGCTCATCTGGTCTATGACCAGTAGAGCTAAAAATGAGACTTGTTTTCCACAGATTGTAATCATTATCAGGTAATGGTCCTGTTTCTCATTAGGTCTTTCCGAAGTAGTATAGGTTTTATGTCCAGCACAAATTGTTGGATATCAATACACTGCAACAGAGACGGCACGTGCTTTAAACTTTGTTCTGCCATACTCCAAGTTAAATACCAGTGGGTTGTGTCAAGTTGCATGTGCAGCACTGATCATTTTGCTGGTTTGATTACATCGGTGTGAAGAGCAATGTACTGGAAATCACCCTTTTACATGTTATCTTCTCTGCCTGACAGTACCAAAACTTTTTGTCATAAATCTGGTTAACATTTTATACATAACTGTTCATTATTCCTAATACCAAAAACCATAAATCATGTCATGCCATTATGCCAATTTTCTATTTTTACAAGGAAATTCAGCTTGAAATGATTGACTACCCTATATACTCGTTTATAACTTGGGTCCAACTGCAAACAAGATAAACCCAGATCTGCTGTCACATAATGCACTGACATATCAGGGTCTATGTTATTTGTTCTACTGATTAGTCGCAGTCTGTATGATTACATATAAGGCTATTACATGTGAATCCCATGAGTTTTATATTGTGATGAACTGTTGACAATTAAAATAAAGCAACAGAATTTATGATCACTCTAAACATCAGATGACACATGAAGTTATGCACAAAGATATGCGATCTTATATCACATGATCAAAAACTGATTCATGCAAACTACTGTTGGCATAGAAAAGGAAATGTCAGCTAATTAAAGGATCAGTGACAAAAGAAACAGCCCCATGCTTTTCTATGAATTTCTTCAAAACTGTTTATGTTAGACCTGCTGTCAGCGTTGGTATGGCAAACTATGGACAGGTGGGTAAAATTATGGATAGGACTTCAGGAAACTATTGATAGACATTTGTCAGGTAAACAAGTCTGGTTTTGGGTCTGATACCTTGCCCCATCTCAAATTGTGCAGTGCCTACATGTAACTTAAAAAGAGCATACATTCTCCTAACATTAGATGGCCTACAAATAAATATATTTTCTTACAAATCACAGACCTGTCTACTTAGATTCCAGTCAGTTCCTCCTTCAAACTGTGAAGGAAGTAGTCTTCTCCTTAAAAGCATGAGCTCATCTGCAACAGAAGAAATAAGTGTCAATTGTTTAGACTCCAAGAAACCCATCTTCCCATAAAGAAAGATGTAAATACTAGAATAGTGCACAACAAAGGTTGACAATACCGAGTTAAAACAGTACACATTAAGGTGGGTCCTGTTTATTACAAGCTCAAATTTAGCCAGTTTAAAGAAAACAAAAGTCCTTAGTCTGAATAACTACATTACCAATTACTTTATTGCCATTTGAAAAAAAAATTAAGTACATAATGAACAAATTCAACAGCTTCTGAGCTTCATATTGATGGTGCACCATTCCTGCATTATTCTTTCATTTACTGTATATACTCACGTATAATCTGGATCCAAATGCAAACAACATAGACCCTGATATGCCATTGCATAATGCACCGGCAGATCGGGGTCTATGTTGTTTGTTCAACTGATTAGTCCTTACAAACTGCATTGATCCAGATCTGCCAGCGCATTATGCACCGGCCGATTTGGATCTATGCAGTTTGCAGTCGGTACCAGATTATACGCGAGTATATACAGTAATGCATATTTTAATGGTCAAAGGCCCTCCTGTTGCAGCATGGCATCCTCCCTTCCATTCACTAAGTTTCAGAGTAAATCACTATTTATATAAAATAACCCAGCACTTCTAACAATTTCATCTATTTTTAACAAATCACAGGTTCTGCCAAAAGATCATACAATTTTTTACTATTGAAATTACATCACAGATTTCCCTAGTCTTGGTCACTGACATGTTTGTTTACTGTCTAGTTTTGCACTGGAACAAATGTCTTTGTGACCAAGACAAGGATATCCCACTAATGAGTTCTTCCGCACATGGTGCATACTTGCACCAATCATTCAATAATATTGATTGATTCCTAATCTTGACAAATGAAGAATTCTGATTCTGAAAAATAGCAGTTATGATCAGAAAAATCATTCTAAAACAGAATGAGAACCATGTCTTTGGATGGAATGACTAAACGACCCAGTGTCAATCCAGTATGTATTTGCTGCTAAATAAACTAAACGGCATAAATGGCCAAAAGGCAGATGACACTAACAATTCTTTCCAAAATAACTATGCCAAGAATCAAATGGTATGTATGCAGGGCTGATCAAATTTTTTTCAACCACTTGTCCAGGACAAGTGGTTTAAGAAAATTCACTTGTCCCACTTGCATTTTCACTTGTCTCAAAATTTCAATTTCTTGCCTAGGTTCGACGAGATGTATGTATTTTAATCGATATTAAAAACAAAAGAAACAATGTACAATATATTTATTTTTTCAAGGAGCTTAATTTTTTAGTTTCTGTTATTGTCAAGGTATCTTATATACACTATTTCTTGCTCCGATATGGTAGCATCAGTACTTCTGTCAGCAAGAATAGAAAGAACTTTACTGGAATTCAGACCTTCCCTAACTTCTTCTCTCAAGACTCAATCAATCAACAGAACAAAGTCTCTTGCACAGAGTCTGTTCTTATAATTAGCACCAAGTTTAATACCATTCTTCTCCTGGAGTGCACATAGCATTTCCATATCAATAAATGGTTTTCTATATTGGACTAGGATGAAGGCTGTGTTAAAGAGAGCTCTTATTTTATTTGTTTTTCATTTCATACTCATTTAGTTTTAAAATGCCCTTTCCTAGTGGAGTGTTAGCAACTCTAACTTCAGAGATTTTTGCACATGCTGGCTAGCGTCATGCACAGACTGTGCTGTACAGGCTTTTATGTAGTACAAAACTGTCACAAGATATGCTTCATTAAATCCTGAATTTGTCAGTTCCATTGAATTTCCAACCTGTGCCAGTTTAGGATATTGTTTACAATAACTGCAAAACATCTTTCCTTTAGAGTTGATGAATTCAAGCCATGGATAATTATCAACCCAATGTGACTGAAAATTTCTTTGTCTTTTTGTTGTATCACATTCGACATTATTTGCTGCCATAGAGTCTGGCTTATGTCTCTTTGGAGGAGTTACCTCAGACTCAATGGCAGCCTTATGTTTTATCCTTCCACTGTCACATGAATTTTCCTTCTCTGAATCTTCCTTATGACCTTCTTTGGGAAAATAATTTAGTAAACTCATTTTATCCAAATAGTAAAGATCACCTCATTTGACAACTACTTCTACTACAGTGATCATAACATACATTTTGTCGTTTAAATGCAAACACAGACCGCTCCTTTGGCACAATTGTTTCGCTTCAAACACAATACCGCATGTTGAACTCAACCCTCTGTATAATCCATTAATATTTAAAAAATTAAAGACTCATTACTGTCATTTAATCAGTTCATAAAGGAAATGGACACTTATGTTGATAAAGTGCCTTTCAATAATTTCATTGCATTGACTCGGTGGACTGAACTCAAAGGGTGATCCGCTAATGAGTATCAGTGTTGAGTAAACACAATATAACAAGGTCGTTTAAAGGACTGCTAATTAATCATGCCGGATTTGATTGTTTGAAGTGCTTTGATTGGCTGAAAATTTAGTCGCTTAGTCCAATATGAAGTCAAGCAATAACAGAACCCTTGCACATGTGAGAGTTATCAATGAACACATACTGTAGTATCGCAGGATGTGAATGAATAAATGTAGGTAGATTCATGCATTCAGTATGCCCAGAGGGCATGAATGGCCAGATAAAGGTAGATAAAGTGATTAAAGTATGAAAATTAGTGCTTGCCCGACTTGTTTTAAAAAAGAAAAGCACTTGTCCTGGACCAGCGCCTTGGAAAATTTTACTTGTCCGACTTTTGTATAGTCCCGGATGTCAGGCTATGGGATTTGAACAGCCCTGGTATGAATTGCTGTATGTAATTCAGTTTTATTATTAAATAAAACCCACTTTATTCAACAATATCCAGGTGTAACAATTCTACAGCATTAAACATTTTTTCCCCGATTTTCCATGCAAATATTTGGGAATTCCAGTCTCAATTTTACTATCTGGCCATTGTTTTGAAAGTCGGACCCTAATTTTTCTAGCTGATGGGCTACTTGCCTTTAGTTGCATTTTTCTAAATTTGCACCGAAACTGCACAATATACAGTGGTTCATTTCTTACATTTGTGAAAACTGATTATACCAAATAATTTTTTTATATTTTCTGACATTACTGGGGACAACAGTATAAGCTACAATTCAATGCTGGTCTATCGGCATGCAGGACTGTCATAAGGGGCGGGCAAAACGGGCAATCGCCAGGACGCCAAGCCACGGGGGCACCATTTTGTGTAGTTTGCAGTATTTTTTCCCAGAGTGGGGGGCACCGAAGGTGACTCTCGCCCGGGGCACTGTTCCTTCCAATGCAAACTTGCGACGGCCCTCTCTGCACGCATGCCTTAGCAATTCATACTGGGATTCAACAGCTGCTGGACTAACAGGCAGTCATTTCAGAGAGGAATTGCTAATAAATAGCAAGTGTCTGGAAAATCCAATACAATGGATCAATAGAAGAAATATTCCACTTGATGTTTGGATACAAAGGTCAGTCCACATAACTAATACATCAGTTGCAAGCCACCAAAATTCAGACTTTTTACAGGTGGACTGTCAACCATTGAATTTGTCTCTGTTTAGCTGTTTTCCGACATGGGCAGTAATGTCTAAAATTAATAAAAATGGCAAAGAACAACTTCTTGGGGATTTATTTAAACACCGAAAGGAAATGTAAGTATCACCAAATTGGATTGACAATAACCAAACAGAGTTGGAAATCACTAACAAAAGTCCCTCAAGAGTCAAGACAAGTCTGTTTCTTCCCTTTTCAAGGCTGAGTATTAAAACCATCTCTGATATTCTTGAGAAACTCCAGCATACCAAATTTGGTAACAAAACTTTTTTATGTTTGCAATAACAAGTTCATAAGATACCTTTAAGTGCAGTACAAAATTCTTTATCATGGCCATTGACTTTGAACTTGATATAATGGATTGAAGATCACTGAACTTGTCTCAGACAATGTCAAAATATAAATATCTGCCAAGTTTGTTAAATCTAATATTTTGGGGGGGAAAAAAACAAAATTACTGAAGTGTTATCATTCAAGGTACTCTTCAGAGACATCCACAAACTGGATTAAATGATACAAATCTATTCAGACTTGTTTATGTCATCAGGCTTATTAGCCAATAGTACAGCTAAAAAATCCAAGTCAACACCTTTAACTTTAAAATCAATGTCAGTGTGCAGACTATCAACTTGTTTATTGGAATGCATATAAATACAAAGTGTGGTCAAAATCGACATCATTCAAATGAGAATAAGCTATCTTTTCAAATCAGCCTATAGCAAATGACTGGAAATTTAAATCTGAATAAAAGAAAATACCATCTGTTTTCTCTGAAGCATTTAATACACTTACAAACACAAAAATGGAAGACTTAGCATTGTCAAATAACATCACCACACACATATGCACACATGGTCACAACCTCACAGACATTAAATACAAAAATACACCAAGTTGCTGTCTTTAAAATCCATTGCACAGTGGAATGTAGTTTTAATTACATGCAGTCTTTGCTGCTTTCAATTGTTCAGTAGCTGGTTTGAAGGTAATGCAAGTGTCATTTGTGTTCATCTTGCACTCGTTAGAGATTGAATGGTGCTGTTGTTCAACCTTCCCCGAAGTTCTTGTTGAATTTTTCTAAGCACAGAAAAATATCTTTCTGCAACTGCATTGCTGTGAGGGAGTGTCAAATATGCAATGGCCACTTGAGTCAGATTATCACTTTTCCAACTACCGAAATTGATTGATTGATTTTGGGATTAACGACATGTGCAGCCATTTGGCCATGTACATTGGTAATACCAAAATAATCATGTTTTGCATTTTATATTTGGAGTAAAAATCTGACTTCAAAGAAACACTGCTGCTGATCACAAACTTTAACAAAGATGGCTTCAACATTCTCATTCAATGCAGTCAGTGAGGTGTAATAATATTTGTTCTTCAACATGCATCTCTTTGATGTACTTAACTTCCGATAAATTGGGTTGTTCCACTTAGTGTACTTTACCTATGCAAATTAGCCTAATGGACTCTCTCTCAGCAGTGCTCAAAGGATTTGACACAACACATCACCCTAGCTATTGTGAGCCAATTAAGTAAATCTCTGAAAGGTGGCTGTTTATCTCTGACCGCCTTATGTTTTAGTTGCCTCTAAAACAGCTGTATAAACTGCCCCAAGGATAGTTTTGCATTAGCTCTGAGCAGGACTGTTTACTGTTTATACATACACAGATTATGGGCATATATCATGGTGGTCAAGAAATATATGGGGTTTTTTTTTGTTTTTGTTTTTTTTTGTGAGAAAAAAATATTTTTTTTTTGCTAAGATTGCTGAAAATCTTGTTTTTCTAAACACGACCATGTCTGAAGGTTTGGGAGTACACAGTTGTGTTTTTCACGTGACATGTTGTGTTATGGCATGTATGCAAAAAGGCCACTACATAAACTATTCTAGTCTATGACCACAAGAGCTAAATATGAATCCAAATCATCAAAACAGAGTTATAAAACACTGAAACAGAGTCTGAATCGCCATAACAGAGCTGTAAATCATCAAAATTGACTTAAAATCACCAAAATGGACTTTTAAATAACAACAGAATAAATGCCTGAATGGTGTTGCATTATCACCAAAATGGTACCTGTAATCAATGATGTCTACCAATATTAGAATGACCTTCCTACACCATCAATCTATCTGTTCATCTTTTCCTCTAATCTAGGTGTCTGTCCATTAATCTCTCGTCACAGCTGAACAAATTCATTGTCCTTGCATATACTGATTAGTACATTAAAATATATTTCATGTCTCATATTATCTTCATATATTTTGGTTTGTTTCTATCTTTATGGTTTTCAAAAGGTGGATAAAATTCATAGTTGCACTATGTCTATTTGTCTGTCTCTGTTCATCTTTTTCAACAAGATGTGTCCATCTTTCCCTTTATATATGTTTGGTATGTATGTATGTATGCATCTATCTATCCATGGTGTATGTGTCTGTGTATGTGGATATCAAAACTGTATAAGTTACCACAAATAACCTAAAGATGACTGTCGAGCAAACAGAAGTAACAAAATGTATCTGTAAGAAATGTTTCAATATTTTATGACTAGCTGTTGATAATTAGACATTTCACACTTGCAGACTTAATGAGGCAAGTGGCAAGGATGTCGACGATGGTACCGAGACGTTTCGCCCCATGGACGTTTCGGCCCAAGACATTTCGCCCCACTTCATGGACATACCTGGACGTTTCGGCCCAAGACATTTCGCCCCACTTCAATGGACGTTTCGGCCCAAGACATTTCGCCCCACATTCAGTGTACATTTCTACATTTCTTAACAATCATTCCCAACAAATATGTTTACCCTTCATATTAAAGTGCATGTAGTTAAGCGGCATTTCGTTTGATCTTCGCTCATACTAGTTGTCATCTTGAATTATTCTGAGACTTCTGTCGGCGAGATTAAAGAACGTGTCGCTGGTTGAGAAACTTACTCGCGTAAGCACCCGGCATTTCCTTGAAGTTTGTTTTTGAAATTCAGCACCAACACCTTACTGAAATGCTGTGCCAGAATGTATGGCCCATGTTAGACCGATCAACATTAAAGCTGGACTGAGACCTCATCTTTTTCTATTACACACCAAGTACATGCCATTTGTTTCTTTCTTGAATAAAAGATTATGCCTTTGAACTCTTCTGGACTTATTTTAAACTATAATATCAGAATTGTAAATCAAACAAAGAAGAAAACATTGAACTCCTTTTTTGCAAATGACCATCACCAAAAAAGGACTTTCATCAGTTTTCGTAACTGCGAAAATAAAAATATCGCAGTATAGAAAATAATGATCACTGTAAACGATAGATTAATTTTCTGATCAGTCTTAGTACATAAACGAAGAAAAAGGGGAAAATATTGTCAGATATAATGACAGGCTGAATGTAAATCTAACAAATTGAAATGGGTCTGTCAAATAGTCTAAGTATAAGCCTATTCTTCTTCTTCTTAGTATTATTATCATTATTACTATCTTATTCTGATATGAGGATAAAACTTGTCTTACTATCTCTTATTTTCTATACTCTTCATCACGATACATGGAGAAAAGACTTGTTTCAAACATAATTATAATTTCAAAAGAACACCGTTTTAAACGAACATAATTATTTATTAAACGATGTCATGGTCCGAAACGACCATTCAAGTGAGGCGAAATGTCCATTCTTTTTTTTTCAAGTGGGGCGAAATGTCCATTGAAGTGGGGCGAAATGTCTATTGAAGTGGGGCGAAATGACCATTGAAGTGGGGCGAAATGACCATTGAAGTGGGGCGAAATGTCTTGGGCCGAAACGTCCATGGGGCGAAACGTCCCTGATTCGTCGACGATATATTGCCCCAAGCTACGAGTGTTACATGGAACAAGAAACTACTTGCCACCTACAATGTACAACTCCCGGAACAGAGGAAGGTGGACTTGAACTTCGTTTCAGTGATTTTCAAGTCCGTCTGGATGATTCAGACTCGGTTTCGTTAATACTGACAAATTCTGTTTAGGTGTTTAGATAAGGTGCTTGTTAGTCTATCCAACTGTATACATGTATGGATAGTAGGGAGCTGTCACACAAATCACCCTATTCCTTCTATATGTTCATACTCTTTACCATTATCCTGAACTCCCTGGTCTTGTAAAGTCTTCTCGTCTGAAAGATACAATCCTGTCCTGACTAAAATTACTTTGTGATACAGAGAACTTTTGACACTTTCTGCCGGATCGTCAAACTGCGAAAGAGCATAAACTTTTAGTTTATCAACTGTCCATTCAGGGTTCAAATCTGCTATAAATTCCATGCCGTCCATAATTGTGACTCGGACCTTCATTGTGGAAGGTGGAAATATGCTAGAATCTGACACAAACATAGTAAAAGTTCTCTGTTGATGAGCCACTTGTACAGGTAAACTTGTCGAAAAAGTACCATTTCCGGTAAGGGACACAACTCTCGTAGGCTTAAGACCGACTAGAGCCAATTATATTTGCTAAATGCTTTAGTTAATAAATATTAAAGCTTTTACCTGCAGACAAATGTCGACTGAAGGAAAACACATTATCAACACAATCTATCATGCAGAAATAAGCTCTGCTCTTTCCTGTTGCCTACATTATGATTTAAAAAAGGTTTACATTTGGCCCACCGTGCATGGATATTGAAGTGGTTGACTACATACCGTACATTGGTTACTACGAGATAAAATTGTTACCCAATACATAACACATCTTTATCCTCGGATTGCACCGAAGTTGGAAACCTTTATTGTGCTTTATACACAGTTCTTCTGGACCAAAGGATAGTTACCCGTTACACAGTTGTTTTAAAATTAAGCCAAATAAAAAAAAATTTTGAAAATCAAAAGTACAGCCATAAACGGCGGAGCCTGTGCAAAGAGTAAAATCTATATTGTTCTTTGTTACCTCGCTAATGATGGTGTTTAATCCGAATTTAAATGAGTCATTGCTTTCTGTAAATGGTTGTTGTATGTAACTATTCGACCCATATTTATAACCATGTCAATCGGTAAAAAAAAACAAAAGAAAACATCGCCACAAACAGCGTAGTCCAATTTCACTTTTGAATATGCATGTATTATATACTGTTGACATTTTACCATAATATTTTCATCTGTGTCGTAACATTGCTGTCCTAAATTTAATAGCTCAATGAAATTTGTAACAGTGTCTCATACTTTCAAAACAGTGCGCCCACATAAGACCTTATAATCTGATTTAATTCATCTGTGAGTCAGTTGCTTTCATACAGGAAGAAGCAAGTCCATCCAGTATATTCATCATTGTCTCTCACAGAATTAAATGTATCAGCTGCCAATGTCCTCCGATACTCAAAGCTATCTGCTCCATTTAGGTTTATAAGCAGCTAACACTTCAACGGGTTTAGGCTCCACTAAAAATTGGTTCACACTTTTATTATCTTCTGGTCCATTACCGATCACTTTTTTTTTTTTTTTTTTTTTTAAATTTTGTGTCCAGATGTTGCCATCCGCACCACGCAGATTAGTTAATTTTAGAACAGTTCCTGTCACACTGCGATCTGTATCTTTTCACAGAGTCATTATTGACAAATTTTAAAGTTTAGTTATCAGAAATGTTTAATGGTTTGTATGTGAAAACTTGTGGTGTTGGTGTAAAAAAGGTGTTATCTCATTCAATGTTTTTCAAGTATCAGGACTAGACTGAGCATTAAAGTGAGTTGAAGGATATGTGTAAGGTTCTGTACCAGTCTGTTTTGTTTGTTTTTTATAAGATCTGAAGTGCATTTATCTAAGATATAGTGTTAACTTTTGCTAAACAATTATTTAGATTAAAACAAAACATGTTCAGCAAGGATTGAATTTAAAAAATGTATATATTAAACAATGACTGAATCAACAGGTTTGCCGCATATGACCTGAATTTTCCTGTAAACATACATAGACCTCCTATTTCTACATTCACATATAACTCGTTGTTAATTTCGATCTCTAACTTGTTCATTTCCTAAAGTGTAATACCATTTTGTTCTCCATGATTTAACACACCAATTTCATCACTTGTATTTTGTATTTGGTTTTCCAGATTCCTCTGTCATATTTTCTTTGTTGCATTTGTAACATTTTACAAATGACTGTACCAGTTTCAATTACTACCAGGCATCAAATGAAAGTTCTGAAAAAAATGTATCTTCGAAATTAATATTTACACACAGTCACGCCGTTAAAGGTACATTTAATTTTATTTCATCCGTGTGATGTAAAAACTCTTCCCACATTAACTGACTTTTGTTAATTTTGTATTAATTCTTTGTATTAGAAGGTTTTATTATATGTGCTAAAATTGTACATGGTAGACATTTTGTCCAGGCAAAATGAATAAGTATTGGGGTTATCACGATTTCTGTAATTTCTTTGAATTAAATTTGAAAGATGTTTAAACATCATCGTAATTAAATCAACATTAGTGTGATTTTCAGATTTTCTTTTATTTTATTCAAAATTTAATGACAAGCTTGTAGTCTTTTACATGATATTTGTTTTTCAGCTTTTTGTGATGTAGTTGTAATCCGCTTCATCTTTCTAAATGTTATCACTTATATTTCCTCCGTAATTTCACTCATTAATTTTCTTTGACATTGTGTACACTGTAGTCACCTTATCACGTTTTTATGTGTAATATTTTGTTATTTACTGGTGATGTTGCTTTATTTACTTTCTATTTTCCTCTGGTTTCGTGATCAAACTTAAATGTGCATACCATGCATTTCTTAAACCCCTTCATTTTCTAATGCACCGTTTTTTTCTGCATCTCTCACATTCTGGCAACTCATTATATTTCAAAAACTACAAGTTTTTATGCTGTTTAATATGTCTATCTATGTCGTGTGTTTCCTCCATTGTCTCTGGATGAGAGGTGTACTTATGGATACATCGTCGCTTAAGACGAGGTGTGCTTTCCTGTATATAATTTATTTTAATGTGGTGATATTTACGTCTGGTTCTCAAACTGTTAATGTGATGATGTTTACGTCGGGTTCTCAACTGTTACAAGATATATCATGACCTTTCCCTTTTACGAGTACACACCTTTTACCGTTCATGCTTTTGGTCTTCAAAATCTTATCAATTTTGTCATTTTGTTTTGCTGTAATGAAATAACTCTTGTTCGTAAAACATGTATTCTATGTCCTATCTATTCAAGTCTTCCGTTTGTAAACGACTTGACCACCTAAAATTGCTTACCTGATTTTAACTACTTTATGGGTAAAGTTAGGAAGGTAGCCCTTTTTAAGAATTATTTGTATTTCGAAATTCTCCATGTTTCACTTTTTTTTAATGTAAGCGTTCCAAATGTATCTGTTGTCAGGTAACTGAATAGACTGATCCATACTGATCCATACTTTTTCTTTTTTATCTGTTTTCTTCCTTGCTTTCTTCAACCGGAGTTATGTCTATTGATTTACAATGAGTGTCATTGTATCCCTCAATTAGCTTTGGCAAAACGACCACCAATTTATTGGTTTAATTTTAATTTTATTTTTTCTTGTTTATTATGTTCGTACAAATTGATTGATATTTTAATACTTGTGTTAGCAACTGGACTTTCTGGATCATAATAAAGATGTTTTGAACACTATTCTTTGTCAACCATTTAAAACGGTATTTTAAAAAAAAAAAACATCCAGAGAATACTTCACGCTTGATAAAACTGTCCTTAAGCTTTATCAACAAACAAGCCAACAGGATGTCCGTGTAAAATAGATACTTTTATTTTCAGCAATATCTATTGTTTTGCTTTGTTTTGTTTTTTTTTTGTTTTTTTTTTTAACCCTTTAAAACGTATGAATGTTTTCAGATTTATATAAAACAATTATGTTTTTATGGCTATATACCGACTGATCAGTTGTTGTTTTAAATCTAACTTTGTTCTGCACAAAGTCTGTTTTTGCTGAAGTGCTGTAGATTGATCTAGTAAACTTTAAGAGATCGTGTCGTGTTAATTTAGATGAATACGAATATGTATATTTGCTCACATCATAAACATAATTTATTCCTTCCTCATACCGCACTGTTAAACAATCTTGATATCAGGGTATATGAAGCTTATCTCGATGTTATCATCATAAAATGTAATATGTAAATCCGTATATTTTGTAGTACATCCTTTTTATGTTTGAAATCCAAAAATCAGTCTTGTTATTTCTTGTATGTTATCTTGTAACACAACTAGATTTCACCACATTTTGTTCCATCCAAACTTGTAAACAAATTCACATTATCTTTGGATACCGACATTGTTGCTTTCATGTTAAGCTTATGAAATATCTAGATCATATCTCTGAAAACTGTTGAATTCAATAAACTATATCTTTGTGTCATTATTAATTTTTTTGGTAAAAAAAATATAAAAAAATTTTGCTTTTGTAATTTCCTAACTGTATTTATAGTATGAGTGGTCTAGTAATTTTTAATGAGTCTTTTAAAACATTTTTTAATGTTCTCGCATCCCTTATACAGGATCATTACAAATTTTTTTTTTAAATCTGCTCCTACCTAAGATTTTTATAATGTGGTCGAACTTTCACCGGATGATTAAACCAGTTTAAACTGGTTGAATGATCCAGAGATGGAGGGGGGGGGGGGGGATTTTGTTTCTTAAAATAAAGAAAAGATTGAGTTATTTTGCATGTCATTGTCAAAACTAAAACAAATGTATACTATGGAGCTTGGGGGTATTTTTGTTTTTAACAAATGTTAGTGATCTGTAATTGTTCTTGTATCCCATTACGGGATTTTTAAAACGTAACAAATGATTGGTCGCTCTTCTGCCGTTTATAACTACTCTTATGAATATATCAAATTTGTTCATGAAATAAAATTGTGCAGTCGATAAAATCAAGATAAAAGACTGGGCGAATTTTCAACTGAAAAGGAATGAGCAAACTGACTTCTGTTGACTACATCGACTAAATTATCTCGAGTTATATTGATTACCAAGTAAACATTCAATGATTTGGACAAGATGCCTTGGTTGCCAGTAATGGACAAAATGTTCACGATAATTCAAAGCCATATATACCAAATCAGCAGCCTATATCAGTTATGCAATTGGTGCTTTGCCTTTCGTGGCTTTGGGTGTTTCACCAAATCAAGCAGCCTATATCAGTTATGCAATTGGTGCTTTGATTTTGTGGCTTTGTGTGTTTCACCAAATCAAGCAGCCTATATCAGTTATGCAATTGGTGCTTTGATTTTGTGGCTTTGTGTGTTTCACCAAATCAAGCAGCCTATATCAGTTATGCAATTGGTGCTTTGATTTTCGTTGCTTTGGGTGTTTCACCAAATCAAGCAGCCTATATCAGTTATGCAATTGGTGCTTTGATTTTGTGGCTTTGTGTGTTTCGCCAAATCAAGCAGCCTATATTAGTTATGCAATTGGTGCTTTGCCTTTCGTGGCTTTGTGTGTTTCACCAAATCAAGCAGCCTATATCAGTTATGCAATTGGTGCTTTGTCTTTCTCAGCTTTGGATGTTCCAACAAGGTAGATGGAAGATTTTATAACTGTTGCTTTATGGACGGATTAATATGTCGGGTTTCGCTTTGAATGACTATTGTGGCTATTCTGCGTGTTTGTTCTTATTATTATTATTTGTTTGCGGGGCTCATTCGATTTCCTTATTCAAACGCTTTAGCGGGTGATATTATAATACCTTCCGTCTGTTCGTCTGTATGTCTGTAACCGCTTTTTATACTCAATCGCTGGGCGGAAATTCACCAAACTTCATTCATATACATAGCTTGACCATCAGTGAGAAGGGTACGTTTTCTTTGTTCTATCCCCTGGAGTCACAGTGAGTGGGTCAAAGATCAAATATACAAATGTGCACCCTCCGTAACATTTATTCAATTTTTTTTATTATTTTTAACTAAACTTTAAACATGCAATCATAGTAGGAGTAAACATCATGTATGTAACAGGTTTTGGATTACAACCCCTGGGTCAAGGTTGTTGGCGGTGGTGGGGGAGGATGGAGAGAGAGATATTTCGAGCCATGGAAGTTAGTTCTTGTTACATTTGTCTACATGTTTGCTAATTTAGATGAATTGCTGATTACCGGTAGTATTTCCAATCGAGCGCATGTTTGACATAGTTTACAGGGTAGAATGGGGATCTCCGTTTAACGGCCAAGATTTTCGTCCGAAATGTCCTGCTCTAAACCACTTATCCACAATTATGCTTTAGCTATCTTTATCAATTAATGAAAACAACCATCAAAAACATTAAACAAATGTATGTTACTCTTAAATAGGGCTACATTTCTTTTATTTATTTTTTTATTTTATTTTTTATTATTTTGTATTATTATTATTTTAAAACTAGAATAATACTTCTTCGGAAACTGTTAAGCTGCCATTTTAATTAAAATTTAAATCAAATACTGTATTCATCCAGACAGTTTGGACAACATGATAAAAGGCAGTGTTAATCGTACTAAGAAATCTGGTTGAATCAGGTCTGTTTATTTAACAAGTGACACTTCTCGAGAAAAAAAAGTCTTTGGCAGTTTAAACATGACTGCACAATGTAACTTCTTTAAGTAGGTTAAAAAAAGAATGACACCAGTCATTGCTAGGTTAAAATGATTTACCGACTTGATAGAATGATATCTACATAATCACAAAATGGATGCGATTTAAAGGAAAACGATTCGAACACTAAGCTCGTGTGGTATTAACTGAATATTGGATTACCTATGGGCCTTGGTGACCGCGCTTCGTTGGATACAATATGGCGGCAACTGTGTGATTGGAGTATACCTTGCTAACGATTTAAAAGCAGACGATATCTTTACTTCAAAATTATTACTTTGGTACGGATATGGATTAGCGGCAATACTATCTAAAGTAAGTATAAGTGTGTTTTAATTAATTTTAGTTTAGACAAATTTAGCAATTAGTGAGAATCAATTTAATGCTTGCTCTCTTTAAATAATGTATTTTCCGGATCTGATCTACCTTTATATACATGAGGTTCAATTAATTGGCATAGGCATTCAAGTTGTCAATAAGATAATGCCCAGGTCATTTATTCGCCAACATGTAAGCATTATTCTATGTCAAGAAATTATTTTTAACATGACATTTTATGGCGCATACATACATACATACATACATACATACATACATACATACATACATACATACATACATACATACATACATACATACATACATACATACATACATATACACAAGTTCTGGTTCTGGTTTTGGTTTTAACGCCATTCTTCAGCACATGATTGGCTATACATGGCAGCCAGTATATTTTGTGGAGGTCTGGAGGAAGAACCCGGGAAGACCCACCGACCCACGGGAAGCTACTAGCAAGCTTTCTCACATACCCACGTTGGCCGAGCCGACACTCGAACCCACGCGGATAGAGGTGAGATGTCAGTGGTCTATAAAGGCGAGCGCCTTAGACCATTCGGCCACCCGGTGGCCCACACATACCTACAACATCATACATTCATCCATCCATTCATCCATACATACATCCATACATACATACATACATACATACATACATACATACATACATACATACATACATACATACATACATACATACATACATACATACATACATACATACATACATACATACATTCATGCATACATGCATACATACATACATACATACATACATACATACATACATACATACATACATACATACATACATACATACAACTTGAAGTACATTTCTTTGAGAATATACTATTTGTCTATCACGAACTAGATGGCGCTAGCAAAGCATGATGCTTATTTAACATATGCATTGGTTCTCCAAGGCTGAATTTTGGCAGATCGCTTATAATTCATCTTTTCTTTTAATTGCATCCTACCATATTATTGAATATCCCAGAAATGCAAAAAATACAAAATAATAAAGGTTTTCTTTCACGACATATGTATCTTAGTATTCCGCTTATACTCTGTATAGAAGTAGGTGTGTTTAGAATTGAGACTATTAGGATTATTGACCACTTGTTCCTAAAGTCATTTAGTCGATTATCCGTTAAATATCGACAATCATAGTCATCCGTGCAACATTTTATGTTTATGGGACATTGGCACACAAAAGAGAAAAACCGCAATATTAATTACTAAACATAAAAATAAAGGAGAGAGAGAGAGAGAGAGAGAGCTGTAATGTCGGGTATTCATTTTATTGGTTTATTGGGAGACTGGGTAGCGCAGCGGTAACGCACTCGCTTCACACTTATTCGCTCCCAGGTTCCTGGCTCTGAGACGTGCGAAGGTAGGTGGTCACCTCTTCAGGGTCGGTGGTGTTCCACCTCTAAGGCTATACATTTGTCAGGGTCGGTGGTGTTCCACCTCTAAGGCTATACATTTGTCAGGGTCGGTGGTGTTCCACCTCTAAGGCTATACATTTGTCAGGGTCGGTGGTGTTCCACCTCTAAGGCTATACATTTTTCAGGGTCGGTGGTGTTCCACCTCTAAGGCTATACATTTGTCAGGGGCTTCGGTAGCTTTACACCTCTGTAGCCCCGGCTTTGATCGCAAGGTCCGAACGCCTACATATGAGAAATTGAGATTGCGTTGCATACGTTGTTAGAGCCTATTGTGTAATCAACCTAAAATAAATAAAATTTGAATTTAATGTGGATTTAATGTTGATACACGAGAAATAAGTCATTTTTTATACTTCCACGAAAAGAATTTTTACAAAAGGATATGTAATCTGACATTACAATTTTATATAACTTTATGTATTATTATTATTATTATTATCATTATTATTATTATATTATTATTGTTGTTGTTATTATTATTATTATTATTATTATATTATTATTATTGTTGTTGTTGTTATTATTATTATTATTATTATTATTATTATTATTATTATTATTATTATTATTATTATTATTATTATTTTGTTATGATTGTTGTTGTAGTAGTTGTTGTTGTTGTTATTATTATTATTATTATTATTATTATTATTATTATTATTAAAAGAAGGTTATATAACTTCGTACTTCTTTTAGGAATACTTACAAAACATTCAAATTTTCGAATAAATAGTACAAAATAGGAAGGGTCAGATAAACGTATATTTGCCACATCAGATATTAAAAAAAAAAGGCTTCGCAAATTGTACAAAACCGTTGTCTGACTCAAGTAGCTAACACTAACACTGTCGGTCTTCTTGGCGCATTGCATTACACATATCAATAATGCCAAGTTAATTTTCGCGACAGGTTGAAAATCTGGAGAGTGATAGCGACTGTAACACCCACAAAAAATAAATTGAGTTGAAGCACAATATTAATAGCTCTTATAACTGTAAATAGGGCAAAAACCTTGGACCTACTTGCAACGAATGATATTTACTTGTTTATCTTTTCTGACTTTCTTTTTCCAGGATGGTACATAAGTTATTTTTCTTTTCTTTTCTTTTCTTATCTCATAGCCCATAGTTTTGAAATTGAAAAATCGCTCCATAAAAATCTACTCAGGAAACACAACGTCAATTGTGGAATCCCTGATTGTCTTGATAAACATTCCTTTCAATCAAGTTCGTCGCTTAGATGCCACTAAAATGCTACGACTATATTGATTTTAAATCAAATCCATGAAGCCATGTGTATGAATCTGACTTATGGCATGTCATTTTAACACGTAGAATCTTTTTTGCAAGCTGTGTAACGCAAGCTAAGAAAAAAAATACCTGGTCTTAAAATCATTTATAAGCCTTTACTCTTGAAAGTAGTCTTGCCTAAAATTCATGAAATAGTTATAAACCTTTTCAAGTCAAAGTTTAAGTTGATGATAATTAGTTTCGAATCCATAGGTGATCACAATTTCCTTTTTCTGATATATATATATATATATATATATATATATATATATATATATATATATATATATGTATACACACACACATACACACATATATACACACACATACATATATATTTACACACATATACAAAAACACACATACATACATACATACATACATACATACATACATACATACATACATACATACATACATACATACATACATACATACATAACCCCAATGAGTTGAGAAGTTGTCAAGATATCAGTCATTTTGTCGATGAATTGGTTGACATGAACTCGTTCAAATCAAATTTCCTCCTCTTTTCAGAAAAAAACGATATATGCACAGATTTAAAATGGTACCAAACCGAACCAAAACTCATCCCTATATTGTCCCCTGGCTCGCATCTAACTAAAGTTTAAGCTTTCTTATTTATATTAATTGTGCAAATAGGTCCAAAAACTATTAGAACGAACACTCAACAGCTTTTTCAACGAACTCACAACGGCTCTAATGTTAATTGTGAAGTGGGCTTTTAGGTGAAAGATTCCGGGGGCTCCGAAGGTAAACATTGACCTTGGATAAGTAACCACTTAATTATCCCGTCGCGTACCGAAACTTCGGATTGAACACAGATCGCCGATATGCAGGTCGAGCGCATAGACAGTTTGCTGTCAAGGTCCTCGGAGTATCCGACGGAAAGAGAGGTCAAAATGAGGCATTTATTAATTCAAGTAAGGTTACAAGGATCCCCATTCTAAGTCCAACGAGGACCTTGTCTTATTGAAATTTTCATAGATATTGAAATTCATCTTCAAAAGTAGATTTTTACATGATATATTTTAAAAGTTTGGATTTTTATCAGAAGTTTTAGAATGTAAGAAGGGGATACAATATGCTTGTCAAATGTTGAATAAGAATACATCTTTTTTTTTCTTTCTGGAGAATAGTGCAAATGAAATTCCCGGATCGAGGAGAATGCACAAATTGTTATAACAGACTGAAACAGACTATTTAGAGAAAAAAATATTGAATTCATAGAACACCAACGCCTCTCACCCTCTCTTTGTATGACCCTGCAGCTTTATGCAGAACTGAAACATAATGTGACGGGCGAACAGAAGTCGCGGACAAAATTCACGGCGGATCAAAATCAATTTATAAGGACTTCATGTAGTTCTTCGCGTTTAAATAAATTTGTATTTTATATATAAAAAGTCATTATAGTAAGAAGATGTATGACGATGTATTTCAAGATCTCAACTTTGGGAAGAAAATATTAGTGGCCTAGTGAAAATTGAGTGAATTCTGTCGCACGATTTTAACTCCAAAGCATGACTCTGGTATCAGTCTTAAAAAAAGACATAATTCAAATCGAGGCCAATTATGAATACATATATTGGGGTAATTTGTTATTTATCTACATAACGCAACTGAATAGAATGAATTAATTATAATACGGCCGATTTAACACATTTCATGCATGTAATTCTGTGCCTCTTGCTGTTTTTTTTTTTTTTTTTTTGTTTTTTTTGTTTTTTTTTTACATATGTCAACTTCACGTGCTTCTTGAAAACAGTTATTGGTTTACGAATGCTTTTGCCGGGCCGTGTCACACGAGCAGCAGGCGAACCTACGTAAAGATGGCTGTGAGGCAGTGTATAGTTAGTCACACGTATATTATACTATGCATCACCTAGTAAAAAGTATTTAGAAAATTGTCCAGACTTACGTCAGCCATTAAAGCAGCGAGAAAATTCAGCCTGGCAAGTGCTTTTTTCAAAAAACGATTGAACTTCGCAATACATCTATACATTGCGGTTTAGCGCAACTGGATTTAACCAACAAAAAGGTGAGCTCCCTGTAGTTAGTGAAAGTTCTTCATTCTACGACCTCTAGTTTCTATTTCTGGAACTCTTTGGCATCACATGTCTCTAAATGCTGGACTCCCAGGTTATTTTGTAAACTGACCAGAGACTTCCGTTTTCAAACACTTACAGAAAACCCTGCCAAATATACGAAAACAAGAGCACTCGAGTACGATAAAGAAAATTCTAAAACCACTTTCCGTAAGCTTCAGTCTTTCCAAGCCTGCGCAACAACATACAATAAAATATAAGCAACCAATAGATATATAGGCTCAACCATGAAATTAGAATTTAACTCCCAAGAGTATTATTATTTTAGCAATAAAGCTCAACTCAGTCATTTAAAAGCTAGATTATTTTATGATATTGGCGTACTATTTATTTATTTATTTATTTATTTATTTATTTATTTATTTATTTATTTATTTATTTCATATTATATTTAACTCTCATCATGGGTGTTCCTGAACAACGTACAATGAGCATTTGGGCCTCACCTACAAGGAATTTACAGATTTTTGGAAGGCAAAGAAACAAATAGAACTAAACCGAAATTATTGATCAAACACGTCCATTTTTGCAGTGTAAATATGCAAAAAGTGTTTTAGTAAATCGTTATCCTTTTTCTGTATAAGCTGGAGAACTATATGTGTTTTCGTAGAGGGTATACTAAAATAGAAATGTTTAGCTAAAGCAGGAAAGGAATTCTTTTAGGATGGAATAGTTGATAGACATATGGTAACCGATTCGTGCGAAAGGAATAGTTTCTCACAATGTCTTGACAAATCTAACTGCATTTTTTTTTTTTTTACACAAATGTCATTTAAATATGGCCAGGCGTCAGTTTCACGACAAGCCTTGAATAACTGAAGTCTGGCACAAAGACTTTTCATCTATCAAACCTTAGTCTAATTCAAATTTCATACTATCATATCACAGGACCTAAGACTCATTTATTAAGTCCAGACTTAACTACATTTGGGTACAATCGGGACCGTGACATTCTTTGTCAATACAGAAATATCTGTGCCAGGCCCAGATCCACTATAGCAGTTCTGAACATCTATACATAGTCACATTCAGATTATGGCGTGTTTATTTTTATATTTATTTTTATTTTGGTTCTTTTTTTATACGCGGTATTACATATTTATATACAACAAGTTTTATTAATGTGCATTATGTCATTGAACTGAACAATTTCATTTCAATTCATATGAATTAAAAAATAGACCATATAAATAATAAATGAATACCAATTAAATAAAATCTGATTCCATATAAATGTTTCAGCTTAATGATTTATGATGCAAACAAATAGAAAATATTGCATCTAAATGGAAAAGTATAGCATAACAATTGATTATTTGGGGGAGGGATTGTCTACTTTAAATAAATATTATTGCAGTTAAATATGTAGTATCTGTTATATATGGAAATAAACATTCTACATATTAATGACAATTAGGCCAATTACATGTAAGAAAATTATAATTTGAATGACCAAATATTTAAGTGAAATAATTTAATAGCCTATGTAAAAGACTGCCATTCAATTTTCCCATGTTTGACACGTCATGTTTAAGTACGCTACCTATATTTATCACGAAAGCTGTTTAGTTCTAGTCGAAACTTAGCAACTATTGAAATAAGAAACAATTAATATACAGAACGATTATTTTACAAAGTAAGCGCAAGAACTGTCGATGCCATGGAATTGTTTTAAAGTCTATTATTGTTATCGAATCATTTTTACTGAATGACACTGAAAAAGTAATGCTTACATTGATTAATTATATGTTTTAATCAACGTTGCTACTTTGAAACTCTTAATGTTTATCTACCTTGTACATACATTTAAATAACGAAAGTTATTCCAGTCATTATCAGCACCCAATTTTTGTCAAAATATTTATGGCACAACAGCTTTTTAAACTTTATTATGTAATAAAGCATGCATTAACTTTTCTATGTTCGTCTATACTTCAATTTCTTTGCAAGGAAAATTACTGCCGGGTCACCAAGTGCAATGATGAGTAAAGAGTCCCATCATGGAAAAGTTTTCTCGTTTATATTAATTATTGAAATCTGTTCTTCTTATACGGAACCAACACGTGTAATATACTGACGGATTTAAAAAAAAAAAAAAAAAAAAAAAAAAAAAAAAAAAAACTTCCACAGATGATTCACCCGTATTTAAACAAACATCGACAGTGTAAATTTTTCTCATACGACTTCTTTGATTCCAGCTTTGAGAGAGTTTGACTGTTGGCGTTCTAATACATGATATGGATTTTTTAAAAATTTGTAAACAAAAAAATAAAATCTCGATCTTATTCAGAACGGCACATCAAAATACCCAACTAGTCTCCTTGTGGTCCGGTACAAGTTTGAACATCACAACCGTTATAGGTCGCTTTTTTTTTCTTTCTATATAACTCATCCCGGTATCGATTCATTTTAACTCCACCCCGCACCCCACTCCACCCCAAAAAGAAATTTAAAATTTCTCACAATTTTGGTGCCTGGAAGAGATCTAACCAATTCTGCAAAAGTATCATTATGTCTAGTACCAAACGTAGTATTGGACATCATTGTTAGGATGACAGAATTTATCTCGTGTCCTTTACTTTGACTATTCGGCTCTTCGCGTGATGTGACCCAGAACAATCATATGGTTAGGTTTGGTTTTGTGGCGTTTAACGCCATTTTGCAGTACATGATAGGCTATACACAGCGGCCAGTATATTTGGTGGAGGAGCAGCCTGGGAAGACCCCGTTGGTCAAGCAGAGAATCAAACTCACGCAGACAGAGGTGAGATGTATGAGTGATCTCTAAAGGCGAGCGCAAGACCACTCGGTCACCAGGGGCTCCGAACAATCGTATATAAAACAACATCTATGTTTAAGTAACTCATGGAATGTCCACTACTTAAACACAGGTCACGGCACAAAACCACAGGCTTTAAACAGATAGTATACGATGGGTAAAATAGGGAATGGTTACTATTTAAGATTTAAAGTATTGATACGAAGTTGTCACAGGCAGTTTTTTTTTTTATTTTGTAATTTCTTTAATCCATCGATCGACTTTATGGATTAAAATAATTCAGCTCGCAACCTATTTCATTGATCTGTTCTATCGATTAGGTCTGATTTGAACCCCAAACAAGCATATAAGCATTTGTTCTCCTTTTTGGAGAAATTTGTTAACATCTCTTTTAAAATTTAAGCTCGTAGCGACTATGTGATCATCAGAAAGCATAATTTACTCTGACATTACAATATATGTTTAAAAGCATCATTTTTGTGTATTATTCATATTTATGTACAAATTATAGCGGACTCGGAAAACGATGTAATGGACGATCTCCAAATCTTTACTAATTGGGTAAGGCTAGGACTAAATCTTTACTAATTGGGTAAGGTTAGGACTAAATCTTTACTAATTGAGTAAGGTTAGGACTAAATCTTTACTAATTGGGTAAGGTTAGGACTAAATCTTTACTAATTGGGTAAGGTTAGGACTAAATCTTTACTAATTGGGTAAGGTTAGGACTAAATCTTTACTAATTGGGTAAGGTTAGGACTAAATCTTTACTAATTGAGTAAGGTTAGGACTAAATCTTTACTAATTGGGTAAGGTTAGGACTAAATCTTTACTAATTGGGTAAGGTTAGGACTAAATCTTTACTAATTGGGTAAGGTTAGGACTAAGTCTTTACTAATTGTGTAAGGTTAGGACTAAATCTTTACTAATTGGGTAAGGTTAGGACTAAATCTTTACTAATTGGGTAAGGTTAGGACTAAATCTTTACTAATTGGGTAAGGTTAGGACTAAATCTTTACTAATTGGGTAAGGTTAGGACTAAATCTTTACTAATTGTGTAAGGTTAGGACTAAATCTTTACTAATTGGGTAAGGTTAGGACTAAATCTTTACTAATTGGGTAAGGTTAGGACTAAATCTTTACTAATTGGGTAAGGTTAGGACTAAATCTTTACTAATTGGGTAAGGTTAGGACTAAGTCTTTACTAATTGTGTAAGGTTAGGACTAAATCTTTACTAATTGGGTAAGGTTAGGACTAAATCTTTACTAATTGGGTAAGGTTAATACTAAACTGAAGAAGTAAAACAGGAGACTCTACAAAATACCTGCTAGATTACACCTGACGACCAGCTCCCAAACCTTTTTGAAATTCTTGAGTTTATTTATTTATTTATTTATTAGGAGGAAACTTCCTAACTTTTGAATTGGCTATAGTCAAGAACTAAAACTAACTATAAAAGCCATATAATGGTTTTGCGGTCGATTTTTTGGACAATTTTCAATGCGCATAGAAGGTAGCACGAGGCTCCGTATAAATCCGATGCCCCTTCCCGTATGTCGTAAGAAGCGACTAATGGAGACAAGAGATGCGGTAGCGCAGTGGTTAGCATGCCGAATCCCAAACTTCATAAGTTCCGGTGTTTTTCAAAAGCTATCGCTTCTATTTTGACATTATGGGATTGCGGACTACATGCAAGATTTAATTACCTCTGAAACTGAAGAGCTTGACAACATACAAAACTACGCACCTTCGAAACTGAAGAGTTGACAACTGAAGTGCTCCAATACGCATGGGCTATTTTACCTTTTATAAAAACACATGTTCGCACATTTTCACGAAGAATTTTATTTAGTTTAAAGTACAATCAAGAAATATATTAGATTGGTCTTCACAACTCGTAAAAATAAACAAAGTAATGTGGCCAAGTGTTGGAACTATTTTGTTACTCTGCATATAAAAGCGTTATCTCCGAGTTGGTCGGAGTAGGGATAATATCCAAAATTGGATAGTAAATCGCCAGAGAGCAGAGGAGCTTACTTAGCGGCGATTGTGCAGAGTGGCCGAACCCGTGACCGAAATAGGGCGGGTTTCAAATCCTACCATTGGATCAGCCCGGTTCGGCTACCGTGGTGTGTCCTTGGGCAAGGCACTTTACTCCAATTGCATCGTCACTAAATAAACTACTTGTGTTGCTGTGCGATAAAACACCAAACCAAACGAAAACCAAATCCATATAAACCAGCACTATGTACTCTTTCAGTGTGAATGCAGCCATTAGTATGCGCTACTCAAAGATAATCTAGTTGGTATTTGTTGACCGGTATTATAGCGCTTTAATCCATAAGTGATTTCAACTGATATTGAAGAAAAGTGGGTACAAGTATTGAGCTATAAATTAAAAGGGATTTCCAATTATAATAGCTGCTTCTCACTTGAATGAGAAAGAGTTTGGTCAATACAACATATTAGTATATGGTCAATACAACATATTAGTATATGGTCAATACAACATATTAGTATATGCACATCCAACATATTAGTATATGGTCAATACAACATATTAGTATATGGTCAATACAACATATTAGTATATGCACACCCAACATATTAGTATATGGTCAATGCAACATATTAGTATATGGTCAATACAACATATTAGTATATGCACATCCAACATATTAGTATATGGTCAATACAACATATTAGTATATGGTCAATACAACATAGTAGTATATGGTCAATACAACATATTAGTATATGGTCAATACAACATATTAGTATATGGTCAATACAACATATTAGTATATACACACCCAACATATTAGTATATGGTCAATACAACATATTAGTATATGGTCAATGCAACATATTAGTATATGGTCAATACAACATATTAGTATATGGTCAATACAACATATTAGTATATGGTCAATACAACATATTAGTATATGCACACCCAACATATTAGTATATGGTCAATACAACATATTAGTATATGGTCAATACAACATATTAGTATATGGTCAATACAACATATTAGTATATGGTCAATACAACATATTAGTATATGGTCAATACAACATATTAGTATATGCACACCCAACATATTAGTATATGGTCAATACAACATATTAGTATATGCACACCCAACATATTAGTATATGGTCAATACAACATATTAGTATATGCACACCCAACATATTAGTATATGCACATCCAACATATTAGTATATGCACATCCAACATATTAGTATATGCACACCCAACACTAAATGATGATCATTTACGTCGATTCATCGCTCCAAAGTTCCAGTGTGATATTCCTGGAGTATTGACTTCGTGAACCAACGCGTTATTATGACACGCTGGGTGAACATATGAAGTTGGTTCGGTTATTTTGGACAATGTTAACACTTCGTATGTGCAGATCTGCAAATGTCAATTTTTTGTGAGGTGATGCTACGTCTCCTTTTTTGCTTTATATAAGTATAGTAAAAAAAAAAAAAAAAAAAAAAAAAAACGATTTACAATATAAAATATCTAACTCGTATGACTTTGTGTATAATTATAAATCCCATGAGTCTAAATTGCATCATATTTAATATCATAGTTTTCACCCCATCAGCTTTTACCTTTTAAATTTCATGAATATAGATATCAATGGATTAAAAAAGATATTATTGATATGGTGAATAATCCTGTATATATCAATGAGTTGACAAAAATGATGAATGCACTAGCGTCACATATTTGGCACTGTGTATATCCAACATAAGTACGGTTCCTTTAGAACGTCTTTTATATCTATTTCCCTAACATTATCCTTTTTGTGCTCAGAACATACCGTATATACTCGTTTGTAAGTCAGGTCTAACTGCAAACAACATAGACCATAATCTGCCGACGCATTATTCTGTTTGTTCTATTGATTACTCCTAAGCAATTGCATAGACCCGGATCATTATGTGGCGGTAGATCTGGGTGTATGCAGTTTGAAGTTTGACCGGATTTATGAACGTTTATATACGGTAGATCTTAAAGAATCGGTTTAATGTAATTATTAAAGTACGGTTATGAATGCTGCTGAAGGTCAGTTTAGCGGTGTTACAAGGTGATAGACACTGATTAGACGTACGGAATGATACGGGTTACAGTGTTACAAGGTGATAGACACTGATTAGACGTACGGTATTATGCGGGTTACAGTGTTACAAGGTGATAGACAGTGGTCAATGTCATATTTCTTTATCTTTTATCCTAGAGGAGTACATCTTTTATCTTATTCTGAAGAGTTTATCTTGCTAAAGATTTTAGCATTTATTTTACCGTTAACTGTGTAAGTTTTACTCGGCACTATATAGCCATGATTGTACTGATGTGCCGTACACTAGACATACATACATACATACATACATACATACATACATACATACATACATACATACATACATACATACATACAGGGCCGTCGCTAGTTTGCGCTGGACGAAACGGTGCCCCGGGCGAGCGCCCCCCAGTCGGAAAAAAGTAATGCAAACTCCGCGAAACGACACCCCCTCAGGCTTGGCGCCCCGGGCGGTCGCACGTATCCCCCGCACCTTACTACAGCCTTGCATACATACATACATACATACATACATACATACATACATACATACATACATACATACATACATACATACATACATACATACATACATACATACATACATACATGAAAATAATAGACTTGCTCTCTATGAATGTTCGACATAATGTTTTTTGCATACGGGTACTCTGCGGTGATCCTTCATTCGGCTGAGCTTAAAACTTGGTCTTTATCCTTATGACGGTAATTGACAAATCGCGACATCAGAGATAATCACGCCTGCCTGATAATTAACAAAGCAGTTTTTCTAAAGTTACAGATGTTCTTTTGACAATTTTACGACTTTATTATATAGTAATAGTTGGTTCATAGTGAACGTTTCACGAAAATTGTGTAAAAGATAGTGAAGTTAAAACAGTTTGATTTGTTGCATGCTATAGAGTAAAACTGATCAAGGCGTTCGACCATCACTCAACTCAAGCATGACACGCTAAATGGTCAGACTGGTCAAGGCGTTCGACCATCACTCAACTCAAGCATGACACGCTTAATGGTGAGACTAGTCTAGCACACCGAACATTAATTCAAACAGAGCTCGACTTGAGAGAGGGCAGCAGTCGATTTTAATTTTGAATAAACAATGCTTAACTGACGGCTGGTGGTGGTAGATGGAGCCTGTGGCTTCGTCAATTACGTTTAAGACCAAAACTGTGCCAAACCAAGCGTACAATTTGTCGATAGAATGTTCCAAAAGTGATATAAAATGCATTTTCGTTAAAATTTTCAATGTCAATATATGAATTTAGGCAGTACTTGCTTCGTTTGTTAGCATTATTGTAGGTACAACGGAATAGACAGTTCTTTGACGCATCAGATGTGGAACTCATTAATAAAAGTATTTAAAAAATAAACAACAACGAACAGTGGTGCATAACGTCACAAAAAAAACTTTATGAGTAACAACGTACAATTCTGGACCTAAAATGAAATAAGACCAACTGAATAGATCACAAAGGTAACGTTAAACGATTAATATAAATGGGGTGGAGATTGCATTCGATATACCCCGTCGTTCAGAAGCTATTCATTGAACGGGAAGATAAACTTGAGTGGCTCTAAAGGTTTACCTGTGACGATTGCGAAGGTGTGAAAGGTATTACGGGTGAATAGAGTTGTAATCAAGGCGTAATCCATAAAGGACTCAAAGTATGTGTGCATTACATGCACGTGTTGTATACACTTCAAATAGTTACTGTCAACACCCGGCTAAAGTCGCCAGAAGATTTTTTACAAGTATACATTTGTTCATTTTGATACACCCAGTAACACGATTTTTAAAAAATGTTTTGTTGACGCATGTCAAAGTTTCCACTCGATAAGTTTCCTTCTTTGAAAGGAAAAAATTAAATTGTCTGCAAGTGTATTCTCTAACATATTAGTCTATGATTTTAACACTAGCAAATCCAAGCAGCCATTATGGCTCGGAGATTAAAAACAATGAAGATATGTATAGCCCTATAAACTGTAATTGTTCCGAAACGTAACACTGATAATGACTAAATTAAATATGAAACTTGTGAAGTTACGAAACAAATGAAGCATAAAAGTTGCTTTGTAATAGTTTTAAATTCTCGATACAATAGAACTGAAAACTCAGAGCACTTCGGGACCCAATTTTTTTTTCTCTAGTTTTCGGTACTTTAGAGCTTTCTTTTCCAACATACAAGAGAATGCTTTACACCGAGCGAGTCAGTGGTGGTGAGTATTCGAGTGATTGATGTTTGCGTTAAAGTCATTTGAGTAGTGGTGCGTATTCGTGTGATTCATGTTTGAGTCAAAGTCATTTTGAGTTGTGTGAGTATTCGAGTGATTGATTTTTTACTTAAGTTCATTTGAGTAGTGGTGAGTATTCGAGTAATTGATGTTTGAGTTCAGGTTTTACTGGGTTCATTTGATCACATGATCAGGAATCCATAGTGTTGTCATGAAATAATTCCTGGTGTCTGTCAATCAGTGGATATGTAAGTACTTTAGAGTTGAATTACTCTGTAGTTAACCCAACAATTCCTTCAAGTTTAGTTATAAATACAATCTTTGAATAGTATTGTTTTTTGTTTTGGGAGAAATTTGTGTCATTAATAGCATTGCTACATACATTTTCCTTATTTTCACCATTAAATACGGTAATTACAATACAGAGAATCGAAGTATAGAAAAGTGTATCAGGTGTACATGTGTAGTAAACCAAATGATTTCACCTGACAGAAACATGATTCAAACCCGTGTTTAGTTATGGATAAAATCCACTGCTGGAATACGAGCCAGGGTTCTAACCTAAGGAGAATCGCTGGTCATCACTAACCAAAGGAGGATCTCTGGTCATCACTTTTGTGAAACCTCAGAGCATTTGAATTTTTGAAGCAGCCATACTGAAGCATTGCTCAGAGGCAAAACAATCCAAACAGCACAAAGTGATTTATTGGTTGCTTTGCATTTTATAACACAAAGCTCTGCAAAAAATATGCCCTAAAAGAAGGAGCATTACATAGAAACAAACAGGAAATTATGCCCTGTCGTCTATGTCCTTGAAAAAACTTCACAACGAGTATGTTTGTTAGTTGAACATACATAACTATATTCTCACATTTGTACGTCAAGATCAGTACCTCTTGATCGGTGGGTTGTTTTCTTCTTCTTCTTTGTTTTTTAAAAATCGTTTTTACTAAGATCGTAGCTGTCGTTTTAGGGATACAGATGGTGGAGCCGATTTACCGTAAACTTTCTTATACTGTTGTTGGTCATATTTGCTTTCTTTTACAGCAATTATATTCCTTTAGATTGTTTGCTTCGCTTTTATAATTTAATGGGAGAAGTATGTCGTAATTAATCATAACAACGCAAAATTTTTCTGAAAGTTCATAACGCTGCGCTGCCTAGATACAATGAGTGAAGTCATATAGATGAGGTAATAAGGGGTTACGTCATAATGAGTTGTGCTGTAATATACAGATGTCAGCACCCAACATCCTTAATTCTTAAATCTAGCAATCTGCTGATTCGACGGAATTCAGTGTCTTTTAAGTTTGACCATTAAAATTTAATCCAGAAAGCTATCAAAACATATTTTGTACATTACAAATACGTGTCAGTTTTTGTGATATGTCGGAAGGAAAAGATTTTTACTTTGACCAACTGTTGCATTCATTTGTTTGCCATTGCAGCATAGGTTTTGAACAGGGCTACATTATGTTAGTGAACAACAGATAAAATTGTCTTCTGAATGACATAAAAGAATTTCATAATATGCTTGAAAGAAGGCTTGATACTATTTGTCCAGAATAATTGCTTCCGTATCCCTTTGACTGCCAAAGGTATTCATGGGATAGAGATAAGAGATACAGAAAATTAATCGCGACAAGGTAAGATCACGGTAAATACGACACCCAAGGAGATGGGTACTATTCATTTTGTATTTGCTCTTATGTGAAAGGCACTGAGATAACTCTTTTAATCGTGTGCTCGTCAGTATTCATAATTGTCAATACAAACTATTACAATAGCATGTTCTTCAACATACCGTCTATACTCGCGTATAATCGCGGTCTAAATGCAAACAGCATAGACACTGATCTGCCGTCGCATAATGCGCATGCAGATCTGGGTCTATGTTGTTTGTTCTACTGATTAGTCCTTACAAACTGCATAGACCCAGATCTGCCGTCGCATAATGCGCATGCAGATCTGGGTCTATGCAGTTTGTAGTTGGTATATACGGTACTTCTAGATGAATTAATCAAAACATTTGACATGGCTTTTTCAACACACTCGTAGGCATTCAGAATAAATAATAATAATTAAAAATATGAATAGATCCTGTACAAATGTTTCGATCCAAGTGTCTATGTTATTTTTCTTCCCCTCTTTTCGTTCTCCTTCCCCATCTTCTCTTTCCTCCTCTACCTCTTCTCTCCTTTTCCTTCTTCTTCTACTTCTTATTCTTCGTTGTCGCAGAAGTAGTATTAGGGGTTGTAAAATTAGTATCATAGACAACATTTCATTTGTTGAAAATTTTGAAGGAAAGTATCAGTATCAGTCATTACAATAGTGGTAGTAGTTGTAGTAGTAGTAGCAGCAGTAGTAGTAGTTGGAGTAGTAGTAGCAGTAGTAGTAGTAGCAGCAGTAGTAGTAGTTGGAGTAGTAGTAGTAGCAGCAGTAGTAGTAGTAGCAGCAGCAGTAGTAGTTGGAGTAGCAGTAGTAGTAGTAGTAGCAGCAGTAGTAGTAGTAGTAGCAGCAGTAGTAGTAGTTGGAGTAGTAGTAGCAGCAGTAGTAGTAGTAGCAGCAGTAGTAGTAGTAGCAGTAGTAGTAGTAGCAGCAGTAGTAGTAGTTGTAGTAGTAGCAGTAGTAGTAGTAGTAGTAGCAGCAGTAGTAGTAGTAGTAGTAGTAGCAGCAGTAGTAGTAGTAGTTGTAGTAGTAGTAGTAGTAGTAGTAGTAGTAGTAGTAGTAGCAGTAGTAGTAGTAGTAGTAGTAGTAGTAGTAGTAGTTGTAGTAGTAGCAGTAGTAGTAGTAGCAGCAGTAGTAGTAGTTGTAGTAGTAGCAGTAGTAGTAGTAGTAGTAGTAGCAGCAGTAGTAGTAGTAGTAGTAGTAGCAGCAGTAGTAGTAGTAGTTGTAGTAGTAGTAGTAGTAGTTGTAGTAGTAGTAGTAGCAGCAGTAGTAGTAGTAGTAGTAGTAGTAGTAGCAGCAGTAGTAGTAGTAGCAGTAGTAGTAGTAGCAGCAGTAGTAGTAGTTGTAGTAGTAGCAGTAGTAGTAGTAGTAGTAGCAGCAGTAGTAGTAGTAGTAGTAGTAGCAGCAGTAGTAGTAGTTGTAGTAGTAGTAGCAGCAGTAGTAGTAGTAGCAGCAGTAGTAGTAGTAGCAGCAGTAGTAGTAGTAGTAGCAGCAGTAGTAGTAGTTGGAGTAGTAGTAGCAGCAGTAGTAGTAGTTGGAGTAATACATGAGACCTAATAGTTTTTTCTGCATGAAGTGAGAGTAAACTTGTACAGACGAAAATGCTCTGCTGAAGCGTTTAGTGCTAAAAGTAAGTCAATAAAATAGTTCGACATTTTACGGATTAATTTATTTAGACAAAATGTCAACCTTTTCTCTATTTTTGATAATTTCAGAAACTGATTAATGTTTAGGTTATTTTATTTATTTCAGATACTTTCTTTTTAAACAAATCATTGATATTTGTAAGTTTTCTTTGAATTCAACTTTGCAATTCGATTGGTTTCTGATAAATGTCGGTATGTTTGTATTTTGGAAGACACTGGATTTGGGTCACTTTACTGCATCATGTTGGGATAGCAACTGTTTGACTGCACTATTTTACAACTAATATCACTGACAAATTACCAACAACTCAGAAGATGAATTTCACCTTGCATAATTTCTAAAAAAAATAAGGTTCATGTGCCCTTCTTGGTCATTACACCATGTATATTGGCCATATGACTTCCAATGAGCACAGCAGAAACCATACATTGCAACCAACCCCAACTGATAGCAGTGCCCAGATCATAGTAATGTAATTACAAATAAGTAAAAAATATTTAATTAATTGCCACTCAAATAAGCAATTTAATTGTTTTAGTTTCCAAAACTTTACCAGAAAATGACAAAGCTGAAAACATTTCCAAACAAGTTTGATACAACCGCTATAAATGTACATGAGATCACATGTACAGGAGTCTTCACACTATAGTGTCCATCTAATCAAACCATAGTGGTCACTAATATTACGTATGAGTAACTTCAACTTTACAATTACATGTTAATTCAAAACATATTCTGGATCTTCTAGACTTTTTTTGTCAATTTTTTGTGAAGTTTTGAAAACTAACATTAAAATAAATTGCTTGTTCTTTTGGCGATTAATTAACTATTTATACCTATTTGTAACTACAATAATGTAATCTAGGTACTCCTATCAGTCAGAATTATTTACAATGTATAGCAATCTAGGTACTCCTATCAGTTAGAATTATTTACAATGCATATTAATCTAGGTACGCATATCAGTTAGAATTATTTACAATGTATAGTAATCTAGGTACTCCTATCAGTCAGAATTATTTACAATGTATAGTAATCTAGGTACTCCTATCAGTCAGAATTATTTACAATGTATAGTAATGTAGGTACTCCTATCAGTCAGAATTAATTACAATGCATAGTAATCTAGGTACTCCTATCTGTTAAAATTATTTACAATGTATAGTAATCTAGGTACTCCTATCTGTTAAAATTAATTACAATGTATAGTAATCTAGGTACTCCTATCTGTTAAAATTAATTACAATGTAAAGTAATCTAGGTACTCCTATCAGTTAGAATTAATTACAATGTATAGTAATCTAGGTACTCCTATCTGTTAAAATTAATTACAATGCATAGTAATCTAGGTACTCCTATCTGTTGAAATTAATTACAATGTATGGTTTCTGCTGTGCTCATTGGAAGTCGTATGGCCAAAATACCTGGTGTAATGACCAAGAAGGGCACATAAACCTTAGTTCATCAATAAGCCATCTGAACAGCTCTGGTCTCTTTGCGTGCAGCAGAATTTCTGTCGGTTGAAAACCAAGAGTGGTCGGGTTGACCAATAAGCCACGTTGTTTGAAACCATTCACTTCGTTCTATTTGCCAAATGGAGCAGAGCGCAATGAACTCTGGGAGATAATGGCTTGAAACTGTTACAATTTACGTCAGCATCCCCCGCCCCATAAAAAAATAAATGAAAAAAGAGTATTTAGAATGCAAGAGGTGAAGTGGTCTTTAAGCTGGAAAGACGAAGAAACCTGAAAAAGCCACTCTTAGCTAAGTGTACGTAGATGGCAGGTGATTTTTTGTTTGTTTGTTTTTTTTTTTCATGGGTTTAACGCCATTTTTCATCACATGATAGGCTGGCTATACATGGCGTCTAGTATATCTGGTGGAGGAAGAATCCGGGAAAACCCGGGAAGCTACTAGCAAGCTTTCTCACATACCCACGTTGGCCGAGTCTGAGACTCGAACACACGCGGACAGAGGTGAAATGTCAGTGACCTATCGGCCACCCGTGGCCCCGATTGCAGGTGATGTTTCCTTAGAATACCTCATGATATTAAAAGATTAAAACATGTACCCTAATTACCGCGAACAGAAAGTTATTCTCTATTAAGTTTTTTAATTTTACACCATGACACGCGTGATTTTTAGCAACTATCAGACCTTAACTTTGTCAATCACAGACACTACAAGAACAGAAATAATATATTTCGTGACAAGATTTAAAAATTGTCCAAACTTAATTCAGTGTATATATAGATATCATTCATATTGATTGGTATCTACATTGATTGAGAATACACAATGGTGGCACATAGATGGAAATGAGATAGGCCTATATCTTATCAAAATACTCCTTAATGAGTGGATATACACAGGTTAACGGCAGGGTTACACAAGTAATCAGTGAAGTCAGAAATTGTGCTATACAGCTTATCTCTACCTTTCAAATTATCTGATTATGACGTAGGCATAATTTCATGCACTGTCACTGTATGTTTTATTCCTTTTTTCGTGCATATGTATCTAAAAAGGGAAAATAATCATATGAGTGACACATCTCCACTCTCTTTGTAAATTTGTTGCTTGCTCGCACGACCTCTGTTTCGTTTTACTGTTTGTTGTCTATCTGTCTCCCGATAACAAATGGGGGGGGGTGAGATCCTTTGATCTGCGATTTTCAGCCATGTACTACGGAACAGAATCCAAGCACCCAATACACGGAATTATTTCTATCTCAAATTACTAAACACTTAAACGTGGGAAATCCAAGAATTCCTTATATAAGAAATTTGACAGGGGCCAATTTACGAAACTAATCCATGGTACCATAAAATCACGTGAATACGGCTTAATATGAATGACGCATGTACCTAATAACTGCCTAATGCATAGATCCTACCTGTCAATCAAATCGACGAGTACTGACCAATCAGATTAGAGCGTTTGACAAATATCTTCCCAACACCCATTACCCAGAATCAAAGAAATAATCACTAAAATCTAACAAAGCTAAATACAAAGACGTAAATAAAAAAATAAAAAAGCTAAATACAAAGAAGTAAGAACATATAGCACATATGACATATTCTAGGTTTCTTACAACACAGTTTTTTTTTTATTTCTGTGCCCTATCCACAAAGAATTACATCTTGGAACATTCCAAATCGTGTCTAAAAACTCGTAAATGTTATATATTATGCAATAAACAAAAACTCCTGCACAGTCAAGCTTGGATTACTGCCTTCAACGAACTGTAAAATTTTTGGAAGTATCAATTACAACCACCCAGAATTTTATTCTCAATACTATGTATTGTGTCCAAGTACGATTCGATAGCGAGGTCAAAGGTAAAATGGACGAGTACACTTGTTGAATCTCAGTGGCGGATCAAGAGCGGGGTAAGGGACGTTTTTTTTTTTTTTTTTTTTTCCTTTTCCTATTTAAGGTAGATCTATACTTAAAATAGATGACCAGTTTGCGACAAGTTTCACGTCATCAATAAACCGGTCAAGTGTGTGTTTTTGTTTTTTGTTTTTTTTGTTATTACGTTCAAGTAGTTAGTTGAATTATTAATTAACAGAAACAAATGCTTTAATGAAATATTTACCTGGATTAGAAGTGATTTTATGTTAAACAAGTAATTTTATATTTTTAAAATATGTCGCTAAGCAATTTGTAAATTTGTTTCATAGACTGATTCATTTTCTAAGTAAAATGTCTCATCAAGTCACGTATACCTGACAAATTAAGAAAATTTTGATCTGCGTGTTGGTACATCCGTTACGTGCAGCATACCAACATTGATGTAGGTATATTTCGAGCACTGTGACATTTGCATATTCTTTCGTTTTTTAAAAATATCTCTGCAGAATTGTTAAAACTTATGGATGTGAGAAATAGATAAAATGTAACAACTCTTATCTTGGCACAAATCCTATTGACTCGTATGTAAAATCCGATTGAGAGGGTCATATTACAATGGCACCCATAGTGTAAAAACTAGTTTGTTTACCTCTCCCTCAACCTCTCCCCACCCACCGCCCACACCATTTCCCATTTTATTTTCAATTTGACGTACCGTATATACACGCGTATAATCTAATACCAACTGCAAACTGCATAGACCCAGATCTGCCGTCGCATAATGCTCCGGCAGATCTGGCTCTATGCAGTTTGTAAGGACTAATCAGTAGAACAAACAACATAGACCCTGATCTGCCGGCGCATTATGTGACGGCAGATCAGGGTCAATGTTGTTTGCATTTGGACGCGGATTATACGCGAGTATATACGGTACTTACAACGGTCCAATCTACAATTTATATCGATATAACGATTTTTGGATGTAATCATGTAAGCAATTGGAGTAGTAACTCCACTACTTTCGAACAGCACAATTTCACTGCAAAACAGAGAAACTTTGCTATTTTAGCCAAAAGGAACTTTCCCCTCTCAAAGACGAGGACAAAATTAGGCATCCGCTTCTGAATCTTCGTGTGCATATAGTTTATACGTCCTTGAGTTGACGAGTTAGACACATGATCACATAGAAAAAACCTCGTGAAGTGAACTCATTCGTTTTCATTATACCGTCAAGTGAGTGTGCTAAAAGGAAAATGATACGTGAATTTTAATGTGAAACACGGTAAAATCTAAACAGACCTTGATCTACAGAGAAAACCCTTGCATCGTATCTTTGACCGTACCTTCAATTTATTGTGCAGCAGTGCCTACTGGAAAGCAGGTCAAAACAGGGCATGTGTACGATAACTCCAGCTGAATTGTTAATTTTAAATACAAGTTTCTAAACCATTTTGTCAGGTAAACACAATAAGCCATTATCTGAACTGATATCTTTTTGTGCAACAATGTATCACATTACAATGCGAAATGTTTGATATCCTATTTCTGTTCATTCATCAGTGACTACTACATTTTTATAAACACAATCAAATTGGACAAAGACGGGCCCGTTTTGTTCGTGAATGGAATCAAGCCAAAAAGTTAATGTTGACTAACACTGTTAGGTCCCTCAAAACAATAAAGATTATATCTTCCCCGGGGTTTCATTAGCTATCCACCCCCACCCCATCCCAATGTGCCCACGTTCCCACTTATTTTGCCTCGCCCCTGTGGGATTGGTAATATTCTGAAAGCATAGACAACAAACACACAATCTACACACTCAACCTACACATATATACTATGCAGGTGTGTGTATGCAAGTGTCTGCGTATTTGAATATGTGCATTTAAAATCAGTTTAAATATATTTGAAATGTGCAGATACTATTTGTGAATAATCTTGGAATTTAAACAAAAAAATATCAAAAATTTAACAGCTCGGAAATTTCCTCATGTAGGGTAATTTATATCAAACAGTATTGTATTCATGTTTCCATGTGGAGCTTTCTTACATAAACTAAATTTCATTGAACAAAAACATTTTGAAAGTTGCATGCTCGAATTTCTTATGGGGGACTTTTCTCGTTCGAATAACCTCAGACTATGTCTTAATAATCAGGCAAATTACCTCAGACTATGTCTTAATAATCAGTTAAATTACCCCAGACTATGTCTTAATAATCAGGCAAATTACCTCAGACTATGTCTTAATAATCAGTTAAATTACCCCAGACTATGTCTTAATAATCAGGCAAATTACCTCAGACTATGTCTTAATAATCAGGCAAATTACCTCAGACTATATCTTATTAATCAGGTAAATTACCCCAGACTATGTCTTAATAATCAGTTAAATTACCCCAGACTATGTCTTAATAATCAGTTAAATTACCCCAGACTATGTCTTAATAATCAGTTAAATTACCCCAGACTATGTCTTAATAATCAGTTAAATTACCCCAGACTATGTCTTAATAATCAGGCAAATTACCCCAGACTATGTCTTAATAATCAGGTAAATTACCTCAGACGTTGTCTTAATAATCAGGCAAATTACCTCAGACTATGTCTTAATAATCAGTTAAATAACCTCAGACTATGTCTTAATAATCAGTTAAATTATCCCAGACTATGTCTTAATAATCAGGCAAATTACCCCAGACTATGTCTTAATAATCAGGCAAATTACCTCAGACTATGTCTTAATAATTAGGCAAATTACTTCAGACTATGTCTTAATAATCAGTTAAATTACCCCAGACTATGTCTTAATAATCAGGTAAATTACCTCAGACGATGTCTTAATAATCAGGCAAATTACCTCAGACTATGTCTTAATAATCAGGCAAATTACCTCAGACTATGTCTTATTAATCAGGCAAATTACCTCAGACTATGTCTTATTAATCAGGCAAATTACCTCAGACTATGTCTTAATAATCAGGCAAATTACCTCAGACTATGTCTTAATAATCAGGCAAATTACCTCAGACTATGTCTTAATAATCAGGCAAATTACCTCAGACGATGTCTTAATAATCAGGCAAATTACCTCAGACTATGTCTTAATAATCAGGCAAATTACCTCAGACTATGTCTTAATAATCAGGCAAATTACCTCAGACTGTATCTTAATAATCAGGCAAATTACCTCAGACTATGTCTTAATAATCAGGCAAATTACCTCAGACTATGTCTTAATAATCAGGCAAATTACCTCAGACTATGTCTTAATAATCAGATAAATTACCCCAGACTATGTCTTAATAATCAGGCAAATTACCTCAGACTATGTCTTAATAATCAGGCAAATTACCTCAGACTATATCTTATTAATCAGGTAAATTACCCCAGACTATGTCTTAATAATCAGGTAAATTACCTCAGACGATGTCTTAATAATCAGGCAAATTACCTCAGACTATGTCTTAATAATCAGTTAAATAACCTCAGACTATGTCTTAATAATCAGTTAAATTACCCCAGACTATGTCTTAATAATCAGGCAAATTACCCCAGACTATGTCTTAATAATCAGGAAAATTACCTCAGACTATGTCTTAATAATCAGGAAAATTACCTCAGACTATGTCTTAATAATCAGTTAAATTACCCCAGACTATGTCTTAAAAATCAGGCAAATTACCTCAGACGATGTCTTAATAATCAGGCAAATTACCTCAGACTATGTCTTAATAATCAGGCAAATTACCTCAGACGATGTCTTACAAATCAGGCAAATTACCTCAGACTATGTCTTAATAATCAGGCAAATTACCTCAGACTATGTTTTAATAATCAGGCAAATTACCTCAGACTATGTCTTAATAATCAGGCAAATTACCTCAGACTATGTCTTAATAATCAGGCAAATTACCTCAGACTATGTCTTAATAATAAGGCAAATTACCTCAGACTATGTCTTATTAATCAGGCAAATTACCTCAGACGATGTCTTAATAATCAGGCAAATTACCCCAGACTATGTCTTAATAATCAGGTAAATTACCTCAGACTATGTCTTAATAATCAGGCAAATTACCTCAGACTATGTCTTATTAATCAGGCAAATTACCTCAGACTATGTCTTAATAATCAGGCAAATTACCTCAGACTATGTCTTAATAATCAGGCAAATTACCTCAGACTATGTCTTATTAATCAGGCAAATTACCTCAGACTATGTCTTAATAATCAGGCAAATTACCTCAGACGATGTCTTAATAATCAGGCAAATTACCTCAGACGATGTCTTAATAATCAGGCAAATTACCTCAGACTATGTCTTAATAATCAGGCAAATTACCTCAGACTATGTCTTAATAATCAGGCAAATTACCTCAGACTATGTCTTAATAATCAGGCAAATTACCTCAGACGATGTCTTAATAATCAGGCAAATTACCTCAGACTATGTCTTATTAATCAGGCAAATTACCTCAGAATATATCTTATTAATCAGTTAAATTACCCCAGACTATGTCTTAATAATCAGGCAAATTACCTCAGACTATGTCTTATTAATCAGTTAAATTACCCCAGACTATGTCTTAATAATCAGGCAAATTACCTCAGACTATGTCTTAATAATCAGGCAAATTACCTCAGACTATGTCTTATTAATCAGGCAAATTACCTCAGACGATGTCTTATTAATCAGGCAAATTACCTCAGACTATGTCTTATTAATCAGGCAAATTACCTCAGACTATGTCTTAATAATCAGGCAAATTACCTCAGACTATGTCTTAATAATCAGGCAAATTACCTCAGACTATGTCTTATTAATCAGTTAAATTACCCCAGACTATGTCTTAATAATCAGGCAAATTATCTCAGACTATGTCTTATTAATCAGTTAAATTACCCCAGACTATGTCTTATTAATCAGTTAAATTACCCCAGACTATGTCTTAATAATCAGGCAAATTACCTCAGACTATGTCTTATTAATCAGGCAAATTACCTCAGACTATGTCTTATTAATCAGTTAAATTACCCCAGACTATGTCTTAATAATCAGGCAAATTACCTCAGACTATGTCTTAATAATCAGGCAAATTACCTCAGACTATGTCTTAATAATAAGTTAAATTACCCCAGACTATGTCTTAATAATCAGGCAAATTACCTCAGACGATGTCTTAATAATCAGGCAAATTACCTCAGACTATGTCTTATTAATCAGTTAAATTACCCCAGACTATGTCTTAATAATCAGGCAAATTACCTCAGACGATGTCTTATTAATCAGTTAAATTACCCCAGACTATGTCTTAATAATCAGGCAAATTACCTCAGACTATGTCTTATTAATCAGGCAAATTACCTCAGACTATGTCTTATTAATCAGTTAAATTACCCCAGAATATGTCTTAATAATCAGGCAAATTACCTCAGACTATGTCTTATTAATCAGTTAAATTACCCCAGACTATGTCTTAATAATCAGTTAAATTACCCCAGACTGTATCTTAATAATCAGGCAAATTACCTTAGACTATGTCTTAATAATCAGGCAAATTACCTCAGACTATGTCTTAATAATCAGGCAAATTACCTCAGACTATGTCTTAATAATCAGTTAAATTACCCCAGACTATGTCTTAATAATCAGGCAAATTACCTCAGACGATGTCTTAATAATCAGGCAAATTACCACAGACGATGTCTTAATAATCAGACAAATTACCTCAGACTATGTCTTATTAATCAGGCAAATTACCTCAGACTATGTCTTATTAATCAGTTAAATTACCCCAGACTATGTCTTAATTATTAGGCAAATTAACTCAGACTATGTCTTATTAATCAGTTAAATTACCCCAGACTATGTCTTAATAATCAGTTAAATTACCTCAGACTATGTCTTAATAATCAGGCAAATTACCTCAGAGTATATCTTATTAATCAGGCAAATTACCTCAGACTATGTCTTAATAATCAGTTAAATTACCTCAGACTATGTCTTAATAATCAGGCAAATTACCTCAGACTATGTCTTAATAATCAGGCAAATTACCTCAGACGATGTCTTAATAATCAGGCAAATTACCTCAGACTATGTCTTAATAATCAGGCAAATTACCTCAGACTATGTCTTAATAATCAGGCAAATTACCTCAGACTGTATCTTAATAATCAGGCAAATTACCTCAGACTATGTCTTAATAATCAGGCAAATTACCTCAGACTATGTCTTAATAATCAGGCAAATTACCTCAGACTATGTCTTAATAATCAGATAAATTACCCCAGACTATGTCTTAATAATCAGGCAAATTACCTCAGACTATGTCTTAATAATCAGGCAAATTACCTCAGACTATATCTTATTAATCAGGTAAATTACCCCAGACTATGTCTTAATAATCAGGTAAATTACCTCAGACGATGTCTTAATAATCAGGCAAATTACCTCAGACTATGTCTTAATAATCAGTTAAATAACCTCAGACTATGTCTTAATAATCAGTTAAATTACCCCAGACTATGTCTTAATAATCAGGCAAATTACCCCAGACTATGTCTTAATAATCAGGAAAATTACCTCAGACTATGTCTTAATAATCAGGAAAATTACCTCAGACTATGTCTTAATAATCAGTTAAATTACCCCAGACTATGTCTTAAAAATCAGGCAAATTACCTCAGACGATGTCTTAATAATCAGGCAAATTACCTCAGACTATGTCTTAATAATCAGGCAAATTACCTCAGACGATGTCTTACAAATCAGGCAAATTACCTCAGACTATGTCTTAATAATCAGGCAAATTACCTCAGACTATGTTTTAATAATCAGGCAAATTACCTCAGACTATGTCTTAATAATCAGGCAAATTACCTCAGACTATGTCTCAATAATCAGGCAAATTACCTCAGACTATGTCTTAATAATAAGGCAAATTACCTCAGACTATGTCTTATTAATCAGGCAAATTACCTCAGACGATGTCTTAATAATCAGGCAAATTACCCCAGACTATGTCTTAATAATCAGGTAAATTACCTCAGACTATGTCTTAATAATCAGGCAAATTACCTCAGACTATGTCTTATTAATCAGGCAAATTACCTCAGACTATGTCTTAATAATCAGGCAAATTACCTCAGACTATGTCTTAATAATCAGGCAAATTACCTCAGACTATGTCTTATTAATCAGGCAAATTACCTCAGACTATGTCTTAATAATCAGGCAAATTACCTCAGACGATGTCTTAATAATCAGGCAAATTACCTCAGACTATATCTTATTAATCAGGTAAATTACCCCAGACTATGTCTTAATAATCAGGTAAATTACCTCAGACGATGTCTTAATAATCAGGCAAATTACCTCAGACTATGTCTTAATAATCAGTTAAATAACCTCAGACTATGTCTTAATAATCAGTTAAATTACCCCAGACTATGTCTTAATAATCAGGCAAATTACCCCAGACTATGTCTTAATAATCAGGAAAATTACCTCAGACTATGTCTTAATAATCAGGAAAATTACCTCAGACTATGTCTTAATAATCAGTTAAATTACCCCAGACTATGTCTTAAAAATCAGGCAAATTACCTCAGACGATGTCTTAATAATCAGGCAAATTACCTCAGACTATGTCTTAATAATCAGGCAAATTACCTCAGACGATGTCTTACAAATCAGGCAAATTACCTCAGACTATGTCTTAATAATCAGGCAAATTACCTCAGACTATGTTTTAATAATCAGGCAAATTACCTCAGACTATGTCTTAATAATCAGGCAAATTACCTCAGACTATGTCTTAATAATCAGGCAAATTACCTCAGACTATGTCTTAATAATAAGGCAAATTACCTCAGACTATGTCTTATTAATCAGGCAAATTACCTCAGACGATGTCTTAATAATCAGGCAAATTACCCCAGACTATGTCTTAATAATCAGGTAAATTACCTCAGACTATGTCTTAATAATCAGGCAAATTACCTCAGACTATGTCTTATTAATCAGGCAAATTACCTCAGACTATGTCTTAATAATCAGGCAAATTACCTCAGACTATGTCTTAATAATCAGGCAAATTACCTCAGACTATGTCTTATTAATCAGGCAAATTACCTCAGACTATGTCTTAATAATCAGGCAAATTACCTCAGACGATGTCTTAATAATCAGGCAAATTACCTCAGACGATGTCTTAATAATCAGGCAAATTACCTCAGACTATGTCTTAATAATCAGGCAAATTACCTCAGACTATGTCTTAATAATCAGGCAAATTACCTCAGACTATGTCTTAATAATCAGGCAAATTACCTCAGACGATGTCTTAATAATCAGGCAAATTACCTCAGACTATGTCTTATTAATCAGGCAAATTACCTCAGAATATATCTTATTAATCAGTTAAATTACCCCAGACTATGTCTTAATAATCAGGCAAATTACCTCAGACTATGTCTTATTAATCAGTTAAATTACCCCAGACTATGTCTTATTAATCAGTTAAATTACCCCAGACTATGTCTTAATAATCAGGCAAATTACCTCAGACTATGTCTTATTAATCAGGCAAATTACCTCAGACTATGTCTTATTAATCAGTTAAATTACCCCAGACTATGTCTTAATAATCAGGCAAATTACCTCAGACTATGTCTTAATAATCAGGCAAATTACCTCAGACTATGTCTTAATAATAAGTTAAATTACCCCAGACTATGTCTTAATAATCAGGCAAATTACCTCAGACGATGTCTTAATAATCAGGCAAATTACCTCAGACTATGTCTTATTAATCAGTTAAATTACCCCAGACTATGTCTTAATAATCAGGCAAATTACCTCAGACGATGTCTTATTAATCAGTTAAATTACCCCAGACTATGTCTTAATAATCAGGCAAATTACCTCAGACTATGTCTTATTAATCAGGCAAATTACCTCAGACTATGTCTTATTAATCAGTTAAATTACCCCAGAATATGTCTTAATAATCAGGCAAATTACCTCAGACTATGTCTTATTAATCAGTTAAATTACCCCAGACTATGTCTTAATAATCAGTTAAATTACCCCAGACTGTATCTTAATAATCAGGCAAATTACCTTAGACTATGTCTTAATAATCAGGCAAATTACCTCAGACTATGTCTTAATAATCAGGCAAATTACCTCAGACTATGTCTTAATAATCAGTTAAATTACCCCAGACTATGTCTTAATAATCAGGCAAATTACCTCAGACGATGTCTTAATAATCAGGCAAATTACCTCAGACGATGTCTTAATAATCAGACAAATTACCTCAGACTATGTCTTATTAATCAGGCAAATTACCTCAGACTATGTCTTATTAATCAGTTAAATTACCCCAGACTATGTCTTAATTATTAGGCAAATTAACTCAGACTATGTCTTATTAATCAGTTAAATTACCCCAGACTATGTCTTAATAATCAGTTAAATTACCTCAGACTATGTCTTAATAATCAGGCAAATTACCTCAGAGTATATCTTATTAATCAGGCAAATTACCTCAGACTATGTCTTAATAATCAGTTAAATTACCTCAGACTATGTCTTAATAATCAGGCAAATTACCTCAGACTATGTCTTAATAATCAGGCAAATTACCTCAGACGATGTCTTAATAATCAGGCAAATTACCTCAGACTATGTCTTAATAATCAGGCAAATTACCTCAGACTATGTCTTAATAATCAGGCAAATTACCTCAGACTGTATCTTAATAATCAGGCAAATTACCTCAGACTATGTCTTAATAATCAGGCAAATTACCTCAGACTATGTCTTAATAATCAGGCAAATTACCTCAGACTATGTCTTAATAATCAGATAAATTACCCCAGACTATGTCTTAATAATCAGGCAAATTACCTCAGACTATGTCTTAATAATCAGGCAAATTACCTCAGACTATATCTTATTAATCAGGTAAATTACCCCAGACTATGTCTTAATAATCAGGTAAATTACCTCAGACGATGTCTTAATAATCAGGCAAATTACCTCAGACTATGTCTTAATAATCAGTTAAATAACCTCAGACTATGTCTTAATAATCAGTTAAATTACCCCAGACTATGTCTTAATAATCAGGCAAATTACCCCAGACTATGTCTTAATAATCAGGAAAATTACCTCAGACTATGTCTTAATAATCAGGAAAATTACCTCAGACTATGTCTTAATAATCAGTTAAATTACCCCAGACTATGTCTTAAAAATCAGGCAAATTACCTCAGACGATGTCTTAATAATCAGGCAAATTACCTCAGACTATGTCTTAATAATCAGGCAAATTACCTCAGACGATGTCTTACAAATCAGGCAAATTACCTCAGACTATGTCTTAATAATCAGGCAAATTACCTCAGACTATGTTTTAATAATCAGGCAAATTACCTCAGACTATGTCTTAATAATCAGGCAAATTACCTCAGACTATGTCTCAATAATCAGGCAAATTACCTCAGACTATGTCTTAATAATAAGGCAAATTACCTCAGACTATGTCTTATTAATCAGGCAAATTACCTCAGACGATGTCTTAATAATCAGGCAAATTACCCCAGACTATGTCTTAATAATCAGGTAAATTACCTCAGACTATGTCTTAATAATCAGGCAAATTACCTCAGACTATGTCTTATTAATCAGGCAAATTACCTCAGACTATGTCTTAATAATCAGGCAAATTACCTCAGACTATGTCTTAATAATCAGGCAAATTACCTCAGACTATGTCTTATTAATCAGGCAAATTACCTCAGACTATGTCTTAATAATCAGGCAAATTACCTCAGACGATGTCTTAATAATCAGGCAAATTACCTCAGACGATGTCTTAATAATCAGGCAAATTACCTCAGACTATGTCTTAATAATCAGGCAAATTACCTCAGACTATGTCTTAATAATCAGGCAAATTACCTCAGACTATGTCTTAATAATCAGGCAAATTACCTCAGACGATGTCTTAATAATCACGCAAATTACCTCAGACTATGTCTTATTAATCAGGCAAATTACCTCAGAATATATCTTATTAATCAGTTAAATTACCCCAGACTATGTCTTAATAATCAGGCAAATTACCTCAGACTATGTCTTATTATTCAGGCAAATTACCTCAGACTATGTCTTAATAATCAGGCAAATTACCTCAGACTATGTCTTAATAATCAGGCAAATTACCTCAGACTATGTCTTATTAATCAGTTAAATTACCCCAGACTATGTCTTAATAATCAGGCAAATTACCTCAGACTATGTCTTATTAATCAGTTAAATTACCCCAGACTATGTCTTATTAATCAGTTAAATTACCCCAGACTATGTCTTAATAATCAGGCAAATTACCTCAGACTATGTCTTATTAATCAGGCAAATTACCTCAGACTATGTCTTATTAATCAGTTAAATTACCCCAGACTATGTCTTAATAATCAGGCAAATTACCTCAGACTATGTCTTAATAATCAGGCAAATTACCTCAGACTATGTCTTAATAATAAGTTAAATTACCCCAGACTATGTCTTAATAATCAGGCAAATTACCTCAGACGATGTCTTAATAATCAGGCAAATTACCTCAGACTATGTCTTATTAATCAGTTAAATTACCCCAGACTATGTCTTAATAATCAGGCAAATTACCTCAGACGATGTCTTATTAATCAGTTAAATTACCCCAGACTATGTCTTAATAATCAGGCAAATTACCTCAGACTATGTCTTATTAATCAGGCAAATTACCTCAGACTATGTCTTATTAATCAGTTAAATTACCCCAGACTATGTCTTATTAATCAGTTAAATTACCCCAGACTATGTCTTAATAATCAGGCAAATTACCTCAGACTATGTCTTATTAATCAGGCAAATTACCTCAGACTATGTCTTATTAATCAGTTAAATTACCCCAGACTATGTCTTAATAATCAGGCAAATTACCTCAGACTATGTCTTAATAATCAGGCAAATTACCTCAGACTATGTCTTAATAATAAGTTAAATTACCCCAGACTATGTCTTAATAATCAGGCAAATTACCTCAGACGATGTCTTAATAATCAGGCAAATTACCTCAGACTATGTCTTATTAATCAGTTAAATTACCCCAGACTATGTCTTAATAATCAGGCAAATTACCTCAGACGATGTCTTATTAATCAGTTAAATTACCCCAGACTATGTCTTAATAATCAGGCAAATTACCTCAGACTATGTCTTATTAATCAGGCAAATTACCTCAGACTATGTCTTATTAATCAGTTAAATTACCCCAGAATATGTCTTAATAATCAGGCAAATTACCTCAGACTATGTCTTATTAATCAGTTAAATTACCCCAGACTATGTCTTAATAATCAGTTAAATTACCCCAGACTGTATCTTAATAATCAGGCAAATTACCTTAGACTATGTCTTAATAATCAGGCAAATTACCTCAGACTATGTCTTAATAATCAGGCAAATTACCTCAGACGATGTCTTATTAATCAGTTAAATTACCCCAGACTATGTCTTAATAATCAGTTAAATTACCTCAGACTATGTCTTAATAATCAGGCAAATTACCTCAGACTATATCTTATTAATCAGGCAAATTACCTCAGACTATGTCTTAATAATCAGTTAAATTACCTCAGACTATGTCTTAATAATCAGGCAAATTACCTCAGACTATGTCTTATTAATCAGGCAAATTACCTCAGACTATGTCTTAATAATCAGGCAAATTACCTCAGACTATGTCTTATTAATCAGGCAAATTACCTCAGACGATGTCTTATTAATCAGTTAAATTACCCCAGACTATGTCTTAATAATCAGGCAAATTACCTCAGACTATGTCTTATTAATCAGTTAAATTACCCCAGACTATGTCTTATTAATCAGTTAAATTACCCCAGACTATGTCTTAATAATCAGTTAAATTACCTCAGACGATGTCTTAAAAATCAGGCAAATTACCTCAGACGATGTCTTAATAATCAGGCAAATTACCTCAGACTATGTCTTAATAATCAGGCAAATTACCCCAGACTATGTCTTAATAATCAGGCAAATTACCTCAGACGATGTCTTATTAATCAGTTAAATTACCTCAGACGATGTCTTAATAATCAGGCAAATTACCTCAGACTATGTCTTATTAATCAGGCAAATTACCTCAGACTATGTCTTATTAATCAGTTAAATTACCCCAGACTATGTCTTATTAATCAGTTAAATTACCGCAGACTATGTCTTAATAATCAGTTAAATTACCTCAGACGATGTCTTAAAAATCAGGCAAATTACCTCAGACGATGTCTTAATAATCAGGCAAATTACCTCAGACTATGTCTTAATAATCAGGCAAATTACCCCAGACTATGTCTTATTAATCAGGCAAATTACCTCAGACTATGTCTTATTAATCAGTTAAATTACCTCAGACGATGTCTTATTAATCAGGCAAATTACCCCAGACTATGTCTTAATAATCAGTTAAATTACCTCAGACGATGTCTTAAAAATCAGGCAAATTACCTCAGACGATGTCTTAATAATCAGGCAAATTACCTCAGACGATGTCTTATTAATCAGTTAAATTACCTCAGACTATGTCTTATTAATCAGGCAAATTACCTCAGACTATGTCTTATTAATCAGGCAAATTACCTCAGACTATGTCTTAATAATCAGGCAAATTACCTCAGACTATGTCTTAATAATCAGTTAAATTACCCCAGACTATGTCTTAATAATCAGGCAAATTACCTCAGACGATGTCTTAATAATCAGGCAAATTACCTCAGACGATGTCTTAATAATCAGACAAATTACCTCAGACTATGTCTTATTAATCAGGCAAATTACCTCAGACTATGTCTTATTAATCAGTTAAATTACCTCAGACGATGTCTTAATAATCAGGCAAATTACCTCAGACGATGTCTTATTAATCAGTTAAATTACCTCAGACTATGTCTTATTAATCAGGCAAATTACCTCAGACTATGTCTTAATAATCAGGCAAATTACCTCAGACTATGTCTTAATAATCAGTTAAATTACCCCAGACTATGTCTTAATAATCAGGCAAATTACCTCAGACTATGTCTTATTAATCAGTTAAATTACCCCAGACTATGTCTTGTTAATCAGTTAAATTACCCCAGACTATGTCTTAATAATCAGTTAAATTACCTCAGACGATGTCTTAAAAATCAGGCAAATTACCTCAGACGATGTCTTAATAATCAGGCAAATTACCTCAGACTATGTCTTAATAATCAGGCAAATTACCCCAGACTATGTCTTAATAATCAGGCAAATTACCTCAGACGATGTCTTATTAATCAGTTAAATTACCTCAGACGATGTCTTAATAATCAGGCAAATTACCTCAGACTATGTCTTATTAATCAGGCAAATTACCTCAGACTATGTCTTATTAATCAGTTAAATTACCCCAGACTATGTCTTATTAATCAGTTAAATTACCGCAGACTATGTCTTAATAATCAGTTAAATTACCTCAGACGATGTCTTAAAAATCAGGCAAATTACCTCAGACGATGTCTTAATAATCAGGCAAATTACCTCAGACTATGTCTTAATAATCAGGCAAATTACCCCAGACTATGTCTTATTAATCAGGCAAATTACCTCAGACTATGTCTTATTAATCAGTTAAATTACCTCAGACGATGTCTTATTAATCAGGCAAATTACCCCAGACTATGTCTTAATAATCAGTTAAATTACCTCAGACGATGTCTTAAAAATCAGGCAAATTACCTCAGACGATGTCTTAATAATCAGGCAAATTACCTCAGACGATGTCTTATTAATCAGTTAAATTACCTCAGACTATGTCTTATTAATCAGGCAAATTACCTCAGACTATGTCTTATTAATCAGGCAAATTACCTCAGACTATGTCTTAATAATCAGGCAAATTACCTCAGACTATGTCTTAATAATCAGTTAAATTACCCCAGACTATGTCTTAATAATCAGGCAAATTACCTCAGACGATGTCTTAATAATCAGGCAAATTACCTCAGACGATGTCTTAATAATCAGACAAATTACCTCAGACTATGTCTTATTAATCAGGCAAATTACCTCAGACTATGTCTTATTAATCAGTTAAATTACCTCAGACGATGTCTTAATAATCAGGCAAATTACCTCAGACGATGTCTTATTAATCAGTTAAATTACCTCAGACTATGTCTTATTAATCAGGCAAATTACCTCAGACTATGTCTTAATAATCAGGCAAATTACCTCAGACTATGTCTTAATAATCAGTTAAATTACCCCAGACTATGTCTTAATAATCAGGCAAATTACCTCAGACGATGTCTTAATAATCAGGCAAATTACCTCAGACGATGTCTTAATAATCAGACAAATTACCTCAGACTATGTCTTATTAATCAGGCAAATTACCTCAGACTATGTCTTATTAATCAGTTAAATTACCCCAGACTATGTCTTAATAATCAGGCAAATTACCTCAGACGATGTCTTATTAATCAGTTAAATTACCCCAGACTATGTCTTAATAATCAGTTAAATTACCTCAGACTATGTCTTAATAATCAGGCAAATTACCTCAGACTATATCTTATTAATCAGGCAAATTACCTCAGACTATGTCTTAATAATCAGTTAAATTACCTCAGACTATGTCTTAATAATCAGGCAAATTACCTCAGACTATGTCTTATTAATCAGTTAAATTACCTCAGACTATGTCTTAATAATCAGGCAAATTACCTCAGACTATGTCTTATTAATCAGGCAAATTACCTCAGACGATGTCTTATTAATCAGTTAAATTACCCCAGACTATGTCTTAATAATCAGGCAAATTACCTCAGACTATGTCTTATTAATCAGTTAAATTACCCCAGACTATGTCTTATTAATCAGTTAAATTACCCCAGACTATGTCTTAATAATCAGTTAAATTACCTCAGACGATGTCTTAAAAATCAGGCAAATTACCTCAGACGATGTCTTAATAATCAGGCAAATTACCTCAGACTATGTCTTAATAATCAGGCAAATTACCCCAGACTATGTCTTAATAATCAGGCAAATTACCTCAGACGATGTCTTATTAATCAGTTAAATTACCTCAGACGATGTCTTAATAATCAGGCAAATTACCTCAGACTATGTCTTATTAATCAGGCAAATTACCTCAGACTATGTCTTATTAATCAGTTAAATTACCCCAGACTATGTCTTATTAATCAGTTAAATTACCGCAGACTATGTCTTAATAATCAGTTAAATTACCTCAGACGATGTCTTAAAAATCAGGCAAATTACCTCAGACGATGTCTTAATAATCAGGCAAATTACCTCAGACTATGTCTTAATAATCAGGCAAATTACCCCAGACTATGTCTTATTAATCAGGCAAATTACCTCAGACTATGTCTTATTAATCAGTTAAATTACCTCAGACGATGTCTTATTAATCAGGCAAATTACCCCAGACTATGTCTTAATAATCAGTTAAATTACCTCAGACGATGTCTTAAAAATCAGGCAAATTACCTCAGACGATGTCTTAATAATCAGGCAAATTACCTCAGACGATGTCTTATTAATCAGTTAAATTACCTCAGACTATGTCTTATTAATCAGGCAAATTACCTCAGACTATGTCTTAATAATCAGGCAAATTACCTCAGACTATGTCTTATTAATCAGGCAAATTACCTCAGACTATGTCTTATTAATCAGGCAAATTACCTCAGACTATGTCTTATTAATCAGTTAAATTACCTCAGACTATGTCTTATTAATCAGGCAAGAATGGTACAAGATAGTAATATTATGAGCAAGAAAATACACTATTTTGGAAAGGGAGATCTTTGAGTTACACATCTTGGTATAACCACTAGTTAAAGTGTATATCCAATCGGAACATCGCTCAGCCAATTCCGTCAGGTCGAGATATTATCTCGGATGTAGTTGCGGGAATACACATACATTTTATGGATTTAGTGATTCGCCTCTGGCGGAGTGACCACATATGTTGCGATAGAAAAAGTCAACGATGTTCCGATTGTGTCCTTCCGCCGGCATAATATGCCATGTGAACAAAAGTAGTTCCGAACATAGTTCTCAATGGAGGAGAACTACATCTTTCGACTTGACGGAAGAGGTCGAGGATGTTGCAACTGAGTGTATATCCTGTTTTCAAAAGCATCGTGTAGAAAATTGGTATGAAATATGTATGTATGTATGTATGTATGTATGTATGTATGTATGTATGTATGTATGTATGTATATATGTATGTATGTATGTATGTATGTATATATGTATGTATATATGTATGCATTAGCGTTTAACGGCACCTCAGCACAATAGTGGCTATATGGTGCCAACTAAAAGTAAAATTCGAAAAATATTTTAAAAAATGAAGAACTGCACTAAAACTTTAGGAAGATAAACCCTTCCAAATAAATGTAAACACGAGATACAATTTAAAAAAAATAGAATATGAAAGGTAACAATGTTAAAATTCTGTAAAAAATATATAAAATAAAAGATAAAAGTAACACATGTGAAATCCTTAAAACATGGTAAATTTGCTTTATATAAACCGCATTCCCTCAAAAAGTTCAAGATTTTCTCTGGTGATACATCATCATAACGTTTCTTCATCAAGCTCACATCAAAATACTTCTGTCTCACAGGGTAAAAGTCGACACACTCGACAAGAATGTGTTCTGCTGTCAGTGGACACTGGCATGGTATGCAATCTGGTAGAGGTTCACCCTTCAGGAGGTGTGCTTGGGTCAGATATCTGTATCCGATACGCAATCGGCACAGTACCACATTATCTCTGCGATTTGTTTTATACGAGGGATGCCACTTTCCAATAGTGGTTTTGACTTTCTGAAGTTGGTTTGTGGAGTTTTAATTCCACATGTTTTTCCAAGTATTACGAACATGCTGATATATACAATATTTGAAGTCAGTATATGGAATCTTCCATTAGGAAATGTGCAGCTTTGGCTGCTTTGTCTGGCCTTTTATTCCACTTTATACCAATGTGACTAGGCAGCCAACAGAGCAGAATACTTTCTCCAGAGTGTATGAGCAAAACATGCTTATGTAATATCTGGAATATTAATGGGTTGTCAGATTTAAAGTTTGCAAGGTTTTCAATGTGGAAACGAAATCCGAAAAGATAGTGAAATTTACAATGTAGTTCAAAGCTTTGAGTGTGGCTGTAATGTCTGTAGTAAACATTTTGGCTTTATCTGGTAATCTGCTCGAGATGGTGCCACGGGTGTTGCAATGGCAGTTCCAACTTTGTCTCCATCTTTTGAACCGTTTCTATACAGGGGAGGCTCTGACTTAATTGAGTTTACTCTACAACAATTTGCTGTGGACTTTTTGAATTGACAAAGATCAAATATAATTGAGGGCGGGGGTGATAACAAAGGTATTGATTTTGGAACATACAATTTTTCAGTATTTCCAAAGTGATTTTCGCTGTTTCTAAAGTGAGGACGAATTCGTATGCCAAAAGGTGGAATGATGTTTGGTTTCTGAGCGCACATGGTCTGGAATTTAGCCTAAGGACTATACCATATGTGGGATTAGATGGAATTGGAAGATTGTTTGGTCCTATAATGAAGGGCCAGTTTCGTTCGTCTTAGATAAAACGATGGTTCGTTGCCTCAGCTTAGAGGCTGTCTGAGGAGGAAGTTCTAAATGCTTCCAAGTAAAATCTTTGATTGCGTTTCGGATCAAGCACATGTAGGTAAGATTTACAGGTCTGTACACATTCGAATGATAGTCAACTTTAGATCTTACTAGTGACCTGTATAAAGGGAGCAAAACTTTCCCATCTACTCCCCAATTTGTGTTTTCCACGATTCTTATTAAATCCGGGGCTTTTTTGGCATTTGTCCCTGACATATCTAATATGTGGAAGGAAAGTTACTTTACGGTCGAAAATAAGCCTCAACACTTTGGTCTACTCCAGTACAGGAATAAGACAATCATCAAAAGAGAGCTTCGGGTCACAATGAATTTGATGTGATTGGTAGAGGTGCATACAAACAGTTTTAGATTTCAACATTTTTAACCCGTTTTTTTTCTGCCCATTTCTAAACTCTATTTAAGCTTATCTGTAGTTGACGTTGCATATTCTTTGATCTATAATAGATCAAAAAGTTGTCGAAATATAATGAGCCTGCTAACATGAGGGCATTTCACTATGCTGTTAATTTGTATGTTGAATAGGGTGACTGATAATATGCTGCAGTGAGGTGCATCTATCTCCTGATGATAGCTTTCAAAAAGGGTACTGCTATCATAACTATGAAATGTATGTCTATAAATAAATGTTATAGATAAAGTTGGGTAGGCGGCCTCTTAGACCTAGGTTGAATAGGTCATTCATTATGCCGTACTTCCATGTGTTGTCATAAGCTTTCTCCCAGTCGAAAAATGGCAACTATATGTACCTTTTTTATGAAAGCTTCTCTAATAAATCTTTCAAGTCTGACAAGATGGTCTATAGTGTGTGTGTGTGTGTGGTCTGAATCCACACTGAGCATCTGATATTAGTTTGTTGGATTAGAAATACCAAAGGAGTCTATCTTTTATCATCCGTTTAATGGTTTTGCAAATACAGCTTGTTAATGATATTGGACGAGAGTTGGAAGGGTCGGTATGGTCCTTTCCAGGTTTAGGCACTGGTATCACCGTTGCTTCTCGCCAAGACTGTGGGAAGTCGCCAGTTTTTCAAATGTTATTTAAACTGTTTAACAGTGTATTGAGAGCTGTATCCACTAAGTGTTTCAGAGTTGATATCACGTAGTCCTGCTGAAGCATCATGGGCCGGATCAGGAGAGTCTTGTAATTCTCTTGGAATAAAAGGTTTATTGTAACCTTCAGCATTAGCAGATTTAAAATTTAGAGGAACCTTTTCTTTCAGATTTTTTACAAGGCGGAAATTTTCAGAATAATTATTTTATGAAGAGTTTTTTTTTTTTTGTTTTTTTTTTTGAGAATGTTTCGGTCAATGCATTTGAGATTTCTGGTACTGTCGTGACCATTTCATTAAATTTCTTTCAACCTTTGATACATCTGCTTTTTTGGAGAGAGAGATGGAGAGAGTTCAACCTAGAGACATAGGATCTTCATATTATCCTCTTGCTATCTCTAATGGTACGACGAGCTTTAGCTTTGTATATACGGTATTTATTCAGAATATCATTTGTTGTATTGGCATTGAAAACTTTAAGGACATTTTTCTATTCCCTGATGGCATCTTTGCATGCATCATCAAACCATAGTTTGTTGACATGTTTAGGAATGGCCGACGTTTTGGGTATTGTATCGTCAGCAACACCCTGGAGTATCTTTGTAAATAGGGGCATTGGATCCACTACGTTGTCAAAACGATCCGCTGTCAAATTTGATTCACAGAGGGATTGAAATGTTTCCCAACTTGCCTTATTCAATTTCCATCTTTGCCCTAGCCCTTGAGGTTTGGGAGTATTCATTCTTAAGTACCGTCTATACTCGCGTATAAACCGATACCAACTGCAAGCTGCATAGACCCAGATCTGCCGGCTCATAATGCGCCGGCAGATCTGGGTCTATGCAGTTTGCAAGGACTAATCCGTAGAACAAACAACATAGACCCTGATCTGCCGGAGCATTATGCGACGGCAGATCAGGGTCTATGTTGTTTGCATTTGGAATAAGATCATACGTGAGCAAAGACGGTGTATTACAAAGTGATTACTGCCTATGTGGTCGTCACCAACTTTCCAAGAGAAGTCAAGTAAAGAGATGGACTGCAAATGGTCAGATCTAAGGATTGAAAATGGTCAGATCTAAGGACTGCAAATGGTCAGATCTAAGGACGAGTAAGATCAAGTAAAGACATGCACTACAAATGGTCAGATCTAAGGACGAGTAAGATCAAGTAAAGAGATGCACTGCAAATGGTCAGATCTAAGGACGAGTAAGATCAAGTAAAGAGATGCACTGCAAATGGTCAGATCTAAGGACGAATAAGATCCTGGGGCATATACGACTTCTCATAAAAATGGCAAAGACTGTATTTTGTAACAAAGTCTTCTGTTTTTTCCCTCTTTCGTTGATATCTTTACAGCGTCAACGTGTATGGTGGCAGTCAAAGTCGCCAAGTAAAACTTAAGGTGCTGGTAACTGTTCAATAAGATGGTCAAGTTCAGATTGAATGATAGGAGTGCTTGGTGAGATGGGGTGAAAGCTTTTGTATTTTTACAATTTCACAGCGTTAAATACAGAACAACTGTTTTACTTACTTGTTGTCCTATTGTGCTTGATTGACTCTGTTTACGTTTTCATACTCACAGTGTGTGTGTCTCTCTCTCTCTCTCTCTCTCTCTCTCTCTCTCTCTCTCTCTCTCTATATATATATATATATATATATATATATATATATATATATATATATATATATATATATATATATATATAAAAGCTGCGTTTCCTGGGCATCTTTTTAGTTCCTCATAAATGTCAGCGCCAAATCAGCTACAAAGATTCACAGGCAAGAGAATTTATTATCACAAAATGAAAGTTTCAAACCACCATATATTGATAAAGTTTGAAAAGCAATCTTAAATAAATTGACAAACATTATCGCTTGACAAGAAAGGATTTATTATTTACTAGGATGTGTTTTAGTGCTTTGTCCAGAAAATTGGTTCGCCCTTTACTATTAGTTAGGGTGTGTATGTAACTTTGGTCATTATGAAAAGAAACGGATTCATGTTTAAAATTCAGCTGAACCAAGTTCAACAAAACATCTTAGTGGTGGATGAGGCGTAGCCATATTTCAAATCACAAGGGCCAAAATACTTTGAAGATATTTTCTTTTCCTACGTTAATACAATATATATTTCATCTTGTGGTACACAAACGTTATCTTTTACCGAGTGTCAAAGAAGAAAGATGAAATATATCCGGTATTTACGCAAGAAAAGAAAATGTTCTTTTATTATATACCAAACTTTCTCCTCAATCGAAGCTTAAAATATTAAACTCGCTCTTCAGCACACCACCCCCAACACCATTTTAGTAATTTCACCTCACTTTCATAGACTGATAAAATAAATATCAGTGACTTAAGAGAGCGGTAATATTAGGATGACCTAATCTGTTGCAGTAAATTACATTTTTGACATTTTGGAAACTATTTGACTCTCTGACCACAAAGGAAATCCGATTCAACAATGCATCACAATGGTATTCATCACTGTTGTCAAGGTAGTAAGGGGAAATAACTTCAGAGAGACACAAATGGCGTCGAGTCATTTTTCTTTAGCAAAAAATAATTTCAATGTCTGAAAGGTAATGCAGTTTTCATTTATTTATTCTAGCTCACAAAGTGCTCGCTTTTCTTGCTGCAGGTATAACTTCTCTAGGCACACACAATCAAGTTTGGCATGGCATGATGGAAAATCTAGTATATTCTCATGTGAAAATATAATGATATATTTTTCACATGTGAAAATATAGGAATGAAAAAATATGAAAATTATTTCGCCAATAATTTTCTATATTTCACAGCTGAGTGTATAGCAAACTGTATTGCATATCTACATAACACCAACAATTAAATCTGTCACATCCTCAATATCTTGGACCCTATTTCACTTTGACTGATAAAAAAAATGGCCTTTGGGTGCATCCAAAGAAGTGTAACACAACATTACCCAATGTATATCACTGTGACCTAATCTTGACCATATTTCACCTACACTTATTACAAATGATACGTGGATGAACCTCAGTGAGTGTAATCCAACCATTGGTTTTAAATTTTTAATATTTTACTTTTTTAAGACATTTTCCCTTTTTTTTTTTTTTTCGAGCATTACTGATTGAACGCGATTTAGGCGAAAATAACAATCCCCTTAAAAAATAACCTCTATATACAGTAACCTCAACCTTGAAATCAAATTAGTCATAGAAAAAGACTAGTTCTTTTCTATAACGTCCGGAATCAACTGAACAGCACACGCTTTCTTTAGAAAGTTGATCAGTATAAAAACTTATCTCTTTTTAGTCAGAAGGTTGTTGTACATGTCCGGAAATTCTTATTTCATTATAAATGCAGATCTTAAATCGATTCCCAGTTTACTATGAAAAGTATGAAACGAGTTGGATGACAAATCATGCACAAGGAGTTTCATATACTTTTATTTCATAAGAAATTAGCACACATTTGAGATTCACATTGCAAAGTACGTTGATGTTATATTCAATAAACCGTTCAAAAGTTGAGTGTATGTCATTCCGACGCCTCGAACATTTCTCGCATATCATGTGTGACCTGTTGACATACTATTAATAATACGTGTGCTATATTGGAAATATGACATCAATTTATGAAATGTCATAACAATGATGTCATGTGATAAAGCTAAGTTCGATATGGTTGGTGACCATTCGCTTACCTTTCTGACCATGTAATATCTACTTTTCTTAATAGGATGTCAACAGCGGAGACAGCAAATCTCGTGAACCCAGTGAGAGCCGGGGGACTTGGAGGAATCGTCATCGAAGAGAACATCACAGATCCAGTTATCAGTCAGCCCGACGTTTTTCTAGATCTACCGTCTTTTGAGGGTGAAAATATAACGATTGAGCGACAAAATGGGTCATTGGAAAGAAAAACTGTAATGATTAACGCGCCAATAAAGGAAGAGGAGTCTCAAGATAATTCCGAAGATGCCGCCAAAATGGTCCTTGAAGTACCCACAAAATCCAACCACCATGCCCCTAAAACAGGGAGTATGAATGGAAAAGGAGGGAAAATGGAAGGTGGAGTTAATGTAAAGCAATCTAAATTGAAAGACAGTGGACGTGGTCACGCTACGAGTGACCTCGGGTACATGTCAGATAGTTATGGATCTCGTCCTGGCACTAAAACCACGTATGACCTGGATCGCATTCGCGCGACGGGGTTCTTATGGGATGGAAGCACCGAAAGGGATATAGCAAGTCCTTTGACTGTGACAGTGGAAAGGAAACCTTTACATGACTATAGCTCGGCCACGAGATCTCATTCAGATTACTTTTCTAAAACCCCTACTATAGTCGGAAGGCTCACGTACGTGGCGGCCACAATGCCACAGATGAATGGGCATATGTCCAAAAAGAGAGAGAATAGATTTCCCGGACGTGAAGTTTTGACAAATGGGCGGCAAAGACGACCACCGAAACTTATCCGACTGGCCACTGTTACAATGTCACCAAAGTAAGTTGTGTGTGTGTGTGTGTGTGTGTGCGTGTGCGTGCGTGTGTGAAAAAAGAGCAATATTTTTGTCTTTCTTATTTTTGTTTTTAACATGTTTTATTAAATAAGTTCGAAATGCACATCCTTGGAAGTTCACATACTAGTGATCCTTTTAAATTTCCAGAAAACATTCTTGAAACCATCGACACAATATCATTATAGTTTAAATGCTCCTCCATATCTTCAACGTGGTTTGATTTTTTTCTTCTTCTAATATTGGCGCAGTTAAACTGCTATAAACCGACACGTGAGCCTAATTGATTTGGTTGGTTTTACGTCACAGCAACACAAGTAAGTTATTTAGTGCAGAGTCTATTGGAGTAAAGTGCATTGTCCAGTATATACAAAGAGGAGATGGTGATGAAAACAAGACATAATGATCCGTAATGGAAAAGGTTTCATTTGAACATCATAATGCATGTAAAAAGTGACTTTACTGTCTCATTTTTTAGGAGAGGGGGGGGGGGTTCTAAGTCACAAGCTTTATATACTATGCCTGGATATACATCTTTCCCCTTGTCTTAAATTTAACTTTTGCGAAATCCATAGAGTTTTTGTCAATAATCTCTAGACCAAATAATAAAAGGAAGAATACAACGGAATTAAAATATCAACAGAATACCTGAGCAGACACTGCATCCAGGTCCAGACTAGATCTAAAAAAAAAAAAAAGTGAAGACTTAGAATGCGATTTGTGGAAATAAAGCACACCATGTGACCAAGTTAAGAAAATTAAATTAACAAAATATTTATGTTGTATGAAATATATAATAAATTTTCCTTTTGTATGTCTCGTGCATCACTGTTCGAAAGGGTATTGTCTTGTACCATTGATGATTTTCTTTTTTGTTAAGATTAGTGTCCACGTATGTATGTATGTATGTATGTATGTATGTATGTATGTATGTATGTATGTATGTATGTATGTATGTATGTATGTATGTATGTATGTATGTATGTATGTATGCATGTATGTATGCATGCATGTATGCATGCATGTGTGTATGTTTGTATGTATGCATGTATGTATGTATGTATGCTTGCAAAGCATGAACGTTCGTGCCTATGTGAGTATCAATGGATGGATGGAAAAGGCAAGAACATGTACTGGAATAGATAAAAACGTTTACCGTATGTACTACTGTATAGTTGTTTCCTGTTAACTCGTGATCAGACGATCAGGATTGAAGCTGCTATCCTTTCTTTGACGAAAACCGTACGATAATTGGGCAAATATTTTCATCTTGATTTTATTATCACGGTTCGTCTACAGTTACCTGATAATTTTTGGTGAGAGAATGCGATTAATAATTAAAGACCAAAGGGATCTACTTTGGGACAGGCTAAGATTGCTTCCCAGTCTCACTGAAAGCTTCTTCAATAAATAATTTGGATCATGGTGATCTTCATATTTCTTTACCCATAAACATATTTCTAGTACATGTACCTTGGTAATTTAAAATTCAGAAGCAAAATGAAAGTTAGTTTGTTTAGCTCATCAAACTACATTAATATATGGACGACTGACATTTCCAATTAAAGGACTTCTTTTTTTTTTTTAAATTATGAAGATAAAAAGTAATATAATTTTCTAATGGGATATATCTTTTCATTTTGTCGTTTGATGCATTGTTCCTATGAATGAAGGTAACTGTACACTTCCATTCCTTGCTCGTAGCAAAGGCGACGGTTTACGTCATAAACATGTCACTCGGTGTAATCTTGCACAAACTTACTCATGCGTGTTGTACTTCTTATCTTTTTCATTGAAAGGTTTAATTTAGAAAGAACTTTGGCTTACATAAAGCCCAATAAATGAAATGCGAAAGGATTACGAATAGTTATAAACTCTATATTACGCGACCATTAAATGACAGGAGGAGATAAAACAGGTGCTGGTCAAATGCATAGTAAAGCCTTGACAATCCTTTATGTTTAAGGCGAAAAATAAATTTAATTTTTTTTAGAACTTAGGGTTAAATTCGAATCGACTTCATCCTATTTCAGTATTGTAACACATGTGCACCTATAAGACTTCTTGATAGTTCTCTTCATTATGCAAGGGATGCAACGATTCATCGATGCTTATCGGATATCGCGATGCTTTTTTTAGTGGCAATACGGTATATTGTATCGCGACTGCCGTATTTCGATACTCACGAAAAGGGAAAATACATAATTTAGATGTATCTAGCCCTACTGCAAAAGAGAATCTAGAGACAAAAAAACTCGTTCTCATAGTTGTACGTAGGACCTGACACATAAATATCTCTCGAGCGTCTCAGAATGAGAGAATTACTTTTATTATCTCAGTAAAACAGTAGTTGAGGATATATACAAGTTTTATTGGATTGCATTAAACCTTACTTATCGCTGGCGTTTTAAAATGTGATGGACAAGAAAAGTAAAACGAACTCTAAAAGGTAAACGTGTAGGTCCACCAGCAGGTTTTGAATTACCGATATATCAAACTTAGCCTTCCAGACTTTTAAATTACTGTAAAGAATAATGTTGGTATCGCACTTTTAATTCCCGAATTTATAACATTAAGAACATAAAAAGCAATAAAACATAATTTCAAATAAAAACATGCTGATTTATTTGTATAAAAATTACAAAGTACACGAATCTGTTAAACAGCAAACAGGATGGTATGTATCACGATACACATCGTATCGGGACTTTTCTATAGCGATACGCTTCGCCTCAAGTTTTAAACCGGGTGCGACATCTGTAAAGATAGAGGTCCAGGCCTGGTTATAAAAAAAGAATCAAGTACATCAATGAGCAAACAAGTGCCTATCCAAGACCTGCTCACCTCCAAAATCTGGGAAAATATGTACACAGTTAAGCTAATCTTCCTTTTATAACCCAACCCATTCTGGTTATTCCATCGGCTTAATTCTCGTACCTCGAATATCCGAAATACGATGATTAAGCAGATCGTGTAACGAGAATGATCCCATTATGGGGCGATACACACACCTACACAGGACAGGTATAATGCATGTTGTTATTGCAGTTTTTGCTTCTTTTTTTTGGGGGGGGGGGTCGTTTCTTTTGCGTCGAAAGAGCAAGTTGATCGAAAAGATAATGTAAATACTCAAGATTTGAATCTGAAGACTAGGGACTTGATATATTTTGTTGTCGACAAAATGTTTTGGTTTTTTTTTTTCTTTTTTTTTTTTTTTTTTAATATTATCCTAATTAACAACTTAGAAATGACCTTTTTCAATTTGACATCTGTAGGGTAGTGCATTCTTAAAAAGCTCATGAACTTGTATATGACTTTATAGAAGTGTTCCTTGGTCTCTCATATAGGACTTCGTCTGACCGTTAACTTTATATTGAATGGACTAAAGTCTTTTCATATATATTGACCGTCATTCCTTGTCGAATAATATGCATGTATTTCTCAATACGTTAAAGAATGGACTCATTCGCTGCATGATTGGGCGAGTAAGAAAGTGTTTCGTCTTTGGTCAGTGTTGGTCAGTGTTCCATTGCTTTTACAGCAAAAATCATGGACAGAAAAAAGCTTCGCATGGCAAATATTTGCTTATCTTTATTCACATCCTACAAATAGAAAGACCCAAGAACAAGACGTTGTTGTTGTTATGTTGTACCTACTGGCATGCCAAAAACGTTTGCTGGCAACATATAATTTTGAAGGTAAATAATTCAATTTAGAAATGTTTTATTTAAGAAGAGTTATCGCGCTTCAGTTATTATGGCGTCTTGTCAGGTAGCATACTTGATTAATCGGAGTAACCTCGGCCTTTTCTTTCAAAAGTCAGAAATATCCTCATATATATATATAAGGCGGATTAATTTCCCAATTTTAGCGTGTGTGTGTGTGTGTGGCGGGGGTGGGGTGGTGAGGGGAACAGCACAAAAATCTTGCGCTACAAAGTAGTACGCTGCCTACGGTTGGTTTCATGAACGTGTATGGACTAAATAACAAGTCAATTAAACATATTCACGCTAAGAAATATTTTTATCTAAACGAATCAACACTTTTCATGTATCGTCACGTGATAGGTTCGTTACCATGCAACACATTTGCAAATTCGAGGTCAATCCTACGGATTTTCAAAATACAACACCACGATTATCATATCATTGTATAGAAACATTAATGTAATGCAGGGGCGGATCTAGTTGTGGGGTGTGTGGAGGGGGGGGGGATTACGCCCCCCCCCCCGCAATAAATAAATAAATAAAATGAGCGCAAAAGAACAGGAACGTTTCCTGCTTTATTTTCAACAGTTAGTTTTCTTGTATTATAATATCCATGTAACAATAATAGTTTTTGATATTGTCAGGAAAATCATATAAATATAAGTAAAAATCAAAAGTTCAGTAGAACTTTCGAGTTTTAGCGTATTTGGAACCTAAAGAGAGGAATCTCTATATTAAAAACACTAATTAGCTTACATTTCAATTTTTTTTTTTAAGAGTTGCTCGATAATGCAAATATAACATGCACGCCTTTTTAACGCTACCAATGCCAAGGGAAGTAACTCATGACGTCATAGTCATAGAGTTACTAGGGGTTACGGCAGTGATTAAGCGTTTCTAAACCCTCATATGGTCCTCATACCAAGTACCGGGCCTAGATACAAATATTTAAGGGGGCCCGGGAGAGATGGGGTTTGGAGTAGAAATTTGGCTGCCTACCAATCCGCTTCTTCATCGTATGTATACACTTTTTTATATGAACTTAGATTTTTACTGCAAATATATGTGAGTTAGACCTAGGGAGAGAAAATATGTTATAGGGAATAACAATAGTTGCATTTTATTATCGATCGATCATCTAGCGATCGATCAATTGACGGATTGATGGATAAATAGATGGATGAATTAATAAATCGATGAATGGAGTGATTAGCTGATTTGTACGTTCATGAGCGCGATCGATGACTTGACAGCTAGCTAGCCAAATTGTTCTCTTTTGAATGTGAGTACAGGTGATAACATTCTATATTGTTGTTTGTAAAACATTCAATAGATGTTCTAACATTCATCCAATGCTGTTGTTTGTAATACATTCAATAGATGCTGTTTTTGCAATACATTCAATAGATGTTTTTGTTTTTTAATACATTCAATAGATGTTGTTGTTTGTAATACATTCAATAGATGTTGTTGTTTGTAATACATTCAATAGATGTTGTTGTTTGTAATACATTCAATAGATGTTGTTGTTTGTAATACATTCAATAGATGTTCAACCATTCATATCAAAATGAGTATCATAAACGATGGCACGATTTGTCAGAGGAGTTGAAAATGCAGATTGCAAAAGTACCATATTTCTCCTTTCACTTTTCATACCCTCTAGACATATCACTTCCATCCTCGGTGCTAAAACTGCGCAAATTAAACTTAATGGCCATGTTTTACACTGGAAGTAGCTGTACAAGTTACATTAGTTATTTTTGTAGTTTAACATGTAGAGTGCCCTTGGACATTTTTCAACCCATTCCGTTAAAAAAAGTTTTCGGTATGCTGATGTTTTTATGCGGTTTTTGTCTTCTTAAGAATTGTATTTCATTTTAAAATGTACGTATATTTAGCAGACGTTCATTTAATAGATTGGGCAAGAATGTATTGTGTAACGTAATTGTTTTTTAATAATTGGTCAGAGTTTGGGAGCAAATTGTTATGCATTGATAAATACATGCTTGTTGACTCTGTGCTCTTTTTCTCTGCAGCTTTCACAAATTGCCTTAAAAATGGTCTGCAATAATCAAGTGCTTATCGTTATCAGTGAATGTGCATGTGCAATGTGCATTTGATACAATAGTGCGTCAAGGATTATAGACATGTTGCATCATGAAGTAGTAATATGAGATATAAACATAACAACTATAGGGGTGTTTACTTACCGTTTATACTCGAGTATAAACCCATTCCAACTGCAGACTGCATAGACCCATAGCTGGATCTATGCAGTTTGTAAGGACTAATCGGTAGAACAAACAACATAGACCCTGATCTGCGGGCACATTATGTGACGGCAGATCTGGGTCTATGTTGTTTGCATTTTGATCCGACTTATACGCGAGTATCCACGGTATATACTTAATGCTTTCCATAGTGGTACGAGAATGGAATTACCACCAACAGATGGAGATAATGATCCGTAAGTGTTTTTCACGGTTCTTTTCCTACACACTCCCCAGTTTGGAGCGTGTTTGAAGTTTCTGCTCCCCGCTCTTTTCTAAACACTCCCCGGTTGATATCGTATTTTAAGTCTCTACTCCCCACCCCTTCCCTCTCATCCTTCATGTTACTTCTTTAACTTTCACTCTTTTTGACCAACCGTTAGCTTGACGCTTTTGACCAACCGTTAGCTTGACGATTTGAACAACCGTTAGCTTGACGCTTTTGCCTAATCTTGACCTTTGGCTAGTCTTAAACCACATTTGTAACCATTTGATCCACAGCAGTGACTTATTGGTTCGCTAACTTAGTCATGTCGTTTATTTTCTGTTATTTTATATGTATTTATTTACTTTGCTATAGAGACTTTTCACATGAAAACTTGTTTTCTAACCTAGGATTCGCCTCTCTCTCTCTCTCTCTCTCTCTCTCTCTCTCTCTCTCTCTCTCTCTCTCTCTCTCTCTCTTTTATGGAAATGTTGATTTTGTAGATTTGAATTTGCCAAGGAAAACATTCTTGCTGAGGAAATTTTAGGCGTTCTAAGATTTCCTTCTGACAAACAAGTCTAAATTAGCCTGACCCCAAATATAACCGATATAAAGATAATCCATTTTTACCTCATTCATCTCTCATCTTGTCCAAACTGAAATTATGTCCAACTTCGGTGCAAGTAATTTCAATATTGTACGAACGATATTTGTGAAAAAAATATATCATAATTAAATTTAAAATTGTTGAAATTTAATAATCATAATTTCTAACATGTACAAGCTGTGATTTCAATAATATAGCGTCATGTTAAATAAAATGGTTATGAAAGTATTAATTGGTAATCAATTTTTATGTTAAGATACTGATCTCGGACGTCTAATTTTTCTTCACTACCCACCTAACTTCTATCCTTATATACTTTGTGACTTGCACTTTTATAAACCAACAGAGATGTCAATCCCTTTTCACATGTCCGATAAAAATGTTTGGTTTTAAATATGATTCGGCAATTTGTTATCGCAAGGGAACACTTGAACGCCCTTGTGCTACTTCTTCTTCTGGCAAATACAGATCAAAACCAGCTTTAACCTTACTGTAACTCAAAAGTTGGGGAAAAATCTTTTTGTTTTTAGAAATTGAAGGTACAGTAGTATCTGTACTGAACCAACTGAAATAAACGCATGAATTGAAGGGTGCAAATTGAGCCTTATGCAGTTTGATATATTTTAAGTGCTGAGAATTTAATTCAGTGGTTATTTTAAAAATGTACTATAAACATTTCGTCATAAAAATAACAGATATGTATTGTGGTTTAGGATAGAGATTTTCGCTTTTTTCTTACCGCATTCACAAACAAGACAGAACTGAAATACACATCTTCGGAGATAGCGTAACAAGCTGTGACAAGTCGCTTCCCTTACAAAGATCTCTTGGTGACGCGCAGGTGAGAGTTAGGGTAAATTAGGGTATTTAATTTTTTTATACTTTTTTTTTTTTTGTTAAAATTGACATGAACCAGTAGATTGTGGTACCATTTCAAGAATTATTTTTAAAAAAAAATAATAATTTGAAGATACATTAACAGGCTAATAGTTTGATCTTTCAATCCATTGCAAACAACAACGAATGAATATTTCACTAACCATTTCCATTTTTTAAATATTAATTCGTGGTCGGTGTTTGAAATGAATTGAGATACAAAACTATTTGATAATCTTATTTAGGGTTATAAACATTTATTCTCGACATCTTGTTTTAAATTAAATTGTTAAATGTCGATACAAAATTGTTCAACTCTAAAAAGTTACATTACACATCCTTATTATTGTTAAATGCTAATTGTCCATTGGCCTTTTCTGTCCTACATTTTGGTACCTTCGCAGACTAATACTGTTTTCCCAAATTGAAGAGTAGTAAGGAGGCGTGTGCAATGAATGTGTGGTGTGCAAATTGTAACGGTATTACACTGACTACAACTGTAATGACTTATTCAGTAGTGGGAGATAAAATATATCTTCAAAAATATAGCTTTGAGTCAAGCTCTTTATTTCTGATTTTTCGATTTGTTTCCGTCGAGGTATTTTGAAATTTAAATGCGATTTCTTTTTTCTCTTCAAATTCGATCTAATACAATGATCGCCAAAGATTTTTATAATGCCGAGAACAGACACCGACCACGAATGAATATTTCACTAACCTTTGCCGTATTTGTTTAGTGATTTAAAACAAAAATTGGTAGGGGGAGCATTGGACTTACTTCAGATGTGCATCTCTCAAAAGACTGCTAGCTCTGCTTGGTCATTTTCATTTCCTGGACTTCAGCGGTAAATTGGAGAAGAAAAAAGTTATATTTTATAATTCATTTATTGCACTGTCAGAATTAGTATTTTCTACTCTGGCAAAGATAATTTTCCTTATTTTAACAACTGCTAAAATTAGTGTACTTTGGACTAATTCAAGTTAATTTCTCGAGCACATGGTTGCAGTCATTTCGATCAGATCTCAGCTTTAGGCAGCAATTTGGTTCCATAATACCTCATATAAAGAAATTTGAGCCACAGTACAAGAAAGTAACATACAGGAATGCCAACATTCTCTCCAATGTGCTTGTTGCAAATGCACACATCTTCATCTTATACCAGTCCCTTTTTCAGAAGTACTTAATAACTGTAGAGCGGAACTTTAGCAGTACCCGACCTAAACTGGCAAGCCAATAACAGGCCGGTAACTAAATCTGTGTCTCCCGATTGGTTAGTCGATGCCGCCATTCGCACAAAGCTGACGTCATTCCCATAACAGCTAGTTTTTGGAACCTTCCCCCTAAACTGCAGTGATTGGTTGGTAGCTTCACATCAAGGCGGTGTTTAATGGGAAAAAAGTACGGAGATTCCGTACTTTCACTAAAGATGATGGATGATGAAAGTGTGACGCAGCCGTCAGCAACGCAGTCTGACAACTGGCAAGTATATTCAAATGTCTGGGTCATTACGACTGTACCCATTAGTCATGTGATAATATTTATTTAAATGTGCGTGCACGAAGTTTTATATATGGACAAATTATGCACAATATTGGCGACTTTAAAGCATTCAAAACTTTCCTTCAATGCTTTCCATCCATAAAAGATCATGTAAATTAATTCTGCGTCAGTAGTAATCTTACTGCTCAGGTACTTCCATCAGTAGAAATCTTACTGCTCAGGTGCTTCCATAATGTAGAAATCTTACTGCTCAGGTGCTACCATCAGTAGAACTCTTACTGCTCAGGTGCTTCCATCAGTAGAAATCTTACTGCTTAGGTGCTTCCATCAGTAGAAATCTTACTGCTCAGATGCTTCCATCAGTAGAAATCTTACTGCTCAGGTGCTTCCATCAGTAGTAATCTTACTGCTCAGGTGCTTACATCAGTAGAACTCTTACTGCTCAGGTGCGACCATCAGTAGAACTCTTACTGCTCAGGTGCTTCCATCAGTAGAAATCTTACTGCTTAGGTGCTTCCATCAGTAGAAATCTTACTGCTCAGGTACTTCCATCAGTAGAAATCTTACTGCTCAGGTGCTTCCATAATGTAGAAATCTTACTGCTCAGATGCTTCCATCAGTAGAAATCTTACTGCTTAGGTGCTTCCATCAGTAGAAATCTTACTGCTCAGATGCTTCCATCAGTAGTAATCTTACTGCTCAGGTGCTTACATCAGTAGAACTCTTACTGCTCAGGTGCTTCCATCAGTAGAACTCTTACTGCTCAGGTGCTACCATCAGTAGAACTCTTACTGCTCAGGTGCTTCCATCAGTAGAAATCTTACTGCTTAGGTGCTTCCATCAGTAGAAATCTTACTGCTCAGGTACTTCCATCAGTAGAAATCTTACTGCTCAGGTGCTTCCATAATGTAGAAATCTTACTGCTCAGATGCTTCCATCAGTAGAAATCTTACTGCTCAGGGGCTTCCATCAGTAGAAATCTTACTGCTCAGATGCTTCCATCAGTAGTAATCTTACTGCTCAGGTGCTTACATCAGTAGAACTCTTACTGCTCAGGTGCTTCCATCAGTAGAACTCTTACTGCTCAGGTGCTTCCATCAGTAGAAATCTTACTGCTCAGGTACTTCCATCAGTAGAAATCTTACTGCTCATGTGCTTCCATCAGCGATATATATATATATATATATATATATATATATATATATATATATATATATATATATATATATATATATATATATCACGAACACGGTAATCATTCAATCTATGAAAGTACCGATAACATTTGCTTCCTTGCAAACATATTTGTTTGTTTGTTTTTTTCTTCTTCTCCAAATTGCAAACGATACTCCTATTTTGTTATTTCGAATGTAATCGTCCCTTGTCACGCTGTATTCAAGATATCTAATCCGATATGTATATCTATATAAACAGACGTATACGACTGCTCCACGTGTAACAGGTGAAACAGATTAAACTTATGACCAAAAATTAATGTGCAAAATATCTCGTGCAACGAATGCCTATATTCATTAAGTTTCGTGTAGCACATATATTTTTTTATTATTTTTTGCAGTGGTGTAGAGACATTACAAATTCCCACGAGCTTGGCCGGTCATAAAATATAAACATGTTGATAAACACCTGTCTAAAGATCGTTGGAGGGCTATAGGTGATTTTGCAACTTCGAGATTAATACTATTGATACCTCGAATGTATGTCAATAGCTGCCATTCGGACCACTTCGGCTATTTACGAAACAAGGATTTACCGAGAAGTTACGAATGATCAAACTAATTTTGTTTTTTCATTCGTAAGGTAGCGTCTTTTGCATAGAGTTAGATTTTGAAAGAAAAAGAATTATCCAGGTTTTCCTCACTGGTTATCATGGCTATTTTAAAAAAGACCTTGTATATCTTAGGTACTGTTAAAAGAACTTTGAATTCCCTTTATTTTGGTGTATGATTGTATGGTGTAAATATTTATAACAGTATGGATTCGACCGAAAAAAATGGTGAACAGCTATTCTGCAAGCCATCCCCTTCCCCCTCCCCCACCCCCTCAATAAAAGTTAAATGGTCGGTCCCTTATCAAATCTATGTTGGTCTATATAGCTATAGCTCTCAACAACAGGGGATGGCGGGTATTGCATTTATATAGGATTGACAAAGATTGGTTTTTATTTTGGGAATTTGTCACGAGGTCCCAAAAAATGATAGATATGGACTATACAAAGCTTAATGGAAACAGGAATTTTGTCGCATGAGATTTTTGCGCGTGAATTTTAGGTCATAACAATCTTATCTGTTTTACCCGTTATGAGTGGGGCAGTCCGACAAGACCGTCAATTGCTCGTTGGAGAACTATATATCGGTCCAGACAGCTAAAATAATGCAAACAAATAGCTTTCCAGAATGCTTGAAGGCTCCGCTATATCTAATGCATTCTTTGGTTCAGAAAGAAAGAAAGAAAATAAAATATCAAGTGGCAGGGAGCAGGAAAAGTAGGTCAGGTGATCTATTTAAGGCATACATATTCTTTTCGTTATCAAGCGGTTGTGCGATTTTGCTTCAGTGGCAATACTGATTGCTCTAGTGGTCATAGGTACAGTTTTCAGACTCAATTGCATGCCCAGGCCGGACTGGTTAGAACAATATCAAACTCCCTTCCTTTCTTCCTTAGTGGCCGACCCTTAAATTGGAGCGGTGGGTGGGGTAAAAGAATCACCGGCACAGAATAAGCAATACAAAATATTCTTGCGCTGATTTGTAGAAATAAAGAACTAATTATATCCATTATATTCATGCATAAAAGCCCTATCGATAAGTACGAAATATACACATGTAACAACTTTAATTCTGCACTGATATGCGATTGACACCTTCTTAGCCATACGAAACGGCTGTAACCACCAACACCGATATGAGATAGTAATTTTGTATTGTACCGGTGTCTCTGTTTGTGGCTTCAGCCAATCAGGTGTGCTTTATCATGGATTTCGGACAAACTTCATAAGTTCAGGTGTTTTTCAAAACTGATCGCTTATATTTAGGAATTATGGGAATGTGGACTACATGTGAGATTTACTTACCTCCGAAATTAAAGAGCTTAACAACGTGTAAAACTACGTACCTCCGAAACTGAAGATTTGACAACGGAAGTGCTCCAATAAGCATGGGCAATTTTATGTCTTGCAAAAACACGTTAACATATTTTTTTTCTTTTGAAGAATTGTACTTAGTTTAAATTACATTCAAGAGATATATTAGACTGACCTTAGCAAGTCATGAAAATAAGCAAAGTAATGGGGACAGGTGTTCGAAATATTTGGTTACTCTGAACATACACACATGACGTCTGAGCTGGTCGGCGTAGGGATAATATCCAAAAATTGGATAGTAAATCGACAGATAGCAGAGGCGCTTGCTTAGCGGCGATGGTGCAGAGTGAGATTTGTGGTACATTTACATAAAAATTACTCCGAAATTAATATGCTCCTCACCTTGACGCGGAGCAAAACAGATCCGATATTAAAGTCAAGTTTTGAATGTAAACAGGTACACCGAGTGCCTTCGAACACCTTTTTAAATCCGCTTACCGTTTACGAACCTCAAATTATTTTTGTCATTATATATTCGACTACGATTTTATGCTGAGGTCAAAGGTCATATGGCAGATTCTTTGTGTATATATATACATTTTTCTTCTTTTCTTCAAATAACCATTTATGTTGATCATCTATTTACATATACCAACATGATAACACCATGAATTATTCAGCACCTTTTGACCATGAAATGAATTTAGTGTACTTATATTATATGTATTTATATCTGTTTTATAGTTCCTTTTTCTATTTAAAGGCGCCACCACAAACGTTTATACATTAACAAGTAAAATATTGGCACGTACTGTTAATCGTATCGATTCACAAGTCACACGGTTTATGCATGGGGGGAGACAACTTTCACATGGCGCCCATAAATCGTACTCTCGGTGGAATTATTGATGTCAACATTGACTGGAGAGTTTTCAATGAGACCGCAAATAAAAGATCATTTCACTGATACTTAGCTTTGATCAAAGTCAAACCTTTACAAGATAACGTACGTCAAGTCATAAAGGCAAGGCAACTCTAACTTCTCATTTATCAAGAGAGAAACATGTAAATGGAACATTGACCTACCGGACAAACACCCAGCGCCGCTGATTGGGGTATGGGGTGTATGAAATGTGGTCAGGGAGCCTAGGCACACGCAATTTCAGATCTATTTTATGCTTGTGCAGCATGCGAAGGAATACGATAATCGTTCATAATAATCTTTATATAACGTGGCACTTCATGGTTAGCAGAGAACACTGGCTGTTATCATCCCTTTTAGCCATAAACAACAGATATAACAAGCTGAAAAACTGAGGCAAGATACCTTCCCCCAGACAAAGGTATTATATATAGCTAGGTCGATCAACGCGACCAGTCAGCTAAGAGTCGGACGCTTTACCGATTGTGCTATCCTGATCAAGGCCATTGACTAGATCAGGTGAGTTCTGTGCCTGTCACCCTTTGGTGCAAGAGGTCCTGGGTACGATCCTTGACAGCAGCTATGCTTTCTCCATCCATATGATCTCATTAGCTGGTAGCGCTTAGGAGATGCTGTTTAATCTTTCTAAAGGATGAATCAAGATCGTATTCGATGTTTATCTTGTCAAGGATAATCTACTTACTGATAATCTACTTACTGACCAGATGGTCTTGACATCATACTATCGATCTGGATTGACTGTAGCGTATCTCTGCCACACTGTGCTCGTAAGTTATGCCCCCCCCCCCCCCCAACAAAACAGCAAAAATAAACGCACTGCATATGTGATTGCAACGATGGCGTCTGCACTGTTTATGATCATTTCAGTCAAATCTCTCTTTGAAGCAGATAGTGGCAGTTTAGCAGCAGTGGATGGTATGCATCTATACAGACAATTTAGTTAACTCTAACGTAAGCATGTTGCACGTGGACTTGAGTTGTGCTGAGGCGTGGGCTTTGAGAATGCAGCCCTATCTGAATGCAGCCCTATCTGAGAATGCAGCCCTATCTGAGAATGCAGCCCTATCTGAGAATGCAGCCCTATCTGAGAATGCAGCCCTATCTGAAACGCTCTATAGTTACTATATGCGTAGCGACTGTCGTTGAGGGTCGCACATTCAATGTTTGATAAGGTCAACTGATACTACGCTCAGTTTGAATCGATAGTAATCTTCAGTTTGTTTGCCTATTTTTTGTACAGAAGCTCAAGGATTTTAAACCCGGTAGCAGCCATGTTTTCTCGATCTCTGTTTCACTTCAAATGGGTAAAATATTTCTTGGTTTTTATTATAATGAGTCGATATATTTTTCATACGTGAAGCGCCTTTGTCACAGGGTTTATCAGGTAGAAGTCACTTTCATATATATGAGAATGACACTGACGCCAGACCCTTATGATTCAAATTCTTTTTTTTTTTTTTTTTTGGGGGGGGGGGGGTTATACCTGCCTTGAGGAAGCTCGACACAACGATCAGCCTTGGCGTCCATGTTTGTGTCCGTTTATCAGTTCGTCCTTCCACACCATATCGTAAGGTCAATTTAAAACGATTATCTTGGCGTCCACGTGCTTGTCCGTCTGTACGTCGATCGTCCGTCCACTCCCTCTATTAAGGTCAATGTTAAATTTTGTTTAATTTGTAATATGCTCAATGTTAAAGTTTTTTGTTTTTTTTTTACTTTCTGGCTAAATTAGAGGTGGTTTCGACAAAAATTGAGTCTCTTGTGAGCAATAACAATCAACACCACGTATCGCCATACGTTGATTGATGTTAACTGTGATCTGATGGTTATGCTTACCTACGTATGGGTTAGTACGGTATACAGTAACTGCCACAGGAACAATAGTACTGGTAGGGGGGTTTCTTTATCTTACGTTCTGTGCGTGTCATAATGTGAGAAGCTAAGTGGAGCCGTGGGGTAGAGATGTTTAATTCTAGTCAAGTCTTCTTTTGTAAAATGTGATTTCAGCTGTCATTTTTTCTTTTTTATTTAACGATCGAGAGAAAAGGTGGATATTTATTTTTCACATGTGGTAATTATCGAAAGTATTTGCGACATTAATTCAACCTGGTTTATTAGCTAATACTGAGGACTGACGTTTGCAGATCATTGCTAATGCAAGTCACAATACAGATTATAATTATTTCAACTACACTAAAATTAGTGTCAGGAAAAACACAAGACCATATGAAAATCTTACAAGAAATTTCATCAATAATAATCAGAGAGTTGTATGCAGGCAGAAGGAATAATTTAATAATTTCTAAGGTGAGTGAGGAAGCTAATTGTTCATCACCCTGACTCTGTTCTAGTGACTATATAACTAGTGCTCATTTCTACCGTTAGCGAACAGTCAAATTGCGGAAAATTTCTATGCAAGTGCTTGTGCATAACGCAGTTTCTGGGAGTGCATTAAGAGAATTAGAGTCGTACTTTTCTTGCCAAAAGTGTATGCATTTAGCAGACGACAAATATTTGTAAAGGAGAGGAGTTAAATATTACTTTTCTTCAGAATTCTGTGATTGCATCGTTCTATGGAATCAAGTTGACGGATTTTATATTTTATGTTTCCGCCGCTTGATACAACGGTCAAACCCGGATTTTGGACATATCATGGAAGGTGAGATGTAATAAGTTCTTGTAAAACTTTCAAAATATCTTATAATCAGAGGAATATCTTCTTCAAAATAAGGTTTGATAAAGATGGGGTTTTCTTTCTTTACATACAGTATCATTTGCAACAAATGTTCTCAATCGTCCACCAGAAACAACCCTTCTTATTCTTGGGTTTCCGAAACACACAATGGTACCTTGTCCTGTTTTTGTTTATGGATCTTTTTAATTAATTCGGTATTTTCATTTACATGAAGGCTTTGCTTTAAAATGTCAAAAGCTGGAGAGTGTATAAATCTCAGTGTAAACAAACCAAAACAAAATCTTTGTGAAAACGTCCACCCCTTTTCACCCTTCCCTATGTTGTGGATCTTAAAAATGGAAGGGTCGAGTAAACTACATCCGGTCTCAACTTTTCTCATACATCGACCTCAGCACAAAATTAAGTTGGGTTAGGTTGCCAAATCAGGGTACAAGAAACATGTTTAATGAAAAGTGATAGAAGAAAAGTTTGTTTTCTCTGCAATTTTCATAACCGCTCTAAATTGACTTTTTCGTTTCGCATTCGGACCACCCTCTCTATTTCTGTGAGACAAAATATGCCTCAGATGTATGTCGGTGCAGTAATTTACAGAAGAATCATACATTTTGCTTGCCGCAAATTTCTTCGAAAATTTTTTTTTTTTAAAATCCTCAATCTATTCGGACCACCTAGTTTATTTCTACAATTGGATTGACCGTAGTATTGACTGAGAAGTTGCGAATGAAAACATAGTTCCATGCATTCGCAACCTCTCGGTCAATCAGTATTTCGTAATAGCCGAGGTGATCCGAATGGCAACTCTCCTCATACATTCGAGGTATAATCCCGTAGGATTGACCTCGAAGTTGCGAATATTTCGTTTCGTTGCAACTTAAAGAATATCCTTACATATATCCCAGTATGCACAGGTCTTATAAATATTTCGTGAATGAATAAATTTGATAACACAAGGATTTTAAATGCTTAAGTTTAGTAAAATCAAAACTGAATAACGGTCTGAAGATACTATTTCTGCTTTTGTATATTTTTGCATTGGAATGGCCAGCTTCTATAAAATCAGACCATTGAAAGATTTTTTTTTTCATTGTCATGTGTCCACGAAATTCAACTCTTTTCGATTTCTTGAACTTAGAGTCAATAAATAGAGCATTTACCTCATAACAACAATGGATTTGTATAGTTACTTCATAGTGTTTTCACTAACAACATTGTTGGGACACGTTTTGTTCTAAGTATGTATGTGTAAACGTTATCTTTGAATCAATCAGAGACGTGAAAAAGGGGATTTTTTTAACCAGCTTTACAAGTGCGATTCTGGCTCAAGCGGAAAAAAATTCTTCCCAAAGTCGCAATTAGAGTGGTAACTACTTTTGCACAACTTTGCTGTAGTCTCTTTTCTCTGTTGTAATTTTTCTTCATTGTTTTACTGACAGATACTAGCATATCATCTTCAGGACTGTATGTCTTCAAAGAACTCTTCTATTAGCTCGATACTTACAATATCGATTTGTTGTGTAAATTACAGGCTTTGTATAGTCATATTTGTGGGCTTTGTTTTTCCCAAATTTATCTTATCTCATCTCTTCTTGCTTTGACAAAGCACGCTAATATAACTTCTTTTAGTATATAATTCCAAAATATCTACTATTCTTTGTGTAAATGAGAATTTTCTAATATCCAGGTTTGCTTGTGACAAATATTTTCAAACTGTTTCTTTCTGTTTTTCAATCGTCTCTTATATTGATAAAATAAAATTCGTCTTTGTTATATTTCCCAATTAATATCTTGCATTCCTTTTGATCTTCAATATCTTTTTCTAGGATATTTAATAAATTGGCAGGGTGGGGAAAGGTGTGATGGATATGTACGGTGAACCATTATTTGAGGGGGGTGGGTAAATTAACGGATATAGGTATAGTGACTACTACTTTTATTGTTGATACGTTCAGAATATAATTGGTCCATTGTTTGACAGCGACTTCGATAATAATAATAATAATAATAATAATAATAATAATAATAATAATAATAATAATAATAATATGCGTCTTTTTCCATAAATTACTTACATTGTTGCAAGCTTCTTGATATCCGAAATTATATTTAGTATACGTATAGTACATACAAATTCCAGCAAAAATACAGCTTAGCACTGAACAATGTTCGTGCTTTGTTTCAAAGTATCCAGTGCCCTAGTCATTCAGCAAGTTACTAGTATTGCCTTTTGGTCTAGACAGGTAAATGTTTACCTGAACCCAAATGAAATAAAGTACTTTTACACAGTTTTTGAAGATATACAAGGGGCGGAGTTCTCTTCACGGTTTTAAGTTAACCGAAGGGTGTTCAGAAAGCGTTTCAACGTTTAACCATACCGAGAGCTTTTTCATCCTATGTCTCTGCTGGTGCCAATTTGTCTGTATGCCCTTGATTATGAAATGCCCTAAAGTAAACTTTTGTTGTTGTTGTTGTTGTTGTTGTATTGACATGTAATCAAAGACGTACCGGTATTATTGCCAATACAACTTATAACTAATGTATTAGTATATTTACAACGACACTGTAATGATTCAATTTCTCTCGTCTTGTTGTGTCTTGTCTTGTCTTCTCCTTTTCTCTTATTGAATGCTTCTTTTATCTTTTTCTTCTACTTCTCTTCCTCCTCATCAGTTCTTCTTTTTCCTCTTCTCCGTGGTCGTTGTAATAGGAGTGGTAGTGGCAACAACAATGACAACAAGTCTTGATACCAATAGTGCTTCCCTCGATAACGACTACGACGACGATGACGATGATGATATTTGTTTTACATGTTTTATATGGTTTTAAAATTTTAATTTTCTTACGATCGTCCACGTGAGTCTTTATTTCTTTCTTTCTTTTTCTTTTCTTATGTTTTCTTTTTCATCTGTACTACTAGTAATTGGATAATAGCATATACTGGAAGCATGGTATTTATCAATGAGACCCCCACCTCAGCCATGTACAGTGTATTATGATACTCCATTCATCTTATGTAAATTCATCTATAAAGATTTCACTAACGGCTAATGTGCATATTCAATCAATTTATTCAGCAATTCACACCTGCAGCTGTGGAGGTCGTTCTGCATTACTATAGAACGCTGAGAATAGAAGTCAGGAATTTACGTTTCTTGAAACATGGAAACCAGAAAAATAGTTGCCTTAAGTCGTGGGAGGTAGTATGTATGTATGTATGTATGTATGTATGTATGTATGTATGTATGTATGTATGTATGTATGTATGTATGTATGTATGTATGTATGTATGTATGTATGTATGTATGTATGTATGTATGTATGTATGTATGTATGTATGTATGTATGTATGTATGTATGTATGTATCTGCCTAATTGTATGTCTGTTTATTTTATTTATTTGTAACTCTTAGCGTGGAGTCAGGTTTATTTGTACCGCCTCACCACCAAATCCAGATCATTTCAATCTTCTAAAATTAAATCCATAATGTAAACGTTTTCGTGGCTTAAATAAATCATTAGCAGAGGTTGTATATAAGTACGTATATAAATATGTATGTATGTATACACATATGTATGTTTGAGGAAAATTATGTTGAAATCAAGGTACATCTAAACCTGGTGTTGATATATATGATATGATCACAACGGCTCTAGTTATGTTGACGAATTGATAATTCAGCACCTTAGTACGTAAAGGTGTTGTTATGTTGACGAATTGATAATTTAGCACCATAGTACGTAAAGGTGCACAGGGACATAGGTAATTATATATTAGGTGTAAATGGCGGAGAACAATAGAATTGTCAGTACGATCTTTAACAGGTATTACTATTGTTCTGACTGTCTTATGTCGGGGCCCAGTAAGGGGATGACAGTGAATGCCAAAGTTATACCACATATTCCGATTTTTAATCCGATAAACGGAATATAATTGCCATTATCGCAAGCTGTATAAAATTTCCAATAAATAAATAAATAGTAATAATGAATACAATAAAGTAATAATTAAAGCGATTCTGTATGTAAGTATGCGTGTTAAAACAATTCTTAACTAATGATAACGGTTTTTGCAACAAATATTTTATTTGACATTTTACGAACCTATTGCCATGACGATATGGAGATTGCGCAAGGAATTAAACAATAATTGCTTGGTATTAGCTGTGCAAATCCAATTATTTCACTTTTATTTTTTACCTGCCGCTACGCATGGCAATGAGAACAAAGGGTTGTTCTTGTGGATCTTGTAACTTGGTTCTTGTGGATCTTGTAACTTGGTTCTTGTGGATCTTGCAACTTGGTTCTTGTGGATCTTGTAACTTGGTTCTTGTGGATCTTGCAACTTGGTTCTTGTGGATCTTGTAACTTGGTTCTTGTGGATCTTGTAACTTGGTTCTTACAATAATGCCTAGGGAATAAATACACATCTCCACCTTTTGACCCAACGCCATAACCATAGGGTATAAAGTTGTCATGTTTCGCAGGGTCCTCAAATCCACTATGCTATCGGTGATTACACCTAATAGGGGAAAACGTATATTCTTTTTACGTAGCCACGGTGTTGCACAGAGTCAGTGCATTTTATACTTTGTCTTAAACCCAGCTTTTCCCTGTCCAGACTGTGTGTATATGCATAATCAGTACTTAACTAGCTTCGGGTTGGTATTGATTAGCTAAGTTAGTTCAAACCGGTCGGATTTACCCAGGCTAATTCTAAATGTGCACCGCTGGCTATTTCAGAACAGATTAATTGCCCTTGAAATCTTGTAATGTGTTGACACCTGCGGCCATGAAAGCATGAGAACAAGGGGTTGATCTTCTTGTGGACCTTGTAACTTCATTTTTCAAAAAGGCATGAAAACACACACACGTACACACACACACGTACACAAACACACACCGCCGCCCGATGAGTTCGAAACTTCAACCGTCGGATTCCTTCTAGACAAACTATTTAACCCACTCGGCTATCTGCATCCCCACATCACGTGACAGCAGGTGCATCACACTCTGTGGATCTTCTACTTGTATTAATTTTGGGAACTGGAAAAAGTGTTGATTTTCCCGTTATAATAAATAATAAAATTGTGGACTTGATATTGATACAAGTCAACTTGTCAATAAAACCACTTCTATTTGTCACAGTCTTTTGTAGATTCTTCACATACGTCACCAGCAATGATTTCCCAAAGAATTATTATTATTATTGGGGGGGGGGGGGGGCAGATAAGACGTAAGTAAGGCACATATGCCCAATCTCTTTGGTACATTTTCCGAATTAACGTTATATGGCGAAAGAATTTGAATGTTATTTTGCTTCCCCACTGATAAATTTCGGTCACAAACTGGTGAAGAATAAATACATTTTTAAGTTGATGAGGTTTATTGCTTATGATAAACAAGGGGAGAAAGGCTATCTGTTACAAAAGTGACAACTGTTTATCTGGTGCAGACGGATTCCACACAGGTTCTGGTTAGGTTGCTGATTATTTGTGTATTTTACAGCAGCCTAATTAAAATTACATAATATTTCTATTCTTACAGACCGATTCGTTCAAGATGGATGATAGGTATATTTCCTATAAACGAATGCCATTCCGAAAGATACTATTTGAATATAGAGTAACCGTCACACGTGCTTTCTCTGATCCCGCGTTCTTTCTTGTTAAATAGACATACGGTAATATTTCATTCGCAGCTTCGAGGTCAATTATAAGGATCATACCTCGAATGGATGCCGAGAGCTGTCATTCGGACCACCTCGGCTACTTACGAAACAAGGATTGACCGAGAAGTTGCGAATGCATCGAACTATTTGTTCATTCGTAACTTGTCGGTCAATCATACAGTATATTCAGTCGTCGATATAGCCGATGTGGTCCGAATAGATTGTGGTTTCTTTTTTGCGGTGAAATTTCCGGCGAACAAAATGTATGATTTTTTTCTGTAAGTAGCTACGCCAACATACATCAGATGCATATTATTGTCTCACAGAAATAGCCGTGGTGGACCGATTGGGTAATATTCGGATTATACCGATGTATCCTATGATCAAGGTTGACAATAATCGGCAAGACACTGGTATTAATTTATTTATTTATTTATTTATTTATTTAGCAATAAGCCATTCCGCCACGTATCCCTCCAGTTTAAGTCGGAATTTAGAATACGACCTATACAAAATTGGTATGAACATGTATATGAGCAAATATTTCACAAACACATTCTCAATCACGTTCGATCAAATAAGTAAGCATACAAATTGCCTAAGCCGTTTCCCCTTTGGTACCCAGGTGTGCATTGTAGTGGATTGTAAATCTTGTACATAGTCCTGACTGATTAGTGTGGGATCGAATAGATATGCAATACGCAACCATTGTTGTTTTCTATGGGATAAACTCATACAGACAGCATATAAAACTCATATCAACGGTGCCAGATCTTTAGTCAATGGAGATAAAAACGTCTCCGGTATAGTCAGACTAGAAAATAGAATGAATGGATTGAGGATAATTTTGAGATGTGAAAAAGGATTCAGATGGATTTTATACAAGCCTCTTACATATTTTTGTTGAACTTTTCTAGTCAGTAATGTGGATTTTGGAGAAATCTCATATTTGTAAGAACGTTTGGACGATATCTGCCCCAATATGGCCGGGTGGAAACCGTAAGTGATTTTGCGTCTTTCTCTTTGCTAAAAAAAAACAGTATTTGCCACGATAAGCGACACTCCGTGTCACTTATAGCTCTTTCGACCTCGTTATATGTGTATTTCCTGAAATACAATGAGCAGATAACGCTTGAAATTGCTATCTGAAGTACCCACAACTTGATATGGCGAAACTATCCATTAAATGATAGGGATAGAGTTGATTAAAAAAAACTCGAATATAAAAGTATATACGAACATCTTTCCCATTGCACACATTTCTCACATGCACTTTTGTAATTATATACCAAAATGTGTGAAGGATACACTGAATTTGTTAAGGGGGAGCTCTACAGATATTACGTACTTCTGAGAGAGTGATAATTGTAAGGTGAAGTTGTTTTTTATTTGCAAAATGTACATTGAAGAGAATGTTGTCATACCTCTATGCTACTTTCATATACTGTGGCTGAAATTTCTTTGCATATTGTACTTGTGGAAATTGTACATGATCTAAACGCGCAGCAGACAGAAATGGCCGCTCCAAAATAATCGAAAAATCAGCTTGAATTAGTCAAAAGTACACTATTTTCAGAAATTATTAAAATAGCGAAACGAATTTTGCCAGGGTAGGCAACACCAGCCTCTGAAAGTACAATGAATGAATTACAAAATATATAAAAAGTAAAAAAAAAGTTATTGGCTCTTTTTAAAAAAAAATTTTACAATTGAAGGCCTTGAAGTGAAATGACCAAGCGGAGCTAGCAGTTTTTGAGAGGTGCACATCTGAAGTAAGTCCAAGCTGTATACTCTATAACCCAAATTGCACCCATCAATCATACACCAAAATAAAGGGAATTGAGAGTTCTTTTAACAATACCTAAAGTGTACAGAGGTACAAATCACGCCAAAACATCATTTGAAAAGTGAACAGAAGTACAAATCACGCCAAAATATCATTTGAAAAGTGTACAGAGGTACAAATCACGCCCAAACATCATCTGAAAAGTGTACAGAGGTACAAATCACGCCCAAACATCATTTGAAAAGTGTACAGAAGTACAAATCACGCCAAAACATCATCTGAAAAGTGTATAGAGGTAAAATCACGCCAAAACATCATCTGAAAAGTGTATAGAGATAAAACGACGCCAAAACATCATCTGAAAAGTGTATAGAAGTAAAATCACGCCAAAACATCATCTGTAAAGTGTACAGAGGTACAAATCACGCCAAAACATCATTTGAAAAGTGTACAGAAGTACAAATCACGCCAAAACATCATCTAAAAAGTATATAGAGGTAAAATCACGCCAAAACATCATCTAAAAGGTGTACAGATGTACAAACCGCACCAAAACATCATTTGAAAAGTGTACAGAGGTACAAATCACGCCAAAACATCATCTAAAAAGTGTACAGAGGTTAAACCACGTTAAAACATCTAAAAAGTGTACAAGGGGTACAAACCACGCCAAAACATCATCTAAAAAGTGTAGAGAGGCACAAATCACGCCAAAGATTTTTCACTATCATAATTCCTCTCATTTTCTTGGAGTGTGTCCTGTACGGTGGCTTGCTACTAAAGGAATATTGTATACCCTTTAGCTTAGCAACACGTGAGTGAATTACGGAACATTCTAAGAATTATGGGTATATTCGGTTAAAACTTCAACCATCGTTTGCACGTATCATTAAAAAATGTATAGACCTTTTCGCAAGATTACTGTTAAAATTTTGTTTGCATTACTTGTGTTTGATACATTAAGTGTGGAACCACTAGTGCTTTATGATTCACTGACGTGACTCTAAACGTATTTTTCATGCCATGATTATAATTTTATAATTATATCGATCGATGGGTGGATCGATCGATCGATGGAGAGACAGAGAGAAAGAGGAAGACAGAGTTTATATTGAAATCGTTTGGTCTAATCATATCTTACTGTAGCCAGGGAAAAAAGAGGGTTTGCAAATAGTCTATAAAAAATAACTTCTTTATGTGGATCAAAATAACACGTCTTAAGGAAAGTATTTTGTGTGTAACACCATTAAACAACAGATTTTAATGATTCTGAGCTTAGTTGTAAGAATTTTGGTTTCTAATTTTGTTTATTTCTGCATTCAGACGTGAATGTTTGTGTGTTGACAAGCTTGCAATCAATTTCGGTAACAGACGCTGCACCCGAATTTCGATTGCCACTTAATTCCGGTTCGCAATCGACACTGATCAATGCCTGAGTTTTCCATTGTGTTCAGACACGATTATGATTAAAATCGCTACTTAAAACACTTTTACTACACTATGTAATCAAGAGTTTTTAAAAAAATTGTTTACCGTTTGTCGTTGAGTGTAACAGGTATACGATACTGTATGAGTGACACAGGATATCGAATAGCAACAGGTCATGTAAGTTCAGTCACTGACAATTTGCATGATTCATGTGGAAAACTGATTATAAAAAAAAGTTAATACTTCAACCCTTCCTTTTTGTTGTTTGGGGTTCATTTTTACGCATTCTTGATGGCGCCTTCTCATTGATTACATAAATGTATACTAGAAGGCCAACAGTCTCGACACATTTTAAGATCAATTGATCCTGATGGGGTGTGAGAGAAGAAGTGAGGGAGAGAGAGAGAAGGAAAAGCTTAAGAAAAAATTAAATAGGCCTAAATATGGATATACAGGTTTGAATAACATGCATAAGGGCAGATATACTTCCTAAATGGAAAAAGAAAGTAGTTCCTAAAGCGATATAGTTTTTCTCCCACTGATATATTTCAATATCTCATTATGAAATATTTAATAAATAAATACTTCTAATTCATTTTATCAATATTGTATTATGAAAATCCGCCTCAGGACTCGGTATTCTCTCTGTTGACCTATTTCAGTGCTCTAGTTAAGAATTTCTTACAGAGGGGGAGGGACATTTATTGAGAAAGTGACACTTTTGTTGAAGGAAGGGGCACCTTTTTTTAACAAATAGTCAGTATTTTTTTCGCGACAGAAGGACTTGATGCAAATGATGAAATCAAGCATTGCATCTTCTTGGAAGCAGAAACAGACAAAATCACATGCGTTTGTTTATCCTAATTAAATAAACATAACTCTCACTGGAATACATAGAAATAACACAGTTTTAAGAAGGTATTTTTGGTGATCTGAATAAATTGTGTCTCTTGTGGGATAGACCCACTGTTGGCTCTGTGATGTAGAATAGGCGAGATGCGCCCTCTACTATATTGGAAGAGTTGACTATTGGAGGCATGAGACACGGTGGTTCAGTTTTTATCGTGCTGTACTCGTGACCTAAGGGGTACGGGTTCGAATCCTGTCATTGGATCAGCCTGGGTCGGCTATTGTAGTTCGTCCTAAGGCAAGTCACTTTACTCCAATTGCCTCAGCAATCAATAATCTACTTGTGTTGCTGTGCCGTTAAACACCAAACCAAACCTTTTGTGCGATAGAGTGTAAACTTCAGAAATACGTCATTCACTATAACACAACTATTTTCGAGAGTTGTCGTTTTTAGGTGTGATATGTTATATTCAATAGAAATTATTAATTATTTGAAACATTCAAGAATATATAGTCGAGAACTATTCGTGTGCCGGTCTATGATGACTATAGAATGATTGTTTCTTACCGGTTAATATTTCAACAGTTATTTTAATCAAATATTACTTTCTATAGTTATTACCAACCTTGTCGTTATCCATGTGTCAATGTGTAGACATGACGATAAATAGCATATTGCTTTTCTGAGGACATGGAAAAGAGCGAAATTCGCTATGAAATACATAACGTAGGTAGGTAGGTACGTACGTACGAACGTACATTGTTATGTATGCAACAGTAAAAGTAACAAAAAAATATATCAAGATGAAGAAGAAGAAACAGCATCAATAACAAAAATAGTTGCAACACAACCACAAAGGAATACAACAACGAAAACAACAACAACAAAAACAATAATAATAATAATAATAATAAAAATAATAATAATAATAATAATAACAACAACAATACTACTACTAATAATAATAATAATAATAATAACAACAATAACAATAATAATAATAATATAACAACAACAACAATAATAATAATAATAATAATAATAACAATAATAATAATAATAATAACAACAACAACAACAACAACAATAATAATAACAATAATAATAATGTCTTGTCCTTCAGAACCAAGCCATTACCTAAGGGTCCTAGTCTTTACTATGAAGAACCTAAGAAAGTAAGAAAGGTGGTTACATTGAATGAGGCCACGGAATCCCGTCCACCTCTCCGGATTGATATGGATGGACCTGGACCATGGACCTATTCCCCGAGGAACAAACCCCTAAACGAGACCAACTCACCTTCCTGGACCTTCGGCTCCAAGACTCAGGCAGAGAAAGGTATTATTTCACCTTCGGGTTCATTGTGACCAAACACCATCTTCATCCTGTAGCATATATTCTTACATGATTGGGCCAGTTTTGGTTGGTTTTTAACGTGCGCATCTGTGATGTCAGCTGTACTCAGCTGAATTGCACGCAATGTTTGAGTACAGATGCTTTTATTTCGTATTTTAGCTGTTTTGTGCGTAATTTTTAAATAGTTATCTATCTAGTAATTGATCATGTAAGAATAACGATCATACATGGTTTGCTGTATTCTAACATCCCTGAACATTCGGGTTAAAACTCATTTATAAGTCAGACTTAAATTTCACCCAATCACATTGATGGATTCTAGACTTAGATTTAAAGTCCAGACTCAAGTTTCGTTAGTGAAATACAGATCAGGTTCCAGTCTTGCCAACGTGTGATAAAGTTTGAGTCTAGAGTTAATAAATCTGGACAAACCTTAAACCAGACTAAAATATCATCCAATCAAATTGCCCAATTGCAGTCTGAGATTGAAATCAAAGTTTAAACCAGACTAAAATATCATTCAATCAAATTGCCCAATTGCAGTCTGAGATTGAAATCAAAGCTTATCTTCTGATGTAAAAGCTTCCCATGTGCTCTGGCAAACGGTTGCACATGGTAGGGTCTTACGTGGGCTTCCATTTTGATGAAATCTTTCAGACGAACTGGTCAATATTCTCTGTAGATCCGGTTAGATAATATCATTGAAGAAATGTAATAATTTTCATGCCAAATGAATATGATTTTAATATACTATTTATGAAATTACTGCAACTACGATACGCTGATTATTGACATTGCTTAGTGACATTGTAACATATTATGTCACGGTTTGAATTCAGTAACCTTTTATGTCACGGTGTTAATTCTATAACCTGTTATGTCACATTGTGAATTCTGTAACCTGTTATGTCACAGTGCGAATTCAATAATGTTGAATTTTATAAGCGTGAGCATGATGTGATAAAAATAATATTTAATTCCCCTTTGTTCTTATCAAGGACCTTTGGGCAGTTATACCAATAGTTGTTATAATTTAGTAAATCTTTTCAACCAGATGATTTTACATTTAGAGTCCATTACTTTGTTTCTACATGATTTTCATTAAACTTTTTGCCTTGTTTGTTGCAAGCAAATTTAAACAGACTCTTAAGGAGCTGTGCGTATTTTTGTAAGCATTTCAATGACTGTAGCGTTTGTTTTCCATGACAACGTCATAGCGTAAAGCAAAGTCCTGGCCTGAATTTTACATCAGAAGATAAGTTGTGATTTAAACTTCAGACTGCCGTTGGGAAATTTGATTGGATGATATTTAAGTCTTGCTTAAGATTTGTCCAATCAGGTTTATTAAGTCTGGACTCAAACTTGATCACACGTTGGTGAGACTGGAATTTGGTCTATATTTCACTAACGAAACTTGAGTCTGGACTTGAAATCTAAGTCTAGAATCCAAAAATGTGATTGTGCGAAATTTAAGTCTGACTTAAAATTGATATGTTTTAAGACCTAGGCTTAAACTTGAAGACTTTTGTTGTTGAAATTAGAGCATGAACGTGATGTGATAAATGAAATTTACATTTGGCATAAAATGTGTATAACTCGTTGAATAATACAAGATGCCACTCGTTGCAAGCAGTGTATGGCATACTACAATTCAACTCGTTTCATAATAAATCTCAAATCAAAGGAATACCTGTGTACAATCCTTTATACTTGCTATTTATCGAAAATTATAGCCTCAAAATCAGTAAAGCTCTGTACGTGTGCTGTCTCCAACATAGAAATATGTTTACTTTCCTTATCGATTGACATGTTCTTTAATAGATTGACAAGGATCTTTGTAAATAGTTTTTATCGCAGCAAACAAGCGTATTGAAAAACTTTTTTCAATCTTGAAATAGAAATTATTTGTTTTCAATACCCTTATTGTATGATTGCTTTACCAGGCTTAACTTTCACTCATTGTATCTCAGATTCCTTAGAATGCGAAACATCAGAGGATTTGAGTTTATCCAGCACTCCAAATGAAGAGTTTGATTAAAAAACAAATCCCATCAAGCCAGACATTTTATAGGGTCTTGGCTGTCTTAGTGCCATGAAATATTGTTCTCATCATTTTTTTTTTTTCTTTTTTTTTTCTTTCTTGTTGAATTGTTTTAAAATACATGGAATCGCATTCATATAATTTTACAGCAAAACAGTGACACAAAGACAAATGCCAGTAATCCAGCATTTAGCTTCATACCTGCGTTTTCTCCATCTTTGTGCGAATGTGGCGACTAAGTATATGTCTCTTGCTACGTGTTTGTGAAGTTTTTCTTTGGAATGGAGAAAAGTTTGAGTGATATGAGGTCTTTTAGTACGTATTATCGCACTGGATAACATGACGTACACTTGTAACTTAAATAAAACTTAATATTTAATAGCCCCTTTACGCGCGCTCATGCACACACACACATAATGTCAGATAGTAATATACAGTGAAACGTCTATCATCTCTACACTGAGTTTCAGGCCTGATATTGAATTCCGTGACAGATGCTAGACCGAATTTCCTCTATCTTGGAAATCGTTTAATTATTTGGCTATTACTGTCCATTTACAAAACGGAGCGAAATGCACACAATCGTCTGCGGAGAAAAATACAATTTGCCAGCTTTCTCATGGAAGGTGTTTTCAAGGGCTTACTTCTATTTAGGAAGCAAAATATTAAATACACACGTTGCCTGGTCATCCATTTTCATTTTCAGACAGTATCTGTCCAATCCAGGGTGAAATTTTTTATAAATCGTCTTTTTAGTCAGCTACCCATGCCGTCTTCTGAGTTTTCAGAAATTTAAAAGTTCGCACATGCCCTTTAAGCCTCTAGACTAGGGACAAATTTGGCAGGTTACGTCACGTCGTTCAGGCAATACGTAATACTTCTACACCCGCTTGTTTACGAGTGGTACTTGAAAAGTTCTGAATATTTTGTTATAACTTTTTTATTTCTTTGAACCTGTCAATAATTTAACATCGATTGATAGATACACAAAAAAGTTCCATAAAATGATCTGCAGCTGCACGTGCAGCACGACGACACCTGCAGATATATGCGTGTGACGTAACATGGGTAAATGACAGTGACCTAACAATATCGTCGGAGGAGAACAATTCTGCTATTGAGCAAAAAGCATACTGTAAAGTCCGGACTCTCGCGAATCCATGTAAGATCACCCTCGTTCTGGAAGACCATTGCCTGCGGTTGGTGAGCGGGAACTGCCTGCTGTGAAGGGGGTAGTTGATAAAGATGCTAGATTCACATTGGAATATATTTCTATTATCACGGACATTAATTTGTCGCCTGTTTTTAATGCATTGAAGAATCATTTGAGGCGCAGAAAGATTTGTACAAGATAAATCCGGCATTTGTTGACGGCTGGTCGAAAGCAGAATTGGGTTGAAACTGTCAAACAGTTACTCGCCACATATGACAAGAGTGACCAGAGATGTTTGAATGAGATTGTCACAGGTGATGAAAAATGGATTTACTGTTTTTAACCCTATTCAACCGAAAATAATAAAGTTTGGATAGGAGAAAATGAGCAGAGATTACAAATCGCTCGACGTAGTCGGATTGTCAAGAGAGTTTTATACGCATTATTTTTGATGCAAAAAGGCCATGTCGTTCAGTACCTGCACCTGACTCTGCTAGTATAACTGAACATTTCTATGCCTCCAAAAATATCTGCCATTGAAAACGCTGTCAAATTTTATTTTTCTCCGCATATGACGAATGTGAATCACGCTCCGTTTTGGAAATGGACAGTAACAGACAAATAACAAAACGTCTTCCAAGACAGAGAAAACTCGGTCTAGAATCATTATTGAATTCACCATAAAACTTGGACCCGTGTTTAAACAAAAGGTCCAAATTGAGAATTGTGAGTGCGTGAAAATTATGGTACACTGTACGTCTCAAACGTAACTAATGAAATAGCATGTGTCTGATCTTTGAATTTTTTATTTGGCTGAAAATTAGTGAATTCCTCAAGTTTGCTTGTTATTTGCAACAGTAAGTTATGGCTATGTATGACAGTAAGTTATGGCGTATATATGACAGTAAGTTATGGCGTATATATGAGGTATAATTGTTGTACCTGACGTATATACATGGTCTTTGTCCATCAGAGAAATAGTGTGGTTAATGGTTCAGGCATGTTTTACAGATTTCTTGTAAACTTAAGAGAACTAAATTCAATCGACCTGGCCTGTGCTTTGTTGACAAGAATTTTTTTCTTCTTTTTTGGGGCTGATAGATTAATTCCATTAAGTATGGCATTACATCATATTGCGGAAGAAAAGGATGGCCTATTTACTTGTGCGGAATTATTAGCTGTAGACAACGTGTAACACGGCTTCCTCAAAGTTCACTCATGCTCCTATCCTGTATAAATAAATGTGTTTGAATCGCGAAAGAAGAAAGAAACGAAAAAAAGACCGTCATGCGTATATCACTTGTAATATCCAGGTGAATTCAACCCAGAAGTTGTTATGCTGAAAAAAATCAATCCTATTATTACGAATTTTGTTTTCTTTTTATATTGCTGGTTTTTAACGTCACTTTCAACCTATTGTCGGCTATAACATGACGAGATAATGGGAACTAAGTGCCTTACCCAAGGACTCAAGCCGACCAGGACTGGTCTGGGCGGGTATCGAATCTATTGTTAAGCACATAGATAGGACAATGCACGTGTGCAAACATGAATACATGAAAACATGTGTGTAAACATGAATAGTTTATTTTGTTTTGTTTTGTTGGTTTTAACGGTACTTTTAGCACATTATATCCAGGAAATGGGAGCTAAGTGCTTTCCAAGGACACACCGAGGCAGCCGACCTGGGATCGCATGGTAGGGTATCGAACCCGCGACCCTTGGATTACGAGTCCAATGCTCTACCAATTGAGCTTCCGCCGCTCCCAGAGATGAATACAGAGAGAGAGAGAGAGTAATCAACAGAAAAGAGCAAAATAAACCGCAATGAGCTATAACAGTCTGAAAAGAAAACTTCGTAAATAGGAGAGAGCGGTATCCATAAACATATAAATGCTTTGTATTTGAGAGCACAAAGGGAACTTAATCCCACAACGTCCTTAGATTGAGGTGGATGAATCTTTGAGAAACAGTAAAGCACTTCATTTGGAGAGTTAGATAAGCTTAAAATCCTGTGATAAAATGGATTCTTAGGAATCTGGGATATACTCAGTGCAAGTTCAATATAGCTAAGCAATCATTCATAGAGAGTATTGAAAACAGATGGTTTTATTTTATTTCTTGAAAATGTAAGTGCTCTTTAAATATAATTGTTTGTGGGATAACAAATATCTCGCATGATATCTGAGACAGTGTAATTAATCTTAAAAATAAACAGTCCTTCTGTGTGGCGCACCTTTGCTAGAAAATGTAACACGGAAAGCACTTACACGGGTAATGTGAAAGAAAGGTAATTGCAAATATTAATTTTTAAAAAGCAACACAATAAGATATGAATAGAAAAAGTTCCCTTTGTACGTGGCAATAACTTATGTGACTTATTGCATGATAAATGCATTTTTTTCTTAATTTTTTTAAAATTATTATTATTTTTACCAGTCTTGTCATTACGCCATCACGAAGTGACCAGAGTTTGTTATGATTTGTTCTGTGACAAGAAAACTAATATTCAGTGCCTATTGTATCAGTATTATACTGTCATCTATTGTCATACACTGTACATAATGGTCATATTGTCATACACTGTACATAATGGTCATATTGTCATACACTGTACATAATGGTCATATTGTCATCTACTGCACATAATGGTCATATTGTCATCTACTGCACATAATGGTCATCTATTATCATCAACTGCACACAATGGTTATATTGTCATCTACTGCACATAATGGTCATATGGTCATCTACTGTACATAATGGTCATATTGTCATCTACTGCACATAATGGTCATATTGTCATCTACTGCACATAATGGTCATATTGTCATCTACTGCACATAATGGTCATCTATTGTCATCTACTGTACATAATGATCATATTGTCATCTACTGCACATAATAGTCATATTTTCATCTACTGCACATAATGGTCATCTATTGTCATCAACTGCACACAGTGGTTATATTGTCATCTACTGCACATAATGGTCATATTGTCATCTACTGTACATAATGGTCATATTGTCATCTACTGCACATAATGGTCATATTGTCATCTATTGCACATAATGGTCATCTATTGTAATCTACTGTACATAATGGTCATATTGTCATCAACTGCACATAATAGTCATATTTTCATCTACTGCACATAATGGTCATCTATTGTCATCAACTGCACACAATGGTTATATTGTCATCTACTGCACATAACGGTCGTATTGTCATTTGATGCACACAATGGTCATATATTGTCATCTACTACTCATAGTGGTCGTATATTGCCATCTACTACACATAATGGTGGTATATTGCCATCTACTGCACATAATGGTCATCTATTGTCATCTACTGCACATAATAATCATATTGTCATCTACTGCACATAATGGTCATCTATTGTCATCTGCTGCACATACTGGTCACCTATTTTCATCTACTGCACATAATGGGCATCTATTGTCATCTACTACACATAACGGTTATCTATTGTCATCTACTATACATAATGGTCATTTTGCCGACTCCATAACTGAAAGTCACGTTCTACATCATTGATGTAGATTATATTTTTTCGATATGGAAGTTAGATCTTCCCCTCTTTGCGCGAACTTGGAAACCATATTTGTTTGTCGCTTATTTAACCTTTGTAAAGTTGGCGGCTCTCTTGCACAGATAAGAGTTGAAGTAAAATTCTTTCAATACAAATTATCCAAGAGGATAACATGACTTGCAGTTTACAATTACACTCTTCATCAAATTCAACTTTATTTACTGTACGTTTGATTGTAAAAACAAGTTCTTGTAAATTACACATAGTACTCTCGACCATCAATGCGGTAACGTCAAGTAGGGGAAACAAAGCAGTTCGGATGATCTTGAGTGGGCTACCCAAAAAGTCTTAATACATGTAAGAACCCGTGATCGCGTCTGGGGCCGCATAAGTTTGAAGCGAGCGTGTTAACAACTAGCGCTTTCCAGGTCTGGCATTCATTCATTTTTTTAGTACAGGAATCAGACCTTTATTCAGACCGCGATTGATTGAAATTATAGTCCCATTTAAACCACAGCTTTCAAACTGCAATATTGAAATTATAGTCCCATTTAAACCACAGCTTTCAAAACTGCAATATTGAAATTATAGTCCCATTTAAATCACAGCTTTCAAAACTGCAATATTGAAATTATAGTCTCTTTTAAACCACAGCTTTCAAACTGCAATAATATTTTACAGGATCAAAGTAGATACAGCGGAACATTTCATGAAATTCTCAAAAACAGTATTAGAGATATTCTTTGTCAAGCATCAAAGAATTATCAGTCTCAGTCTGGAAAGTTTTATGTAATCAAGGCCAGATCCCTCTTTAATTTTTACCAAATGACGTGCTACGGTGTTGGAATAATAATCAGGATAATGGTTATTCATACTTTGGAATCTTGCGATAGGGAATATGCAGCAAACCTGCAATCGTATTGTTATGGCATCAACAATTATCCAGCCAAGCCTGAATGTTATACAAACCATGTCATCTGGTAGGTCCTGTGAAATGAAGTTAAGTGGAATTCCCCACACCACCCAAAGAGAATGGTACATATGTTTTATTTCATTTGACTCTTTTAACATTATTTAGGTTGCCTCCCTTTTTACCAAGAATGACCTCCCATAGAAGGCTTTTGCTAAGGTTCTGCTCTACAGTTATTAAGTACTTCTGATATAATGTGAAGTTGTGTGCATTTGCAACAAACACAAGTTGAGAGAATATCTCATACCTCTATGCTACTTTCATGTACTGTGACTAACATTTCTTTTTATGTGGTATTAGGGAAACAACGCGCTGCCTAAAGCAGACAGCTGGTCGAAATGGCTACTCCCATATGCTCAAGAAATGAACCTGAACTAGTCCAAAGTACTCTAACTTTAACAGTTATAAAAGTAAGAGAAATTAATTTTTTCCAGAGAAAATACTAACTTCTCCAAGTGCAATAAATGAATTATAATATTTTAACACAACATAAAAAACCCATTTAAGAAAAAGTTATCGGCCTTTTTTTCTCTCTAATGTACCTCTGAAGTTCAGGAAGTAAAAATGACCAAGCAGAGCTAGCAGTCTTTTGAGCGATGCACATCTGAAGTAAGGCCAAGCTGTATACAATATAAATCCAAATTACACCCATAAATCATGCACCAAAATAAAAGGAATTAAAAGTCACTTTAACAATGCAATTGTCTATTTTTTTAAATAACCTGGATAACCATTAAGAAAAACTTTTGAAGTTCTTTTTTCTTTAAAAATCAAACCTGTGCAAAGTACGAAACTGTAGAGCGAAACCCAAACTAATACATAGTGGAGAAACAGCAAATCTTTATTCAGTTTTAACTGATAATAGTTACGATATAAATTGCATATTTTTATTTTGTTTTATATAAATGTACAATTTTTAATCGATTGACTGAAAACTTTAACTTTTAGAATCATTTTAAACTTAAGAAAATGCTCTTTCATAGCAAATACCTAGTATGGAGAGGCAATCCATTTCAGGAAATGGATATTGTGCTCATACAATATACAAATAGGGACTTCTGATTAAGGAAGAAGCACTATTTGGTTTATAGAAGGTAGATATAGTGTACTTATTAACCCTACAAGTATTATTCAGGCATTAAGATGATTTGGAATTCAGTTCTGGCTTAAAACATATACCAATCTCTGGTCATAAAAGCAAAGCAGGGAATAAAATGAGAGAGAGAGAGAGAGAGAGAGAGAGAGAGAGAGAGAGAGAGAGAGAGAGAGAGAGAGAGAGAGAATTTCTCACACAGGGTTTGGATGGTGGCAGAGACTTGTTGTGTACAGTGGTGTACTGGCCATTGGGCATACCGGGACAATCCCGGTGGGCCGCCGCAAAAAAATCCGTTTTTACCATCGGTGGGCCGGTGGGCCGTCAAAAAAATCCGTTTTTACCGGTGTTTTACTGGCGAGAGCAAAACCCCGGGCCTGTCCCGGCAGATAAATCCAGGGCCGAGTTGCTTACCCAGTACACTCCTGGTTGTGTACAAGTCCTTATGTATTCAAATAAGAGTGTGAATGATTATTCCCGGCCATTTTCATTATCCAAAAAACCCCACACCTTTTTCACAAGGTCGACCAATTTTAATCTCCATATCGTGCTGCTGAGATATTTTCCGCATTTGAATTACTTCGATTCTACAATTCTTTGTTGTCGAAACGATAGACATTTACCATTTGTTATTTATCTTTTATTCCAGAAGGCGGATCCAGAACATCCTGGGAGAAATCCTGGTTCCAGAGCCCAGAAGTGTGGACTAACAAGGTCGACTTCTACAATGATGGAGCGGTAAGTAGGTTTTATCTGAAATTTGTTGTATTAATGTCAGTAGTAAGGGCAGTTTTCCGTCGACAGTTCGAGTAGACTGATAGGGAGACGGCAGTTATCCCTGCAATTTTTAGACGCCAGAATAGCGCAGGGGCTCCGGTGGCCAAGTGGTCTAAGGCGCTCGCTTTTACAGATCACTGACATCTCACCTCTGTCCGCGTGGGTTCGAGTTTCGGGCTCGGCGAACATGAGTATGTGAGAAAGCTTGCCAGTAACTTCCTCCAGACCTCCACCAAATATACTGGCCGCCATATACAGCCTATCATGTGCTGAAAAATGGCGTTAAACCCATAACAACCAACCAAACAGAATAGCGCTAAATAATTTACTCCCGCCTCCCTTCACATTCATATCCATTTGCGTGTATGTGTGTGCGCGCGCGTTTTGTTTCTGTGATTGTTTTTTTCTCTTTTCTTCATAAAACCCCCAACTTCTATTTATTTATTTATTTAGTTATTTATTTATTTAGATATTTAGCTATTTATTTAGTTATTTAGTTATTTAGTTGTACCACTCCTGAACTGTATAAGATAGGGATTTATCAAGTTATTATATTTAGGGATGGTTTGAAGGGGACGGGTTCTGAACATCCATCAGAGAGAATTCTTCCGTTTTTTCTATTTTTTTTCTTTCTTTCTTTCCTTCTTTTTTCTTTCTTTGTGAATATTGTTATTTTTTCCCTCTATTTAAATTCTCTTTTTTCCGTGGTTTTGAGTCTTCAGTTTCAAAATGGCAAGTCATTTGAGTCAAAACCGGGGGACCTCCCCCCCCCCAAACCCTTTTTGAGAAATTTCGTGGAGGGATACAGTGTTAGTTTGGACTATATACATCGCTAGTGCTTGATACAACGATAGGACCAGATATCATGTCTTACGGACTTGAATACAGTGGATTCATTTATTTTGGTGGGTATCAATTTTTGTGAATTTGACCTCAAATAATAAAAGATATTTCGTCGGTATTAAAATTCGTTTTTAGGGGAACCGTGTCCCGTTCTCTTCACAGATCATTAGATCTTTAAATATTTGGCTAGTAGGGACCACGAAATCCACAAAAATTGGTACCCTGCAAATAAGAGAAAATGCATAGTGTATCAGTGGATATGACCATGAAACTGTGGAGTGACTTCTTGTGTGATTCATTGTCGATATTTAAATATACTACATAATCTAGCTTAATTTAATTTCTTGATTGTATTTAATACTAGTACAACTGTCTGCGTATGTTATTATACGACAACAGTCGTACATCTCAGCTTTTGACTCTGTCTATCGGTAAATCATGTACACTTATGACTTTCAATGTTAAATGGCTGTTATTATTGTACTGACATCGAAAGCTAATAGCGTTCACAATTCTCAACTTGACGCGACAAAATACGGCAACTGTCTCCTGCAAACCTGTTGAAATGTTAAAAATTGCATTCCATAAATGTATATCGGTGTATTAATTTTTGCATTGTGATCATTTAGATTTACATGTAAGAAACAAACATTTACATAATTGTAACTCCTTTTTAATTCATTTAATTCATTATTTTATTCGTCCTTTAGTTATTTTTCTAGTCTCCTGTCTCGTTCCCATTTTCCGTCCTTCTTTTAGACGAATTTCAAATGTTAAAAAAAAGTCTTTGTGTAACCAGAACAAAACTGAACTTTTGAAAAGGTAATACCAATTCAAGCAAAGTTTTCAGAAGCTTTTGACCATTAGAAACATAAAATATGCAAAATTGCATACTATCCAGTTTAATAAATTGCCCCTTACATATGAGAATATCTTAATAATATTATTATCCTTCTTTTCCCATACCTATATATCTATATGTCTGCCTATACACATATCCATCTACCCACCTACCTACATACCTACACACATACGTACATATCCATTTATCTATATTTTACCATTTAACTATATTTACACTCTTTGCATACACAGTGGCCCACCCCTACCCAATATAAGCAGCGGCCTACATTAGGTCCACGTCAGAGGACGATGCCCGAATCACCATCGTACACAATCGGGGTTAGGAAGGAACTGTCTCTAGTAAAATCAGGTAATAAATAAATAAATACGTACAGAATGAATGGAATAAAGAATGTGCAAAGGAATGAAAGAATGGAAGTGTGAATTAATAAATGGATGGATACTTTTTTTTTTTTAAAATTAATCTCGACAGAATCGTACAGCTCAAATTGAAAATTTAGGTATTAATTTCTCATTAATTACAAGTGAAGTGATGTCCATTTCATATTTTAGATTTATGATACATTATAGGGGCTATACACGCAGTGGCGGCGCGAGGGGGGTTGGGTAGGTAGACAATTGCCCCCGGGCGCCAGGCTGAGGGGGGCGCGGTCAAGAGCTTTCTTTCCTTTTTGCAGCTGAAAGTTTCATAGTATTTCACCATCACCTTAATGTAACGGGGGCAATTCTTCACAAAACTTGTAGGGGGGGGGGGGGGGGTAACTGACATAAAAACTGTTCTCTGCAGCAAAGTCGGGGCGCCACTAAAGAACATAGCCCCCGGGTGCCTCGAATCCTCGCGTCGCCACTCCATACACGGTTTGCTGTGTTTAAATGTTTGCCAGGCTGTTTAAATTCGTGAATGCTCCGGCACAGGTTTGCAAACGTTAGAAAACCATCTTTGATCGGTTTTCTAAAAGGTCATTAAACCTAATACGTAATTTTCAATAACAACTACAAATATTATAAAGCAATTTAAACACACACACACACGCACGCGCGCGCGCACAAACACACACACACGCACACGCGCGCGCACAAACACACACACACACACACACCAAAATGTAAGTCTTCTCGTACTGTTGACTTACGAATCAAGTCACTACAATCTTAAATATCTGCTGTTGACGGCAAGTTACTAGATTCGCGACATGACTTTGTGAGCTTGCCTTGTACTCTGACTTATTTCAGTTATTCTATACTTCTACCTCTCTGACGACAAAAACACACATTCACCCCCTTTCGCCCAAAACATCACATACGTCTGACAGTGGGTTTCCTCCCTTTGGAAGGATAATAACACTGCCACAACGCTGTAAATTTGGTACTAAAATTCCACCTGAAGAAAACCATACACTTTGATAACTGCATCACACTCAGTTTATATTGGATTTTCTCGCAATCGTTTCTCTACAATGACTTTAGTGCAGAACGTGAAGATTTTAACTAATATATAGGAGGAAAAGTCATGAATTCTTTACGTGCAGAGATGTCGCACAGGGCTGACGACGTTACCAGGTAACACGTGGCAGACGTCACAGCCTACCAATAACGTCACAATGAAGCGCATCTGAGCATCTGAGCCGCCATACATAGTCTGGTTTTTATCCCTCGTTTTCAATTTGATTTCAAGCGGTGATGATAGAAGTTAGGTAGGATCCAGTCAGTGTGCTCGTGTACTAATTCGCCGAGACGATGGATTGAGATTTAGATGACCAAGGGATCAAAACAGCCTTATGGCAGTGATATATTCTGAAAGAGTACAAGCTGTGTGTGTGTGAAAAGCAAAAAATTTACTCACACAACAAGTGAATTTCCCTTTTTTAAGTATAGCTTGCATCACAAAAACGCACACGTCAAACTAACGAAAATCGCCCGATCAGCGCCAATTTTTTAAATAATTTTTTAAACAAATTTTAACGTACTTGCTTAATTTTTGATGATTTTGAGAATGTGTGTTTTTGATTTGTTTGCTTTTGTAATGTCAGATTGAAATTCTGCTCAAATTCAGATTTGTATGACTTAGGGTTGCTTATTCCAAATATTTAGAGAAACTGCAAGGAATCTTTAAATTCACCTTATATAAACCTCTAGGGGCTGATAAAGATCCCTCGCCAGTAGACTACGATAGGGACAAGGCCGATGTGTTAGTAATGAGGAGGGGACCGGCTTTCTCCCACCAGTTCCGCAGAGAGGGGACATTGATTTGGAGTTCAAAAGGTAATACATACATACATACATACATACATACATACATACATACATACATACATACATACATACATACATACATACATACATACATACATACATACATACATACATACATACATACATACATACATACATACATACATACATACATACATACATACATACATACATACACATCCATCCACCATTCTATCACTGAAAATATACAAAATGCATGGTGGAAAATTAGGACAGATCTCGAGTTTATATTCACTAATATTGACAATAAAGAAGCTCACGATCCTTTTGTGCTTTCGTAGACGTGTCTCCATTATCCGTGGTCACGCAGATCTACCCACTTGGGATGAAAGTCTAACTCTTTGCGACTATGACAGATTTATATTGCGTCCCACCGCTGCCACCAAATGTCAAATGGGAAAGTATTCGTGGCTGGACCGAGTCTCAAACCCGTACCCTCCCTAGCTCTTTACGGACACTACCGTTAAGCTACACGATCTGATTCATCCGATCCGTTCCTTCGACATATTTACCCTATTGTCTCCATTATCTCCAATTGTGCTCTTCCGGCTAGATTTGAGAATCTAGATATACGGAAGTAATTTGCACCAGTAGTTTTCATTTTGAAATTTGTTATCACTATTGTAATTTCTCTGAAGTTCGTACCCGCACAACCCTTATTGATCTCAGATGTTGGATAGTATCGTGTGAGTCATTATAGTGAGTCATTATATTTCTTAGGCGACCTGTTAATCTGGAATGGAATATGATCGTTCATGATGTGTAACGAATGCTGATATAGTGCATTGTTTTTAGAGGTTGCACACGTGCATACATACATTAAAAATGACAGTGACATGCGCATGAATGACTTGATTTCGTGTAAATTGCTGGAGTTTCACGTCAGTGTTAATGCAAGGTTTTATATTCAAGATAGATAGCCATCAACCCCCCTCGAAATCGAGGTGCACGCGGCTTATTATCTGCCATTTTTGATCGATTCTATAATAACTTGTTAAAGATACATTTCCAATAATAGCTCCATCGCATATCAGTAATGCGCTCGCTTTGCATCTCTGCGAGTCAGGGATCAAATCCGGTTACGTCAAATGCAAGACTATGTGGTCGCCATCTAAAGAGTGGTTAGCTCGAGCTTCTTTGAGTTCCTCGATCACAAAGACCACATGAATGTCTGCGCCGTCATCATTATATTGCGTTTATTTTTTGAACTTGTTAAACAGTCATGTATAATAAATAATGCTTCAGGTTTCGATGACCAAGAAAGAGAAACAAATCGTGACAAGTTCATTAAACTGTACTATTAAAATGTACCATTAAACTGTACCATTAAACTGTACCATTAAACTGTACCATTAAACGGTACTATTAAACTGTACCATTAAACTGTACCATTAAACTGTACTATTAAACTGTACCATTAAACTGTACCATTAAACTGTAATATTCTTTTTTATCTTCAGATAAAACTCCAGGTCCAGGTGCATATAATCCAACCTTGAACTTCAGCAAACCACATAATCCTGCTTTCACCATTCGAAGCTTGAGGCGAGAAAAATCGCACGTTCTGGGTCCATACTCCGCTTTCTGATGCTGCACAGTTACAGCTTGCCTGTAAATGTACTTCCATTTTTAAAAAAATATTTTAAATTTTGTATCTATTAATAGATACACGAAGCTCGTTTGTGCTATAATGCTCAGCTACATTAAATTTATCCATTGTGTCGAAATGTGCATAGTATTGCAAGAAGCAGTTATAAAGTAAGCTTTACTAAGGACTTAGACGGGTTCATAGTTTGTCCTCAAGAGTTGATATATTTGTTAAACAACATAATTTTCATAGATATTGCTCGAAGAGTCATGTTACATTAGTTCACCTGTCAGTCGCTAGTAGGCGTTAGAGTACTTTGGTATTTTCACTGGTTCCCTGTTCCAGAAGGCTTGCTCATGAGCACCATTGCTAAAAAAAAAGACACCAATAGGTTGATTGTACACGTTCGCTATCTTGGGAAAGAATCTGTGCTTGATTGTAAACTATATATATATATATATATATATATATATATATATATATATATATATATATATATATATATATATATATATATATATATATATATATATATATATATATATATATTCTGTCTTCTTTTAAATGTGGTGAAACCAGAAAGGTATATTTTAATATGTGAAGCTTCACGTGAACAAATATTTTGGTATACAGTCTAAGTGAAGCCATGCACAATTTAAATATGACCTATCCGGTCTCATTTCAAGGAATAAGATAGAAATTATATCTACCAGACGGTGGTTTATGTACAATTCAACACGTGTTGAATGTCACCTCTATTAAACAATCACCTGTGCTAAACACCTACCTTTCAAAGTCTCTTGCCTTAATTTATTGTAGAAATAAACCTTTATTGAGCAATATCTCTAATTACGGGACCATCTTTCTCCTGTTTCTGAGCTGTCTGCTCACTACTGATTTGACTCCATGTGAAACATGTAAATATGCAAAGTCCAAATGACCTCTCGCCGTCCCTTTTTTATGACGGCTTTTCGAAATGACGAGTCTCATTTTGTATCGTAGATGAACAGTCTTATTGTTCTTTATTATAAACTTTGGAATCAATTTTGATGTTTAATTTGTACAAACGCTCTTGACAGTCTGAACATGATGCAAGTATAACGTAGACTCGAGAGATACGCCGAATTTTTAGTTTTGTTGTCATGATCAAGTTTATCAAAATGTGTCCATCTTGCACATTGTAAATTTTTTTTTAACGACTAATTTTTATAAGTAGTAAAGTTCGCTCACAGTTAAGTTTATATCATATTCACAGACGTAAATATACATATTTTGCTCTTAAAGGAGTTTAAATCTGCTGTACATTGATTCATCTTTCGTCATGAATTCTATCTTTTTAAAAATTATTTTTTTAATTTAAAGGATTTCTATTTAGGTTTTTATGTTTTCATATATTAGCTCACATCTCAGAAACTTATCTTGTGCCTACTTGCACCCGAATCCGCTGTAAATGTTAAAAGCTTTACTTCACGCGATCAATCGATTCGCCAAACATTAATAAGCCACACTGTCACGTGATGCAATGACGTCAGAGAAGAAATCTGAAACAAATTATATTAGTATACTGTGCATACATCCGTGTTACATTTTTGTAAAACCGTGTGAACAATATGGAAGCATTAAGATGCCGTCGGGATAACGGAATATTTCTATAGCATACGTAATCAAGATGGCGTCTAATACTTGTACAAGGTAAGTTACAGATTGCGATGGGTTGACATGATTATATAGATATGATGACATATTGATGGATCATAGTTGCCTTACTGTATGGAAGTCAACATGATGTTATCACAAAAGAACAGTCTATTTTCTAAGTTTGTCGTCATGACCACACAATCATGTCATCACAGACAAAACATTACAACCGGTATCTTGTCTTGTTGACGTAAACGACGTCGTCTTGACCACGTAGTAGCTTGTCATGACGATGGCAGCTTAATATTTCCATAGAACAATGGAATTTGTCACAATAATTTGATCATCTAGCAATCTATATACCAATGCCAATTTTATTTGAGACTGTTGATACTTATGTGGTCAGTAAAGTATGTATTATGTAAAACTGATATAGTAACTATATGTCTGTATAATATACACCATTTCAGGTGTGGTAATTCTTACTCTCACAGTTATTAAGACATTGTAATCATATCCAATGTAAAGTTTATGACACTGTTAACACAAGCATTTCCAGGTTTAATTCGAGTATTCCCTATTTATTTGCAATGATGATGATATTTACAATTTATATCATGATGGGTTTTTTATTATCATCATTATAATATTCTTTTTTATTGTTTACACCATGCACATTTTGGTTTTAATATGCTGTTCGTATTTTAATTTTTTGTCACGTGAAGCTTGCTTTTGACTAAACGTACAAGTTGATGATTTTTTGTTTCTTTTCCGCAGATAGTGTCACTTTGATGTAACTCTAAAACTAAACTAAGTCACTTATCAATAAGTTTACCATAACCTAGAATACCTATCAGAAAGTTGTCTTCTTATCTTAGAGTTAAAAGATCGCGAATATATATATATATATATATATATATATATATATATATATATATATATATATATATATATATATATATATATATATATATATATATATATATATATATATATATATATATATATATTATGTGTGTGTGTAGAATGCTGATCCCTTTGAATTAATGACATCAGTACACTGGGGAAAGGGTCCTCAATCAAAATTCATTAGTCCTTCCCATAAAATACATCAAAGGCTCAACAAACGCCAATGTCAGTCAATATAACGAAAGCTGTAAGTGGAAATCTCTAACAAGGTTTTGAAAGAAATATTAACGAGTGTTAATTTAAGGACGGGGAAATACTAACAGACACATAACTATGTATGAATGAATATGAATGATGACTGATTCCTGCATACAGTTGTCGACATAAAAAAGAGTAAAAGGTCTAGGGGTTCTCAGGTGATTTAATTACCAAAAATTCGGTGTCTGATACAGTATTTGCATGTGAAATTATATTTATAAATACGACAGCATTCAAGATTTGTACTGGGTATTATACCAAGAGAAAGTTAATTTATTAGACAAATTTGGTTTTACCCGAGGCAAATACATAATGCATTCCTAATTACTCTACCACTGAATATGGCGCTAAGAGGACGCCTTCCTCTGACGTCATGCGCTCCCAGTTTCGGAAAACATGCTAAGATAGCGGGTTTGCTATTATCGTCCGTTTATCGGGAAAATAAGCTGGGCTTCAGTGATCGGACATTTTTTACTTGCTATTATATATTTGAATATTATTATATGCTACAGCCACGTATAACTTCGATAGAAACCCATGAATGTCAATTTTAGATTGTACAGAATGGCAACGTTTGTATGACATGTCTAGATAGGTATATTTGGATTAGTTTGTGCATTTTACCTATGTATCTTGTATTATCATGTTTATTTATTTACTCAAATATGGATTTTCTACACGTGTGAAAATAAACAAAACTCTTGCAAACATCTGCCTTGCATAGTACAACGAAATTAGGTTTACATGGAAATAATATTAATAAGTCCACATATTCCTTCGGTCTATTTCATACCAAGATATTTTGGATTCTGTGTATGTATGTATGTATGTATGTATGTATGTATGTATGTATGTATGTATGTATGTATGTATGTATGTATGTATGTATGTATGTATGTATGTATGTATGTATGTATGTATGTGTGTGTGTGTGTATGTATGTATGTATGTATGTATGTATGTATGTATGTATGTATGTATGTGTGTGTGTGTGTGTGTATGTATGTATGTATGTATCTATCTATCTATCTATCTATCTATCTATCTATCTATCTATCTATCTATCTATCTATCTGTATATGTATGTATGTATGTATGTATGTATGTATGTATGTATGTATGTATGTATGTATGTATGTATGTATGTATGTATGTACACATCAACGTACAGTAAAGAAAGTTATGCTTATCTGATATGAAAGCATAAGTACAGTAAACGGTACCAAAAATTCCAGAATAGTCCGCCGTCTTTTGTGTTAAGGGTCACGGTGACCTTGATCTTGACCTTTTAATACTGAAATTATCATGCTTTTGCCTGAGGAAGGAAAACCTACCTGTGATGTTTCTTGAAGGTATATTCAGTAAAAATTTAAGTTATTATGTAAAAATGTATTACTTTGTTAGATGAAGAACTAATTTATGTTGTCATCACTTTCCACCAGTTTTTGCAATGCAGCTTTCGTATTTAGGTGTTTTTTTTTATATCTCTGTTGTCTGTTTTTCATTCTTTTCAACATCAGATCGCATTTATTCTGTTTTTCATTCTTTTCAACATCAGATCGCATTTATTCTGTTTTTCATTCTTTTCAACATCAGATCGCATTTATTCTGTTTTTCATTCTTTTCAACATCAGATCGCATTTATTCTGTTTTTCATTCTTTTCAACATCAGATCGCATTTATTCTGTTTTTCATTCTTTTCAACATCAGATCGCATTTATTCTGTTTTTCATTCTTTTCAACATCAGATCGCATTTATTCTGTTTTTCATTCTTTTCAACATCAGTTTGCATTTATTCTGTTTTTCATTCTTTTCAACATCAGATTGCATTTATTCTGTTTTTCATTCTTTTCAACATCAGATCGCATTTATTCTGTTTTTCATTCTTTTCAACATCAGATCGCATTTATTCTGTTTTTCATTCTTTTCAACATCAGATTGCATTTATTCTGTTTTTCATTCTTTTCAACATCAGATTGCATTTATTCTGTTTTTCATTCTTTTCAACATCAGATTGCATTTATTCTGTTTTTCATTCTTTTCAACATCAGATTGCATTTATTCTGTTTTTCATTCTTTTCAACATCAGATTGCATTTATTCTGTTTTTCATTCTTTTCAACATCAGATTGCATTTATTCTGTTTTTCATTCTTTTCAACATCAGATTGCATTTATTCTGTTTTTCATTCTTTTCAACATCAGATTGCATTTATTCTGTTTTTCATTTGACAACTTCGACACCATTAACATAATTCCTTTATTATTTTTCCTTTTGTGAGGTGAATAATCTTTTGACTACATGTGCAAGTTCTCCACTTTGAATTATTCCGTGGTCGTCAAAGGTTATCCTTAGCTTCCTTTTCCTGTTCATCAATGGGCTCATTTGTGTCCATTATTCGCATCTCTGTTTCCTCGGATACTTTAATTGGTTACCTTTGAATGGCAGAGCCTGAACGTCGTTCAAGAACAGTACGTTCTAATGGCTATTTATATCCCGTTCGTCAATAGGATGCACCCTTTATTTTGTGTCAATAGGATACACCCCTTGCCTTGTGTCAATAGGATACACCCCTTGTCTTGTGTCAATAGGCTAAACGTCCTCGATCTTGGTCAACAAAACAACTATGGTATGACATCTTTAAAACGTCTTAGATCTTGGTCTACAAAACCACTATGGTATGACATCTTCTAAACGTCCTCGATCTTGGTCTACAAAACCACTATGGTATGACATCTTCTAAACGTCCTCGATCTTGGTCTACAAAGCCACTAGTAAGATTTACCGTATCGTTAAGTTGTATTTGTTTTTTATCTGCTACATACAAAGGTATTTCAATTGACAAATCAAAATCATCAAAACCAACCTAAGCCATTCTTCATTTGTTTAAATAATAGGCCAAGAAATCGAAAAGCACAACTGCAGAGCCTGGCAAAGTCAAACTGGAAAAAAAGATTTAGCATTTATTGAAGACAAAATAGTAATACCTTCATTTCTACTGAAACTGAAGAATACAATCAAGAACTGAACATAGCTATTGCAAATGGAACATACAAAGAGATGACCAGTAAACCAGTAACTGGAAGATCATTACTTGAAATCAAATGGGACTCGATATTTTACTGTATTTTTGTCATTCAAACTGGGATTACCTCCGTCTTTATTGAGGGTTATTTTAATAACTTTGGAACATATACATTTTAAAAAGACAACAGAAATCAAGGAATCTAATAATACTGAAAAAATGCTTAATAAATAAATAAATGTGTACTGGTTGCTTTCTTGTTGATGCATGTGTGCCTTTAACCGAAATTGTTACAATACATGTCATTTAAGAAGTAGCTGCCTACCCTGCAATAAAGTCTTACACGGACAATATATGTACAGGTTACTACATTTGTATGGAAAATATGAACGAGTTTTGTTTCTTCTTCTTTGTCTGAACAATACTGCATACCGTTAGGATGCAGCATCTCTCAGATAAAACGAATTCATAATTTCCCATTCAAATGTGTTAACTTATTTATTATATGCTCATTTTTCCTATATCAAGGAGTGATTCTAAAATAAATTCGTTTCGTCTCCCTGTACGGCGCATGTAGGAAAATAGGTACTTATCTTTCACAACAGATGCCTGTTTTTGAAGACTGCGTGTATCATCAATAATAACGCTGTTTCTGATATAACATTTCGACTTCATCACAACCGCGCTAGGGAATAATTTAAAATTGCAACACCGAGAACTATAATTATTTTTAGATACACGCGTATGAAGAAATACTACACGATTCCGACAATGTAAAGTTAATGGAGAAAGAAATGAGTATATAATAATAGACAATACTAATCAAACTTTCCTCAGGGATGAAGTTAGACAGAGTGAAAGATTGAGCTATCTTTGTGTGCCCTTCTCTCTTTCCTTGATGGAATTTAGCATTTTTAGAACTGTTTTCACTGGCTACCATATATTCTATGTATTTGCAAGTGAAAATATTTTCTCTGCTGTTCGGGATAGGACAGGTCAAAAGAGGGACATGGTCCTACATGATCTATGTCTAAATCGTCTTTACTGACACCTTTAGGTTTTGTAAAATTTAGCCATCTTTGGTCGAAGTCAATTGATGGTACACCTTACACTTTTAACGATGAGTCTGATTTAACGTTGTCTCTTGCTTTCTTTATAATTCTGTTTCTTGACAATTGTGAAATCATGTGACTCGTATCGTTGTTTTAGCTTTCTCTATGGTATTCATTATAGCGGTCTAAATTCTTCTCTCGATCTTTTTGCATTTTATTTTTGACGCTCAGTTTTTCTTTCCATTTATTGAAATACTCTTATTGACATGGCTTGAAATGCGGAACAGTTGTGTTGAAATCAGTCATGTCTTTATATTCACCACACACTGTAAATGGCTTGAAAGCCATCTCTTTTATTTGTCTGCTAAATTTCAAATTATTTTTCACTTCTCAAAGTAGACTTGTTAGTCAGTTTACAACTATCTTTTTCAAAGATCTTAATATCATGTTGAACTAATCTTTCTAATTTCCTTGATTACCTGATACCAAATGGATGTTTACCTGACAAAATTGTTTCTCAATACATAGCATATCATTCCAGAAGTAGAATGAGTACAATGGATCAAACGATTACGGATCTCCTTTAAACAGCATGCCAAAAGAAAACGTTGATATCGTCATTCTGCGATGCATTGAAGAGGAATAGTGTTAGAGTCTACGTGTACGGAAGGTACAAGTATCGGAGAAAACGCGTACCGAAGGTACAAGTGTCAGAGACAACGTGTACGGAAGGTACAAGTGTCAGAGACAACGTGTACGGAAGGTAAAATCATATTATATGTATATATAGGGTTTAACGGCACGTCAACACAATACTAGCTCTATGGTGACGATTGAAAGGTAAGGTCTACAAATGTAAAGTGAAAGAAAGGCGAAAAATTAGTTTAGGAATGTAAACCCTTCCATAAAAAGGAAACCTCTAGTACAACTAAAATAAAAGATAAAATATAAATAAGTGAAAACTCTATAAAAGGTAAATAAAATAAAAGATAACGAGAAAAATAAAACCCTTAAAATAACTGTTAAACAAAACCGGATTTCCTCAGAACATTCAAGATTTTATCTGCTGGTACATCATTATAATTGTTTTGTTTTTTTCATTGAGTTCACATAACAAAATTCTCACAATGTGGAATTTTCATTGAGTTCACATAAAAAAATTCTCACAATGTGGAAGTCGATACACTCGATAAGACAGTGTTTCACACTGTACATGGACACTGGCAGGGTATGAACTCTGATGGAGGTTCGCCCTGTATGAGGTATTCATGAATCAAGTATGTGTGTCCTATACGCGATCGGAACAATACCACCTCATCTTTGCCATTTGTTTCCATATGCCATTCTCCATTGATGGATTTGATGTTCCCGAAGTTTGTTCGTGGAGTTTTCATTCCACATATTTTAGATGTTGCAGGAATATTTACCGGTAGTTGTTTCTTTGGTTTAGTGGATTTAGTGCAGCATTAATAGGATTTTGTTACAACAGCTTTTAAGGAGAAGTTCAACTTCAAGAGAATTTTCAGATGTGATACAATTGTAACATCGACAATCGGAAAGTTGAACAGTATCAAGGACATGATAAGCAAAGCATTAAGTGACAAGTAAATCAAACATGAGGAGTGTATTTTGATTATCAACGATTACAATAAATTCATAGAGATACAAAAAGCAATATGGAAACAAAAAACACGATATAAACATCGGAGACTGCAACTCCGTTAAATATAGTGATAGAGATATTGAAAGAAACTTTTTAGCCGAAGAGAAAAAAAAAAGAGAAAGAGTTACAAGAGAAATTTATAAGAATTGATGTGTAAAGCACTCGTGAACAACACCAAACAAGTTGAAAAGAAAATTTGTATTGGAACAATACCTTTTCCAGATTGTACAAACAGATAATGCATCTGTAAGGCTTGGAGTATTAACGGATTGTACCATTTAACGTTTTGGCAGGCTTTCAGTGTGAAAAGAGAATCTAACTAGATAATGAAATTAGTGTGTAGAGAGTTTTGATCATAGTAACACTAAATCCTATTCGGCAAGATTTATGTGCCTACATGCGCCATGTCAGATGAAAATCCACCCACTAATACATTTGAGTGCAATCGTCAACATGTGTATATTATTATGCACGTAAGAGGACGGGCAAACTGTGCCAAAAATGTTTGGATGACAGTTTCAGGTTATTTCACCCATTGATTTTCACACCCACCCACCCTCCAACAGTGAGTGAAAATCAGTAAAACTACTTGTTCACCCCATTACATAAAAATCCAAACGCAGTCGTGGAAAGACAGTAGTAAAGGCTTGTCAAGCGAGACCCAAATATGCATCAACAGAAAAGTGGACCATGAACGGACCGTTTTTCGGCAAAATCTGGTCACCGTGCAGAGTTTATTCCTGCTGCACAGTCAATGATGACAACTCTGAGCTTTAACTTAATTTCAAACCCAGCTGGATCAAATTTTGTGTAGACAAAACTGATGTTCCACAAAGCCTACCACAGGCTGACATGATAATAATGATGTAAATAATGTGGATAACTTTTCCATACCTCTAGCATTAAATATTTACCCCATGGCCAATGATACGAAATTGTTTAGTGCTACCTTAAAAGTTTGCGACATATCTCAGAATTATTGTTCTTACAATGAAACAAAAACAAAAAAAAAAACATTTTAGTGCATAGATTGTGGATGTTGTTTGAGAAATAGAGAGGATATTAATTTTCTAACCTTAGTATTCCATTCATTCTAAACCTTGTTTTTTGTAGTGTCTTTCTTCCCATGTACTATTATAGCACTGATATAAAGATGTGGAAATTGTTGGGTTTTTTTGTTCTAATGAGTTTGTTTTAGTTCCTGTATTATTTCCGTTATTCTGAGGGGAAAAAAATAGTGCCAATCACCTGAAATTGACCAATAATTGCAAGTAAACCACGCAATTTGTCATAATTTGACACCTTGAAAATGTAAAACTTGTACTTTTGTCTCTAATATCAACTATTAAGCCTAGAATCATAATTTTCTACTAGCTTGAAGTAACGTTGTTTTAGTACAAGTCCCATGAGGGACAGGCCAAGTGCATGAGTTGTATGGGGGGCGGGGTAGAGAGAAATTGACGTCATCAAAGGCAATAGAGATAACACACAGTCATGATTAGCGATTCTCACATTCTTTGTCAGGATGGATAGAGATTTTCGAGGTGGAACGCCATAGCGATTCTCACATTCCTTGTCATGATGGATAGAGATTTTCCAGGCGGAATGCCATAGCGATTCTCACATTCCTTTTCAGGATGGATAGAGATTTTTCATGCTGAATGCGGAAAATTCTTATTCTACCTCTCACTCTGGGACTATTTTTCACACGGAAAGGGAAACAACTCTTCATTGACTATTTTGACGTCTGAGATTGAGAGCTGTCGCCACTTTTCAAAACATTGTATTTTTTCCTATACTCTTGACCGAGATGGTAAATTTTATAAATGGTATGCCAAATTGGAGGTTTAAGGTTTAGAAAAGTCACAGAGGTCGATATAAATACCTTTATAAAAGAAAGTGAAAATCGAAACATTTTGTTTGGCGAAGGAAGAACGATATGAAATTCATGAAATCCCAGCAAATGAACTAGATAATCTACTTTCTCAGTTTCTGCTTTCTGTTCGAAGTAAAGAAAATGATGAATATTAGCCGTCAACCATGACAGATACTTGAGAGGATACAATTATGCGCTCGTCATAGTATCATCACCTGAATTTAGCAGAGCCAGGGATGCACTGAAGGCTAAACAAAAACACCTTAAGAGTCACGATAAAGGAAACAAACCCCTGAAAGCTGACCCACTGACTGATGAAGAGGTAGATACATTCTATCAGTCAGGTCAGCTGGGTAATGATGCACTTATAAACCCTATCAATACATTGTGATTTCACAACACTATGTACTTTGGCATGAGAGAGGTGGGAAATCAGAGCATCGCGAAATGTTCTTGGGGCGATGTTTCCTTCAATTTTGATAAAAACCTGTGTCTTTAATATTTTGAACACAATACCAAAATTAGGATTGGGGAAGAAACAACGAATGCCTATGTCTCCCACGTAGGTACGAGACCCAAGAAAATCCAAGGAGATGCCCTGTGATAACATACCACGGATATAAATCCCACCACCTTGAAGATTATTGTAATAAAGACGATCATATTTTTCTGGCTGTAGAAACTCAAGACAAAAAATAAAGATGGCATGAAAGGTGATTCTTGCGTGCACCCATTAGCACCAATAACATCGGCGATCTCACGAAACGCGTGGTTAGAGCAGTGAATCTCAAAGGAATAAAAGAGTAACAAATATACAAAGTGTCAGGAAATCTCTGGTGCAAAAGATGACAGATAACGCTTTTCCTAACTTCTTTCAAGTTTACGTGACTGGCCTTAAGAAACATTTCCCAATATGCCTTGTTCAGTTTCCATCTCTAGCCTAGCCCTTGATGTTTGGGAGCATTACTTCTTAATTATATTGGAAAGTGGTCATCGCAAACATCGTAAGAGAAGTCAAGTTAAATTGATGGTCATATTTAAGAAGGAGTAGGATCATGTGGCAGGATTATCATTAAAAAGACAAAGATTATGTTTTGAAACAAAGTCTTAAATTTTCTGTCCTCTTTCGTTGATATATTTACAGCCGCAATGTGTATGGTGGTCACTAAAGTCCTCAGGTAAAACAAAAGGTGGTGGTAACTGCTCAATAAGATGGCCAAGATCAGATTGATTGATTTGGACTGCTTGGAGAAGAAATATACTGAGCACAGTGTAAGAGCTTTGTTTCACTCTCGCTTTCTGGTCGACCGATCGCACAGGTTTGGGAGGAGTCAAGGCTGTACGCTTAGTTTCGCCCTGTGACCAGATAATGCCAGACAATTATGAGTAAAGTCGATTTTTAAGTTGTTTTTTGGTATAGTATTGTATATTTTTCACAGTATTTTTTAAAAAGTCTAGTTTAAAGCGTTTGTCCTATACTTCAGTAGTTCAGAAACAAGCATTTTGGAGAAATTAGACATAGGTGTTACTCCGTAGATTGAATAGCAGAAGGATAAAATGTGACTAGCTACCACCTGACGTTAACCTATCATAACGTGCATGGGATTGTGTTGACGTTAACCTATCATAACGTGCATGGGATTGTGTTGACGTTAACCTATCATAACGTGTATGGGATTGTGTTGACGTTAACCTATCATAACGTGCATGGGATTGTGTTGATGTTAACCTATCATAACGTGCATGGGATTGTGTTGCCGGCCCTGGTCATTACTCCATTGCATCTACAGAAATCAGATGGTTACTATTATTAGACTGCTTAATCCCTTTTATTGGCTGTTCTTCCCGTATGGACAACTCAATAAGCTAGATGCGTAGAAAGATGATAACGAAGAACAAACTTGTTTAGCTTTAAGTTTAAAAAATTTAAAATATAAATGCCTGAGTTCGTACTTTTACTCCAACTCCAGTAATATTTAAAACAAATTATTATTCCAAAAAATTTTTTTTGTTTTTTTTTTTGTATAGCCAAATTTGCTCCAAGAACATGACCAATTTTTTTCCATCATTCTTTGAATAAAATAATAAATGTATATAGGAGCGTGATTCAAATCTCGTAAGGTTATATCATCATCGACGGCTATGTATGATTTCAAGAGTTTCCAAATAATTTCGAATCGGGAAACTATGACAACCAAACTATGGTTAGGATACCACTATGCTCAGAATTATTGGGCTTTCGACAAATGTACTCGAGACTATCGTCCTGGAAAACGTATGTATTGTTTCGAAAACTTTAACTTCAACGCGTTACAAATTGTCATCATGTATGTTAGTATTTTTCTCAGAATTCATATTTCCATCACCGAAACAGGTTAAGAAACGCTTTGTACATTAAACGATCAGTTTTATCCAAAAAATAAATAAATTTTGACCCCTTATTCTCTACTGTTTCATATGACAGAAGCTTATCTGCCAATTTCTGAGGACTTGCAGGCGACTTAATTATTTCCTTTTTAATTACACGAGGGTAATATTAATTTCCATATGAAGGCCCATAGATTGGGGCTTTTTTCTTCACTATTGCTGGGTATTTTTGTTCAAAATGCTTGTAATGTAACGAAAGCTTTTCACCGATTTTTTTTCACGATACAGATGAGTCCAGGTCGGTCCAATGAATGACAAATTTCTTTACCACCTTTTTTGCCCTTTTCAGCCATACTCATCTGACTCTTTTCTGTTAAATTGCAACTTGTGAAAGACTTTATGGTCATTTTAGCACAACATTTTCCCTTAGCAGTCAGCCAGACGATTTTATTTAATCTCATCCAATAAATCGTCACGCTGGTCTGAAAAAGCGAATGTTAAATTGATACAACACATGTTAAACAACAATGCCACTGTATTTAAACTGGAAAATACATGGCAGCACCCTGTATAGAAACGGCAAATTTCTCAAATGTAAAACAGTTTAAAGCATAGGGCGGACGGAACGCCCAAGTAAATGAACTTTCAGTTTCAGCAGTAACGCTACTGTTACCATAATTTTGGAGAGTTGTGTAGAGCTTTATATTTCCACGCGCGATGAGCAAGTTCTTGCTTGAACGTCAAATATACTCCCTTTAAACCATTTCTCCTGTGCCTTTAGAGCGATTTTGAGATGCTACCTGTACCATAGAAAGATTGGAATTGGTTTGGGTAGACTTGAAGTGACAGGCGGGCGCACTGAATCCATCACAACTTCTTTCACAGCTTTTTGGAAACGACGTAAATACTAAGAAACGAATCACACTGAAAGAAATAATAAATTATACACAAGTAGTTACACCTCCGAACTCCCACATTGTATTTCTCCGCTCACTTATACAATCCTGTTTCAGACTTAATTTTAAGCCCTTTGATCTCTGCTTTAGATATGTCATGGTTGCGCATTCTGCATTTCTGAACATGTAAATGAAATACACAACTATTAGATCAATTCCTTAACAACATGCTGCATTTTGTTTTTGTTTGTATAGTTTTTGCTGTTTTCGTCCTTTATTTAGTATTTTCTGCAAATTACGCACGATTCTCTTGTGAGTCCAAAGACCCAGAAGGATTTTCAAATCATTCAAAACACCTCTGAAATTGACGTTAGTAATTGTTGTTAATGAAACAGAAAACCACCCTATTCAAGGGCACTTAAGGGGAAACTCTTTTCTGTGTATATCGTCGCAGGTTTGTGTAATTTAATTATAATTTCCTCTCTTTTAAACAGTGCCTTACAAAAACCATGTTGTGCACAAAACATGCATTAGATTCTTGCTGACCTTTTCTCAAACACATGTGGACAATATGGCGGGTCGTTGAGAAATCCTGGAAACGATTTGAAAACGGTTTCTTTTTCCCTGATGCTTATGATTCTTTATCCATATGTATTGGTAGTCAGGGTGATGAAAAATGAAATTCATATGTATTGGTAGTCAGCTTGATGAAAAATTATTACTTGTTTGATCTGAATTTTGGTTTAAGTATAATATAAACTCGACTAGTTTTTGACGGAAGAGGGAAACAGTTTGGTGTGACGTACTGTGTAATGTTAACTTCTTTGAAAAGGAGAAAATATGTCAATTAAAGAGTCCTTAAACCCGAAATCGGTCTTTTTGGTATAGCTTCCCCTAATATAAAACTTTTTTGCTTTGCATTAAATCACCTAATACCCTTTAAAAACATTAGTTGACAATGAGGCAGTATCTTAAAGGAAGACTTCTCATACTAAATATTTTATTTCTGTTGAACATGTTTTGTGGGTCCATTTAAATCTCAAACTTTTTTCTATCACTAATGTAAAATTAGGGGGGAAAATCACAGATATGATTTACCTATTCATTAACACACTACATCATCATTTCTCATTTGCAAGAAATTTGTACTCCTCCGTGTTCTAAATTTAGCAAAAAGAAGTTCTACATTGTTAGTGTACAACGCAGCTGGCGAAAGTAACAAAAATTAATTTGCACACTTGGAGTGAAATTTTATGCGTTTTTTCTGATTTAAAAGGTCTGCAAATAATACTGCCTAATTTTAGCACAGTATTAGTTGCCGCATTCTTCCCCCCCCCCCCCTTTTTTTGACAATTAGCTGTTGTGTTTTGACAGTAGGAAAGCATTCCGTCTTGATGGAAAACTTGCTTTTTCATATCATCATATTCGTGATATCACATCATTCGGGTTAATTTTGAGCCTAGGAAACGTTCGTGAAATTCAACGAAAATGGGCGTTTCATGAGCAGAAAACCAGATTATTATTTTTTTGTTTTTTGTTTTTTGTTCTTTTAGAAAAAAATTAAAATAAATAAAGCGACCATGAGATCCAAATTCTAGCAAGAGTGCCACATGCGGGAATGTCGTCTAGTCTACGCAACTATTTTGTTCTTACAGATAAGCCGAAATTCCTCCACTGCATATGATCAGCATTGATTGCATCTGTTTACACCGTTAACTACAGCTGATGATTTATGGAAAGTTTTTCTTCTGAGAATATCAATCAAAGGGAATGATATGAATCTGCATAACTTCCCATAGTCATTGTTTTAAAACATTCCAAAGTTTTTCCCATAGTCATTGTCTTAAAACATTCCAAAGTTTTTCCCATAGTCATTGTCTTAAAACATTCCAAAGTTTTTCATTGTGTTGTAAAGGGTGAGACTAATTTAAAGGAGGCAACTTTACAAACGACAAGCTGTAAAGGAGATTTTTAAAAATACTGCAGAAAATTGCTGAAAAAGAAAAAGCATGAAAGTTATAAATATTATAAATATTAAATATATCTCTCTCTCAGTTGTGACAAACAAAGTAGATGTAAATTATTCCAGACGGTAAAAGGGCAAGATTAATTTAACGTCTTCTTTGTCTTTCACGGAATAATGAGGGAAGGATTTGTAAGAATAATGTGTTTAAGGTTTAGGCGCAATGCTTACCAGGCTTACTGTCGGTACATGACCTGGACGCACATAAGATGATGCGTGTAATATACACCTCTAACACACCTTTAATAATTCCTTTTAGTAGGTTTTAAGAAGTTGGGAAGTTATTGCTAGAAAATCATTTAGTGGAAATGTGTTTAAAAAAGTAACCTTTATTTTTCATTTGAGTATGTGTAGTTGAGACAAGAGATTCTTTGTGAATGACGAATCTGCAAACACTGAACATGGTCTGAACTTTTCCACGCAATCTGACATATCACAGAAACGTATTTCCTATCGTGTAGAAAATGCTATTGCATGACGTTCTAGCATGTCGACCACAGGCATTCTTACAGATTCCTAATATCTTGCATGACGTTTTAGCATGTCGATCACAAGAATTCTTACAGATTCCCAATATATTGGATTCAAAATGCTCTTGCATGACGTTCTAGCATGTCGACCACAAGCATTCTTTACAGATTCCTAATATCTTGGAGTCAAAATTCTTACAAGAAGTTATCAATCATTACACGAGTTTTTTTCTAAACATACACCAAGGTGTTGATGCTGGTCAAACAACGATTGCAAAACCACTGTATCGCATTCTAGAAAATCATTTTCCCTTATAGAAAAAAATATTCAAATAGAACATAGTGCCGACAATATCAAGAAAATATTTCCTTTCTTCGCAATAGAGGGAAGGTTAGAAATACATTTTTCAGTTGCAACGACCAAGTTTGTTTGCAGTCATTTTGTCGAAGCAACGAATTAGTCGTTGCTAAGGTCATTCCTTTAATTGAAAGGCTATGTCGTCATTGTCTTATCGTTTTCAAACCATGACGTATAAATGATAATGGATCGAAAATATAAATGTATACTTAACAGTTAATATTATCGTAATATTTTTAAAAAACTCGCACATTGTTCCTACATTTAAATCTGATATTTTTCTATAAGTAAATGGTACATACTATCCTCTGATATATTCCCTGTAAAAGTAAAATCCTAAGGAATGACAATGCCGTTGTAACGAACGATATATAAAACTAAATATACATGTTTGTTAGCACGAAATTGCTGTAGAAGACGGAAGCTGAATATTCTGTTATAAAGATCAAATTTACCATTATAACTGTTTGTTTCAATCATTTTTCTGTGGGAACCCAAACATTCCGTGTAATGAATGCCGTTGTAACAAGAGTTCTCTGTAGTAAAAGAAACAAACAACCCCCAAAAACAACAACAACAACAACAACAAAAAACAAACAACAAAAAGCAAAGGAGTAACAGCATGGAATAAACATTCAGACATTCATTTGAGATCAAGATATCCAAAGTATTCAATATCATCGACTCGACTGAAAATTTCTCTGGGCGATGGCTCATAATCGAAAAGATAAAAATCACGTTTAAAAGCTGTTTTAAACTTCTTCAGTTCCTCCAAAGGAACCGTACGGTATATCTCTACAAATGCCTCAGTCCGCTGCTTCTTTCTAAGATCGTCTGGAGCACTTTCATATGTTTTCATAACTAGCTTGATAAAATCATCTTCAGTGATCTTTTTCGACTCCTGTTCACTGAGTGGATATTTGTCTTTGCCTATTACTCCTCGGATCTGCAGCTTCTTCCACACCCGTCTTAAGGCCTCATCCCAAGAAATGCACTTCACGATGTCTTTCCGCCATTTGAAAGCTGATGATACACTATCTAGCACAGCATCCTGGTCAGATAGATGTTTCATTTCTTTCCTCATAATCTTTAGTGTTTCATTCAAATTTAGTAGCTTAAAAAGATAAAAAGCATCTGCGTAGAAACTCTCCATTCTTCCAACAAATTTATATGGGACGTCACATACGTGGCAGTATGACATAAAGTCAGCGTCATGGCAGTCGATGCTGTGATTTAATAAGTGTCTTTTAGTCACTGCCTGCACGTATTCGGAAAAAGTCATATCACTACCGCATGTATCCGTCCTTTGACCATTCACGGCTTTATTTTTAAAGGGTTTAACTATTTTCTTACCAGTTTTCCAACACATTGGGTTTGGGGCGAAGAATTTATCTACGTATGCGGATAAAATCCTACTGTATGGATTTCTGACAAACAAGAAACTGTACATTTCGTTGGAATTTGGAAACTGGTGTCCGTCCTTATTAATAAGACGTTCCCTTGTCGGAGGAGCCAAAGATAAAGGGACATCGTATGGAGTACGATACAATCCCGCCGTTACGTTTTGAAGCTTCAACATCGTAAAGAAGCGAGTCCAAAATGTGGAAGCGAGTTTGCACATCGGGCAGTAAAGAAGCCTGTGTTTTGTGTTTGTAGTTACGGGCATCACGAATCTTTGAGATGGTAATATTCGGATTCTATCACATTTTTCCCTAAGTCTTGCTGCTATTTGCTCGCCACGAGATTCTTCTCCCAAATCGTCCTCCACGTTTCCGGGAAGTGATATTGTAGTAACCTGCAATTGCAATCTACTGTTACTTCTCGCATATAAAGGAAAGCATTGTGAACTATGTTAAGGTTTTATTGTTACTTTTATGTTTCTAGTCGACTTTGACTACCTTTATCCAAGAGCGAAGGAAATTGTTAACTCAATACTGAATAAAATCCTGACATAAAAAAATTGAGATTATCGCAATTTCTCTATATTTTACACTCTCCATATTTTCTCAAGTCTTTCTTGGTAAATCTGTCTCTGTGATAATTTGAGAGTGACCCTACTCCAGATCAACCAAGCTCTGGCTTGGAATTCATACAACTGTTCAAGCAAAAAGATACAGACTTTAAATCTAAACTTGATATTTCATATTTCATCCCAAGAAAAAGCTTTAAAAATTTGCCAAATTTCACATCAAAGCATTGAGCTGAAAACGTATGCATTTATGATTGGTATATTAGAAGATATCTGATCTCAAAGTTTCGAGTCAATTCTTAGCCTTAATCTTGAAAGTGTTATGAATTCAAGGCCTGGTAAAATGTAATTACAGTTTTTTTAAGATTGTTGAAGAAACCGAGGTTTGATTACTTCTAACGTTAACGGCTCTGATATTTGACCCGATAAAAAACACACACTGAACCAAACCTATTGCATTATCCTTGTATATTCACATACCTTATTTGTTCCGGAAAACTTGGAAATTTCCATTATCCATATTTTATCTGAAATGGTAAAAAGAAAAAACACTATCTGAAAGACTAGAGAACAAATTATAAAGATATCAACAACGACATCAAGAAGAGAACTGAATCTAAAATACGACTACAGAGAGTTCAAAATACACATTTTCAGGAACATATCATTATTATAACGCGTATGTTAGTATATACATACTTTACATAGTGTATATTAACATGTCAGTATACAGATTTTACAAATTGTACGCTTAAAAAAGATTTTCAACCGGAAGTTGAAAAGCAGAAGATGTCCAAGCGTTGGGGGAAAAAATAGGATCTCTAATCAGTTAGATTGATTTTTTTATTTCAATCTGTACTCTTTAGCAGAGCAATATTGTTCAGCTAGCTACAAAACAGGCAAATGGTTTTAAATGAACAATATATATATATATATATATATATATATATATATATATATATATATATATATATATATATATATATATATATATATATATCTTTTACACAGAGAAATGGACAAGAATGGAAAAAATAAAAATATACCGTGCAGTGTAGTACAGTTTCGTATAGTTTCCTTAGCTATTGCTAAGAACGCTCACGTGTCGCATTGCGACACATCTCCATAACATAACGCGCAATGCCATCCAGTGACATCACGAAAACTCGGTGGCAGATAGTATACACCGATTCTGGGGCATTTGTTAAATGTACAATAGTACGATCTCTTTGCTGTCTACTCTGTATCATCATCTCGTGACTATTGCTGCGACACTTTCGTACTACTGCGTAAAAGCAAAATAATCATCTCGTGTAGGGGTACGCGAACATTGCTGGGCCATTTTTGTACTACTGCATCAAAACAAAAATACCATCGAGTCTCTGGGATATAGCGATATCTCAGCGCTTAATCATTTGTAGCACAATGAACAGCAAAGAAGGACCACACATCCCATGTAAAACATGATGTAAGCACAGAATAATCTGAAAGGTTTTAAACAACATGAATATCGTTGAAAAATATATGGAAATATTTCTAGTTAAATAAATCAATGACAAAGGCTATGATACTTGATTTACCCATTCCAAAGCATGTCATAAAAATTAAAAACTCCTTAAATACTTGTGCTAACTAGAAAAAATGAATAAGCAAACTTTAAACAAAATGAGTACAGATTTTACGGTGGTAACAATCAATATTTGCATGAATTTTTCATTGGAATTGAACCATACTTAAAGAAAGTTATCATTCGAAAAATTCGACAATTTCGTTCTGTAAAATAAAGTTAGACTTAATGATCAGACTTATGAAACGGACGACGGCAGAGCCTGTTCAAGGCACAATTCAAGAAGTTGCAAACATTGAATACAGAGAACTGTACCACAGATCAAGACGTATGAACATAATGAACAGAGGTGATATGGATCATGTCACTGAATGTTTCATTGACATTTTGCATATCATTTGGACAGGGTATAAGCGAACGTACGTAATGATGACACGGGTACAAAACCAACTGTACCAAAGCTTGTGTCCACATTGAAGAAAAATACAGGTATGTGATGCATTATAGAAATTTCAAGCTTTACATAAAATTGAGTTTGAAACTGAAAACGATACACAAAGTTGTCTTGTTTGAACAGCAAAATTGTCTGAAATCATTCATCGAGTTAAATACATGTTTGAGACAAATAGCTAACAACGACTTTGAAAAGGACTCCTCTAAGTTAATATACAGCTTCGTATTTGGAAAGCGAATGGAAAATCACTGGAAAAGAACGACAGTAAAAATATGTACAGATGAACATACATTTGTTCAAATGCCGAAAAGATTCGTCAGGAAAACAATTATTGACGATCACTTGGTGTTAGTCAGTCTGAAAAACAATATGATCAAATTTACCAAACCAATCAGTGTTATCCAAATTGTTCGTGTACGAATATTACTAGACCAAGTTGAAAAACAAATACGGTGAAAAGATAACTTTGCTTTGCACCGATACAGATTCATTGTGCATGAAGAGTTATATCAATTTCAACGACACTACTGACTATCCCAAGAACAACATCTATGACATCCCTCAAGCGAATACAAAAGTTAGTGGATTATTCAAGGACGGAATAAATGGCACACCAATCAGAGCATTTATTGGATTGAGGGCAAAGCTTTATTTAGTCAGGACTGATAGCGATGAAAATATTTTTAAAAAGCGTGATAAAATTGTTTTAAAAAAATCGACATGTACAGAGATTTCCTTTTTGAACATAGAGAACATTACCAGCAAATAAATTTACTGAGAGCATACAATTACGAGATTTATAGCATCAAAATCAACAAAGTAGTATTATCTATGTATAAAAACAAAGTTTATCTTATTGGCAACGCAAATACATTACCTTTTGGACACGTCAGGACCTTGTATTGAAAAGGAAATTCAAACCTCAATAAAAGTTTGATCCTTTTGTTCTGTTTCCAAGTATCTGCAATCTCTCTTTGTACATCATCCACGAGGAGATCATTTTCAATAAAGTGCAATCTCTCTTTGTACATCATCCATGAGGAGATCATTTTCAATAAAGTGCAATCTCTCTTTGTACATCATCCATGAGGAGATCATTTTCAATAAAGTGCACTCTCTCTCTCTTTGTACATCATCCATGAAGAGATCATTTTCAATAAAGATAGTTTCCGTTACTTTTTTTGTCCTAGCTATAGAGCTCACCAAAAGATGTGCATTGTCCCCAAATCTTTAATTATAGAGTTGTACTTTAGAAACGATCACCCATGCATATATTTCAAAATGTCTATCACTAAACGCTAGTCTAGTTCGGTATCTCGGTTTTCTGCAACACTTCATGAAAAGTATTGTTACCAAGCTCAGCCGAAATGTTGAACCAACCTGGTCTGTACGAAACTTCCCAGAGTGCCACACGAGAATTTGAGTCGGTGTATATCACCTGTTCTAGAGTCACTGACCCAACTAGAAGATTGGTCAATACAACATACATTGTCAGAAGCAACACTTATGAAAGCGCTTATGAGGAGCGATGGTATTACCACAAGCACTTTGCTTTACTAGCGACACGAAATATATAGTAATGTGTCTTCAACTAAAATAATCCAGAGAAAGCGCAGATCCACGAACTGCTGACGAACCTCGAAGTGTACGCGCAGAATGATGTTTATTCAGAAACAACACATTTTTTGACATGTTCATAAAGTACGTGCGGCCCACATCGAAACCAAAGAGGTTTATGACAACTGGAGCTCAGAAAATGTAGACTATGAAACGAGTCACTAAGGCCAAACGGCGCGATTTCAGCGCAAGCGCAGGTCAAAAGAGACTGCCCGCGCGCATACATGCGTTCCCGTTGGTACGGCAGGCAAAGATTAGGATATACCACCTTACATTATCTGAGGCGTCGTAGTTCTGGCTGCTGCAAGCCCCCTCTACTCCTGCGCCAAGCGCGATTGTGCACCAACTCAACTCAAACAGCTGGAACGAACAACAAGTTCGCAAGCACTCCAGCAAAAGCAGCAAGTGCAGGTTCGCGTAACACATGAGCTCCCTGCACTTTCTATTAAACAACAGATGGACCGATATGGAATAGCGCTTATCGTTTGCTCTTACGTTTCTTCAGAGAGAAAAATGAAAGATGTCTACACGACGATACGACAAAGACCTCCGAAATTTACTGTCCATGGTACCTTGCTTGGCTTTCTTGAGATAGGGTACACAGTAATTACCAAAACGCCTGCTTCAGATGAGAGCAGCCGACCTTGAGAGTCTCGATTTTGATGACGCAGCAAAGGCATTTACCATCACAGCCCTCCCTCTTTGGACACTGAACATGCTAATTAAACAGAGCATCGTTCCTGCTAATATCGTCACTGTTGCCTAATAGCCGAGGTTGCTCTCATGATTAGTGGGGCGCTTGTTAACGCCATCGTATTCACTGGCTAAACTACCTCTTCTTCACGATGAACCCAAAAGCTACCGACGAAGAAAGCATCCGCTACGATAAGGCGGTGGAATAGATCCAAGCTGCGCAGGCTGAGTACCAACGCAAGCGCAGCGAGCGCTTCGATCACTTCAAGGAACTGTTGCTTGGCCAACATCTTGCTGATTAAGCTTGTCAAGACATTAGAGAAGACGAACGCGAGTACTACCTAGTGACCGTTGGAAAAATAGAGCGAGGTAGCCTGGACGGCGAACTTGGCGATGAGCCCAAGCTTTCTGACTTCCAGACACCATCGCCTGAGTTGAAAAAATTTGAGCTGATGTTTATTACCTGGTGCCTCGCCATAGTGGGCTTCGTGTAAGTTACAAGTATTTTAAAGCAAAGCTTTTCCCTGCTCACGCTGCTCAAGATCGTAGCGGCAATCATGTTTTGCGCTGCCAAAAGTGGGACCGTTGTATCTCAAGAGTTATCATAACACAAACAATGGATACTTCACAGCGCTCGTCGCGCTAGCTAGTGGTGATATACTACATTCCGAGAGGTTATTTGAAGGATGTGACAACAGTCAAAACCAGGAGTGAACTGGGTAAGTAACTCGGCCCTGGACTTATCTGCCGGGACAGGTCCGGGGTTTTGCTCACACCAGTAAAACACCGGTAAAAACGGATTTTTTTGAAGGCCCACCGGCCCACCGATGCGGCGGTCTGCCGGGACAGCCCCGGGGTTTCGCTCACACCAGTAAAACACCAGTAACAACGGATTTTTTTGCGGCGGCCCACCGGGATTTGGCCCGGTATGCCCAATGGCCAGTACACCACTGGTCAAAACTCTGGCTGAAGCCGCTAAAGTCTCACAAGTCTCAAAAGATGTTGCATTGGCGTGGCTCATAAAACAGGCCATGTGGCAGATTTACCTACCAGCACCGAGAAAAATCCCCTGCCGCAATTTGAATTTTCCATGCCTAACGAGGTGCAGCAGGCCGACCTCTTGTTTCTACCGCACGACAAGGTGAAGTCGCGACAAGCGCCATAGAAATATGCGCTGACAGTGATTGATGTGGCCAGACGTTACAGATTGTGCTCTACATTTTCGCACTTTGGATAGGGTTTGATTTTTAAAGAAAAAGAATTTGCCTTGTTTTCCTCACTGGTTATCCTGGCTATTTAAATAAAAGACTGTATATCATATATTAGGTATTGTTAAAAGAACTTTTAATTTCCTTTATTTTGGTATATGATTGATGGATGTAATTTGGATTATAGAATATACAGCTTGGCCTTACATCAGATGTGCATCTATCAAACAACTGCTAGCTCCGCTTGGTCATTTTGACTTCCTAGACTATAACGGTAAATTGTATTAAAAAAAAGACAAAATAACTTTTTTTTGCTTTTTATATATTTTGTAATTTTTTCATTCCCCTTTCAGAAGCTGGTATTGCCTACACTAGCAAAATTTGTTTTCCCAATTTTAATAACTGCTAAAGATAGTGTACTTTGGACTAGTTCAGGCTCATTTTTCGAGCACATGGGAGCAGCCATTTTGATCAGCTGTGTGCTTAGATCATGCACGATTTCCACAGGTAAAACATGTAAAGAAATTTCAGACACATTATATTAAAGTAGTATAGAGGTATGCCAACATTCTCTCCATACACCTGCCACTCTGTCATAAGTAAGTAATATCTTTAGAGCGCAACCACACTGAGACTGAGCCCTTGGCCACCAAAGAGACCTCCAGTGTCGCCAATGCTTTGTCACGTATCTACAAGCGGTGCCTGCTAAAGTGGCCCAAGCTGCTGCAGGTTGATCCTTGCCGAGAGTTTATTTGTGCAGTGTCGCAGCTCTTGGCCAAGCACGGCATGCGTGTATCATAGCAACCTTTATTGAGGTCACAACGACTCGATTAAGTGTCATCACCAATAGTCATGTAAGCAAAAGTTTGAAGCTGTTGAAACTGACGAAGTTCTTTAATCGTCCAGGAATTACATTAAAATTGAGTCCTAAAAATGCTGGTGTTTTTATTGACTGTTGAAACGTCGTTAAATTCTACTTTCAAACCCATTTTTCATTATAAGTATCTATTCTTCGCATATCTAGCCGTATATTCGTCCGACAAATAATTACCAATAACTGCGATACTACCGATTGCTCATATACTTGGTTTGGTTTAACTAGACTCGACATTGCATCATTTTACAAATTAGCCAGGCATTCAAATATTTCTTTTTTTAAATGTATTGTTCTGATAATAGGTCACATACTAATTATTATTTTACAAGCTACGGAACCAGCCTATGTGTGGTTGAATATTAGGGTCGCTGATTGGCTGAAAACATTTTTTACTAGAATTTCAAATATTTTTTCGGAACATGGTTGTGTATGTATCAATTGTACGCAATAGTACATTCAAATTTAAAACCATTTTCATTTTATTACTGTCACCGCACTCCCGGATGTAAACGGGAAGATCTCATTCGGCCGGGTTTTGATAGTGGGCACGACATATAAGGGAATTTGTTCTTGAAAATGAGCCGGATGATTATCATTTTTATCGTTTACAAGTTTACTCTCAGACAGATCATGCATGGGATGTAAGCGTGCTTTACCACGAAGGTATAGTAATTTAGATAAACATTAACATTTCGAACTATGGGAATTAAATTAGTTGTCTGGGCCCAATACTAGTATAAAGATCTAAATTTTTAACAGAGAGATGATCTCAGAAAGCCATCGTTATCGCTCACGTAAGTGATTTTATGAGCACCCATTTATTGTTACATACTTATTTTGTCAGTTGTTATGACGGCTGTTGAAAATAAGAAAAACAAAATTAAAAATTCCTGTATTTCATTTTATGCTGCAATTTGGACTATTCAAGATTAAATCGCAAACCGATTTAATTTTCAATGCTTTATTTCTCTTCCTTAATTTTATACAAGGTTAACCGAAAGCGTGCATGCATAACTTTCATCACAGAGTTTATTTTAAAAAATACATGACTTAAAGGAGAAGATTCAGCTTTGTGCAAATGTGTAATCAAGATATGTTACTATGTCTCTAGAGTCATTACTATGTCTCTATAGTCATTACTGTATTTCTGTAGTCATTACTGTGTCTCTGTAGTCAGTGCCGGATTAAGCTAGTGCGGGGCCTGTAGCATATGTTATAAAGGGGCCCTAAATTACAAAAAAACACATAAATATTAAAACACTTAAAAGTGCGGGGCCCGTACCATATGTTGCTTTTGCTACTAGGATAATCCGGCACTGTTTGTAGTCATTAATATGTCTCTATGGTCAATAATGTGTCTCTATAGTCATTTCTGTGTCTGTATAGTCATTAATATGTCTCTATAGTGAATACTGTGTCTCCATGGTCATTACTGTGTCTCTATAGTCATTACTGTGTCTCTATAGTCATTACTGAATTGCTAAGATGAGCAGAGATCTAAATAGTGGATATACTTACAAGAGAGAAATCCGTACAATGTAAGAAGTGCTAGCAGAGTTGCAGCAAAGATCAGCCGCCAATACAATTTCATGTTGAACGATGGTTATTCTTGCCTGAGATAAAGGAAGTCAAGTATTTATTCGAAGACAGTAAAGCACAAAAATGCATAAGGTCATGGATATCATCTTACACTGATTGGTGCCGAAATTAGTTCCATTCAAATGAAAGTTGTGTTGATGTAGAAATTAGTTCCATTCAAATGAAAGTCGTGTTGGTGTCAACATTAGTCCCATTCAAACGAAAGTTATATCGTTGTCGAAATTAGTTCCATTCAAATGAAAGTTGTGTTGATGTCGACATTAGTCCCATTCAAATGAAAGTTATGTTGGTGTCGAAATTAGTTCCATTCAAATGAAAGTCGTGTTGGTGTCAACATTAGTCCCATTCAAACGAAAGTTATATCGTTGTCGAAATTAGTCCCATTCAAATGAAAGATGTGTTGATGTCGAAATTTGTTCCATTCAAATGAAAGTTGTTTTTATGTCGAAAAGTCCCATTCGAATGAAAATCGTGTTGCTGTCAACATTCGTACCATAAAAATGAAAGATGTGTTGATGTCGACATTAGTCCCATTCAAATGAAAGTTATGTCGGTGTCGAAATTAGTTCCGTTGAAATGAAAGTCGTGTTGATGTCGAAATTAGTTCCATTCAAATGAAAGTTGTATTGATGTCGAAATTAGTTCCATTCAAATGAAAGTCGTGTTGGTGTCAACATTAGTTCCATTCAAATGAATGTTGTGTTGTATCGAAATCAGTCCCATTCAAATGAAAGTCGAGTTGGTGTCGAAATTAGTTCCATTCAAATGAAAGTCGTGTTGGTGTCGACATTATTACAATTCAAATGAAAGTTGTGTTGGTGTCAAAATTAGTCCCATTCAAATGAAAGTTGCGTTGGTGTCAAAATTAGTTCCATTCAAAATGAAAGCTGAATTAGCTGGATAGTTGCAGAGAAGTTAATTCATCTTTAGTGGTCAGTACAAGTGTAACTATATTAGGGTCAGTACAAGTGTAACTATATTAGGGTCAGTACAAGTGTAACTATGTTTAAAAAAAATCAAGTACTGCCTTTATCGTATAGATCATCATTGTTCTTCTACCTGTGTACAAAAGGCTTTTTAAACAAAAATAAAGGCCTCATTATCGGTAATGGTTTTAATCAGGGTTCTTTATGTACATTACAATAGATGCTATCCATTTGTCTAATGTACATTTAGAGTCTGAATAATAGATCAATCCATTTATTTCCAATGTATGTCGCATAATATCAAATTGTTGTATCTGGCCTTATTGCAAGACGGGTCACGAACATAACGAAATATGATGACAACTTGGTAAATATTCGCAGATCGTTCAGCCAACCATATATAACAAACCACGACAGCTTGCTAGTATTGGGTCAGCTACCATTAACTTTCTTTCACTCTGACCTGATTCACCTGAGAGACCCGGGCACAGCAAAGCTACTGAAAAACATGCTCGATGTTACTCCTGTGCTAAAATCAAAATCAACCAACGTGAGCAATCACTACTCATGTGTACAATATTAACCTAGGCAACACAAAAACCACAGACGTGCAATGCAAGCTCGTAATGGGTGGGAAAACAACCCAAATTCAAAAAAATGCATGGCATGGTTACTGAGGCAGACTCGATCGCAGTAAAAGTCTCGGGGAAAAGGGACACATTAATAAAATAACAATACTTACATAACAGATGTGATATACCTACCTGTAATTAAACACATTAGGTACTTCAGTATGGGTACAATGATAATACATGTACCACAGTCAAAAATAGGTATCTAACTCTCTCTGATATTTTTTCTGAATGTCTTACCTTCCAAAGTATTAATTTATATTGTACATGCCAAGGTTTCTAACTCTCGGTGATATTTTTTCTAAATGTCTTACCTTCCAAAGTATTAATTTCTATTGTTCATGTCAAGGTTTCTAACTCTCTGTGACATTTGTTCTAAATGTCTTACCTTCCAAAGTATTAATTTCTATTGTACATGCCAAGGTTTCTAACTCTCGGTGATATTTTTTCTAAATGTCTTACCTTCCAAAATATTAATAACTATTGTACATGCCAAGGTTTCTAACTCTCGGTGATATTTTTTCTAAATGTCTTACCTTCCAAAGTATTAATTCCTATTGCACATACCAAGCTTTTAATGTCTTTTCCTCTAGATCGCAAATTGAAAATAAATCTGTCCGGAAAAGCATGCAACTTAAATCCTACCAAAAATCGATGAACTAAGACTTACGATACAAAATTAATCCAGCCTTGCAGTAATTGGACTATGTGAAACGTTTCTTGGCTGTGATGCGCCTGACTGTGCAAAATTATATTAAATATTTTTCATTAGAAAGACGAGATCGACGCCAAGGAATGGGCGCAGGTATAGTCGTGTACGTTTCAAGCAATCTAATCTATAGGAGAAAAACTGATTTCGAAATATCCACTGTAGAATCAATATGGATCGAATTAAGTTTCCCCAATAGTAAATCTATATATATCTGCTCTGTTTACCAACCTCAAAACTCTATCTTTTTCTCTCGTCACGGACTGATCAATTTCAACTCGAGCTATATGCCGCTTTAACTTTTAACAATAAAGCAATTATCATGGGAGAATTTGATATTGATTTCATTTTCAGTATTAATACTAAATGGCTTCATGTGATACAACTGCTCGACCTTACATAGGCAATCAATGATCCAACAAAAGTAACAGTTCCTTGTGCTATCTTGATCAGCCACATCTACACTACCCACCCGGACAACTTCTTCAGGATTGACGTACGCTGTTTCTCTATCAGTGATCACTATCCAGTTTGTGCAACTCGTTAGCAGCAGATCGCAAAGAAGAACAATTCATACTCCTCTATACAATACCGATGTTTTAAAAAATTTGCTGAAAACGAATTTCTCTCTGAACTGTCTAAAAATATGAACTCATTAACTTTCTCTAAAACAGACCTGAATTACGATTTGTCTATCTGGATCTACTGTTTTTTACTATCCTAAATAAACATGCTCCCATTCAAGTTAAAAGAATTAAAAGATGAGAACAACCAGAAAGATATCCTAGTAAAATCGCTGAGGCGCAACGTAAACGAAACTATTATGATAAATGTAAAGAGTTTACCAATTATCGTTCATGGCGGAACAAAGCCGAATCACTAATTGTAAAACATAAACGCTCCCTTTTAAAAGAAGCTATCGCCTCAAACTCTAGTAACAGATTCATATGGAATCACCTGCGAGAATTAACTTCTAGGAAACCAGTACTCCATGTGAAATTATAGTTAATGGCACTAGTTACACCGATGGTCACGATATTGCAAACCAAATAAACCTCTTTTTTACTAATATTTCCAAAACACTTGATAGGTCTAATTTTACGTAGCCTAACATAGAGAAACTTATTGCCTTTGTGAATGAAAGGGTACCCAATCGTGTTAGTTTTAATATCCCCCTAGTTACATTAACTGACACTGTTTATATAAACTAACAAGTCTACATGGAATTCACCCCAAATTCTGAAAATTTCGGCTTAGTTAATTTCTGAATCATTGAAAGAAGTAATTGACTGTAGTATCACTTCCGGTAAATTTCCAGAACCATTGATTGTAACTAAAGTATTCGCAGTTCAAAAGGGAAATGAAAAGAATGACCCATCTAACTATCGACCCATATCTGTTATATCTGTACATTCAAAACATATTGAAAAACATGTCAGCAAACGTCTTTTCGGATATCTTAACAAGTACCATAATCGCAAATCAAGATTCCGATAAAAACATTCACGTCAAACTGCCTTGACGAAACTTATGGACCAGCGACTACTAGCAATTGAATCTGCCGAACTTATTGGCGCAGTCTTCATTGATTTTAAAATCATTCGATTCAGTTGACAATTCGGTACTCATTATAAAACTATCAGCCTACAAGTTATCTTCAAACTCAGTTTCTTGGTTCACATCATATCTCACTAACAGAGAACAGGTTGTTTGTACGGGTAAATATACCTCTGATTCGAATCATATTCTAAGTGGTGTTCCACAAGGCTCTATATTAGGGCCTCTTCTTTTTCTACTGTTTATCAATGACTTAGCTTTGTATCCAGTGCACTCAAACGCTTATCTTTTGGCTGATGATTCTACACTGCATACATGTGGTAAATCTCTCGACTTCATTGAAAACAAACTTTAAATCGACCTCAACAATATATCACTTTGGTGTAAACAAAACAGAATGTATATCAATGCACCTAAAACGAAATGTATAACAATCGGAACAAGGCAGCGCCTATCCACTGACATGGATTTACTTCTCACTCAAAATGGCCCAGACTTTCCAGTGTTGAAAATCGAAAACTTCTTGGAATCTACATTGATCAACACCTCAGGTGAAATTCACATATCGATCACCTATGTGCAGTGGTCGTCAACAAAATTACTTTAGAAATTTCGACCTCCCCTGTTGCTTGAACATTATTTTTCTGGATATATGCTACCACTGATAGACTACGGCTGTACCATTTGGGAATCACATCAAACTACAATCTATCCCGAACTGATAAACTCCAGATAAAGGCAGCGCTAATAAGTCTGAAACTTCCTATTTCGACTCCCTCCAATGTTTTATTTTTACATCTACAATGGCTGCCAATACAAAAACGTATTCTTTATTTTTAAGGAATCATGACATATAAATCTCTAGACAATCTTTCTCCAGATTATATCTCTAACCTAATTGAACTAAGATCATCAAATACTGAGCGTAATCTCACATCTACAACAAATAACGAACTCCATATTCCGAGGTCGAGAATCAACCATTTCAAAAGCTCTTTTTCTATATCAGCACCTACCTTTTGGGATTCCCTACCCCTGTGGATACGTTACTCAAATTTCATTGCTTCGTTTAAAACCTCATTATAGAAATTCTTTCTTGATAAGATGGAATTATATATTAAAGCCTCCAAATACAGAATTTGATCATTGGACCCAGAGATAATCTGTGTATGTTTTATCTTATGTATGTATATACGACTTCTGACATGCTGATATGTGTATACCTGTGTATAGTATATTGTTCATATATGTACCTGTTGACCACTATAGTTACAGACATTAATCCATATGAAATCTGTGTGAGTGCATGTGCGAGTATACCTGAGTGAGTATAAGTGACTTTTTTTGTATAACATAACCTGTTATTACGTTAAGGACTACGTGACATATGGGTCTTTCATGACCAAATGTGTTATCTTCGTTAAAGATTATTATTATTATTATTAGACCTTTCTCCCTTTTTCATTAATCCATAGGTATAATAAAAGACTAACCGGTTAAAAATCTCCGCTTAGATTTGGAACAGAAACACCACCATCGTGAGCTTCGTCTAACTTGTCATATATTAAAATATCTGTATACATTTTCAAAATCAGAGTTATATTAAAAGCTAGTTTCAAATATCCTCTCTTCAGCGCGCTAACTGGTATAAACAGCAATAACCTATTTAGCAACGTTTCAGGTGCAATGTTGAAATTGCATCATTTTATCTCTTCGCTTCTGTTACGTGTCTTTAGACGCAAATTGCAATGTATGTCAGTAAATATATACAGTGGCACGTGTCCTTAGATTAAATTGCAATATATGTCAAGCTGCAAACTGCACAGACCTAGATCTGCCGTCGCATCATGAGCACACAGATCTGGGTCTATGTAGTTTGCTAGGAGTAATCAGATGAACAAAGAACATAAACACTGATCTGCCGGTGCATTATGCGCCAGCAGATCAGAGTCTATGTTGTTTGCTGTTTGACTCGACTAATACGCGAGTATGTACTGTATTTTTCTAAAACATTTATATAACGGACAAAGGACATTTTGTGCTTGCTCGATTCTAGTTCGTAGGCAATTGTGTTATATATATATATATATATATATATATATATATATATATATCTATATATATATATATATATATATATATATATATATATCCGATCAACCTTTTCCTTTTCTTTATAGTTTAATAGGTCATTCAAGTTTATCGACGTAAATGGCCGAATGGCCGCACACGTCGTTAATCCAACGAACGAACGAACGATCATTCAAGTTTGTTTCTTCAGCCCTTTGTGTTGCCTCCGCTATCATGTCTTTGTCGTAACCGCGTTCATCAAAATATTCAGACAACTCTTCAGATCTTTTTGGAACGTTTCATCGTCGGAGCAAATTCTTCTGGAATGCTTTGGATGAGAGCTGGGAGAAAATATTTCTGCTCTCATCCAGCTGTCATCCAAAGTATAATATAAATAAAGAATATAAAGAAAAGAAAAAGATTCATTGGATACTATATATCCTGACCTACCATCCAGGGAACCCGAGAGAAGGCCAAATCATCCAGAACACTGGCCCATCGTGGAATCTTATGACACATTAATGTTAATCTTCCCAAACAAACCAGTAGTAGCCTACCGCAGAGCGAAAAACCTCAAAGACATCCTAGTCAGAGCGAAGCTTACGCCAATCTCAAACCAAGACCATACAAGCACATCCGGTCTCTGTGGTGATAAAAGATGCAAAAACTGTCAACATATGATAGAGACCAACACATTCTCTAGCACACTGACGAGATATAAAAAAAATTGAACATACATGGTCCAAACAGAACGTACAAAACAGAGAATGTAATTTATCTTATCACATATAAGATCTGCAGCCTTCAGTATGTCGGAGAAACCGAAAAGCTGCACAAAATGATCAATCTTCACAGCTCTGATTGGATGACAAAGAAGCTGGACAGAAGCCCAGTTGTAGAACACTTCTCTTCCCCTGGCCATACTTTCAGTGATATAATGCTCTCTGCAATCGCCCACAACCGCAACTGGAGTTCGTAAACCAGGAAAGAAAAGGAATCTTTATGTATACGCCACCTTAGAACACTGAAACCAAGCGGCTCAAACTAAGAAGACTCGAAAAGGACAACCACACGCAAATGAAATCATTATCTGTGTACAGTCCCCATTTTAGTATCATTATCTGTGTACAGTCCCTATTTTAGTATCATTATCTGTGTACAGTCCCCATTTTAGTATCATTATCTGTGTACAGTCCCCATTTTTTCAATTAAATAATCATGCATTGTGCTCATTACTCACTCACTCACCTACCTATAATTACTACTGCTTTGTGTAGTTCGTAATGGTATTATTATTGTTAAGGACATTACTGTCATTACAGAAACAATTACTTATCAGGGATATAATCTATAGTTACATTACAGTAAGAAAAAACTAAGCGCTATTGATCCTCCTTTTCTTGGTCAATACCAACTCGGTTGCCATTTGTATCATCTGAGTCGCAACCAATTAGGTGCAACATCGAACATTTTCATACATTGCTTCCATTAGACATAGTCATAATTTTTTTAAAATTTCAACGCTTTCTTTTGTGTATATTGTTTGTCTTGTCTCTGTTTTCTGTTTGCCAGGTCAAGTGAATGGTATTCTTATGTTTTGTTTAATTATAGCTATCCAAAAATATGGACCTCTTTGACCTCACTTGTGTATTTAATTTTTTTATGATTTTTTATATTAGGCAGGTGGATACGGCATTAAATTTGTGCATAATAACTGGCCCTTGCACCCTTAGGTTAGTTAAAAACTAGTTTTGCACTGTTTGTTGTGAGTTACTCGTTTATAAGTCGAGTCCAACTGCAAACTGCACAGACCTAGATCCGCTGTCGCATAATGAGGCGGCAGATCTAGGTCTATGCAGTTTGTTAGGAGTAATCAGCAGATCAAACAATATAGACTCTGATCTTATGGCGCATTATGCGACGGCAGATCAGGGTCTATGTTGTTTGCAATTGGACTCAACTTATAAGCGAGTAAAGACGGTATATATGACAGTATTCCAATGAATATAACGCAACTCTAAACATTGTTGCTTTAAAACTTTCATTCCTCAGTGTAATGCTGAGTCAGCCTTCCAGAATCTAAATCAACTCAACTGAATGTCTGAGCACAATATATGTATTGTATCCAATTAATTATTTCCCAAATACTCTCTTGGCTGGGAATCTGACCTTTCGGGGTTACATTCATTTTTTATCTCAGCTTCAAGCTAAACAACGCCAGAGCTCTGATTTTATCGGCTACAGACCAAATCATCAACAAACTGTCAAAAGCCTAGTAAAATATTGAAACTTTTCCCCATAACTGGACCTAACATGTACTCACATCCTACATGATCAAACTGCATCATGAACAAATGTATTGACTGTCACTCCTTTACTACTATCTACTAATCTCCAATAATCGATCCAATTATGTAACCAGTCAACCTTATTTAGCCCGACATATGGCCTCAGACTACAATTAATTTTCCTATATAGTCTCTACATTTCTTTGTCAGTACTGAACTTTCCACTGTGTCCAAATCCTAATAAATCATATGTTGCCGTAAATATCTTCAAAGATGAACTCACGCTGAAGTTCTTGTCATAGGTTAACCGGCATTCTTATGAATGGCTGGACTGTAAGCAAAGCAACGTGCAATGAGTCACAGATTTCACTTCCGGATCAGCACCAATGCCTCATTACTCACTGTGCACTGTCGCCAAAATACACACAGACAACCACACTATAATGCTCATATTCTAAACAATAACCAATTTCCTTTAAATTAATACTAAGAATGACTAAATCTAATGCATACATCACCGCCAAATTGAGAGAGGAAAAAATGATCTAAAAATATACTCGGACTACATTCGTGGGTACTGAACCGGAAGTATTAATTGTGGCCTGATTCCATATATAGCGGACTGCTATTAAGTTTCATGTGTGCCTGTGCGTGTGCCTGTGCGTGTGCGTGTGCGTGTGTGAACAAAATAAGTCGATAATCATTTTGATGGAATACAACGAAAGAATACTGAGGCTAATAAAAACAATGAGAAAAAAATTCTCTTGAATATTACCGCTAATACTATTTATTACCCAGCATGCTCCGGCCACACGGAACACTTCGGCCTACATCGCAATTCAATTGGAAACTTGCACCAGTGCCTTAGAGACAAAGTTGCCACCCCATAGAATATTCCTTACCGCCGTAGTGTATACAAGACAGTATATAAATATTTTAAATGAAAGATTCACTGGAGTGGTCTGAATTTGCATTTATCAATACCCATTTAGTTGAAATCGGAATGATTTAAATACTGCTCCGCATCCCTGTCTACCTGTGTCTGTCTCTAAGTACGTAACCGTGCTTTTTGTAAGGTAATTAGAATATTATTTTTTTTTCAAATGTATAGGGATAAAGAAAATCTATCGTCTGACTGATAAAATATAGATTCGAAGATCAGATTTTTTAAATAGAAAGTACAGGCATCAGCTTGACTTGGCCTTTATCTAGCCATTGTTTAAAACTCTCTCTCACTCTCTCTCTCTCTCTCTCTCTCTCTCTCTCTCTCTCTCTCTCTCTCTCTCTCTCTCTCTCTCTCTCTCTCTCTCTCTCTCTCTCGTGCGATATTGGTCTAATGTGTTTCTCCTCGTTTCGATCGAGTGTAGTAGTTCTGGGTACGTTAGTGGCATTCATCGTACGTGAACTTATGGAATTACGTCAACACAACTGTGATCAACTGATTTTTAAATCTGCTTTTTTCAGTATTAATTGACCCGTTTGCATGATTTCATAGGACAGCAGAAAAGGTAAACCATAATTATATCTATGATCTGTATATCTAAGTACATGTAGCTGTATGTGTTTATATATATATATATATATATATATATATATATATATATATATATATATATATATATATATATATATATATGTGAATCTAATAATATAAAAATTGGAATGAAAACGCACAAAGTTATGAAAAGACATATATTGGCAAGTGTAAAAGAAAAGCGTCCTTGTTTTGTTTTCCGATATATATATATATATATATATATATATATATATATATATATATATATATATATAGACCTTCTTTTGTTTTCGCAATTATAAGCTTATCTTTCGCACTAGTCAGTGTATCTCTTTTCCTCATTTTGCGTGTTTTCATTGACATTTGTAATATTCTAGATTTTCGAGGCATTTTATGGATGTACTTTGTGGAGTTATTTTTCCAGCTTTTTTCTTCTTTCTTTTTATGTGTAGAATGGTTCTAATGGCAACCTCATCATGTTGACATTTTTAAGGGGTTTTGTTTTGTTACGTGTCTGTTTTGTCCTTGAAATCGTCGTCTTTTTTATCCGCTCACGAATGGCTTGCCTAGCCTAAAATGTTGGGAAACGCCATACGCTTCACGACGTTACCAACATAGGTGTCATTATATAATTTTTTATGTTCTGCGCAAAAGTGTTAGTGAGATTCTGGAATTGTCTTGCGAGAATTCTCAAAACTGCCAGATTATTCCTGAATCGTCCTGCGCACAAAGGACTTTGCCAAAAGACATGTTTGCTTCACTCTTTCTCGCTTTTTGAGAATAATTGTGCGTTTTTTTTTTTTTGTTTTGTTTTTTTTGTTTTTTTGTTTTTTTATATTGTTTTGTTTTTGTTTTTTTGTTTTGTTTTTTTTTTTGTCGCTGTTGTCGTTGTCGTTGTTTTTAAGAATATATGTATTGCCTGGATTTTCTTCGGTTTCTCCGCCACACATGAAAAAACTTATTATAATAGTAGTAATTATATGGAACTGCGTACGTAAATTTAAAAAAAAAACTGCAATTAATGTGCATTTTCCCATTTAATATGTATTTTTGCAAATTAATCGGCATGGTCATTAAAATATCTATTAGCGCTTTTTATATTTTGGAAAATTCCTTGTCAGTCTGCAGAAATTCGATGTTTTTCACTGATTTTCTTTTCCCAATTTATATGTAACATCGTTCCTTTCCTTCTTATATAAGAGGTCTTTCCTAATTATTATAATTTTATTTTACAAGGCAAAATATATTTTCAGATGTTATTTTCTGTTTTATTATGGAAAGTGCTAAGCTTTTTTTCATATACATTCATTATGCAATGAACTAAAATGATTTTCATGTACAACTTTATCTTCTTTATGCTATCGCTGGAAATATTTTAAGGAGCATGCATAAACTAATTATAGTTATGTAGTAATCGTATCGTCTTTCATGTATTTCATCAATATTAGTAATGATTTATCAGTTTTTTTTATACATAATTCCCAATTCCACTAATTCTCATATGTATGTGTATGTGCGCACGTACACGTGCGTGCTTATGTGTGTGTGTGAAATCGTACTTCTTGAAAAAGTTATAAGAAATTTCTTTTATGTTTTTGATGGACCCATAAGAATGACAAATGACCTGTGGCATTACCGAAAATCGCCGGTGAGATGTATATTTTTGTTTATACATCGACAACCAAACAATTTCATAGAAACACGACTTACTTTTCATGTCATACAATTGACACAAATGCGATGAATCGCAAGCACACACCTCATGTATAAAATATGCCTTTCTCATTTTTTCTTGTTTGTCATTTTTGTTTCTTTGGACTATGAAGAAAGTATTGTACCACATTTTAGTAGTTCCAGGGACGGAAAATGCTGTGAATATTAACATTCCTACAAACATGTATTAAATTGTGTCTGCACTGATCATAATCGGTATCATGTTTCGTTTTGAAAACAGTTTACTCTATACAGGAATCTGTTTTATTATATTACTTCATATGGTATTTATAAACAAGTATAAATCCTACATGACTGACATATTAGAATGTAAAAGTTAAAAATCCAAGTATATATTCATGGAAAGATTTTACGTGCTTTTTAAACATGGTTTCTACTGGAAAATCACATTCAAATTTATATGTGTCTGTGCATGTATGGATTTGTGTATTTGCTGTTGTGTGACTATTATTAAAATTCCCTTTTATTTTTTTGTATAACTATAAAGCTTTATAACATTGTGTGTTAATGAGAGCAAAACATCCTGAAGTGAACTTTTATGAAAGTAGAAAATTTATAATTGTTCTGACAACGTTTTACACAAGGGACCGTTGCCGTCACGTAAATATAATAAGAACTGTACTCAGGACGGAGACATTAAATAATGGAAGGTCACACATTCTATATTTCATTGGATATAACTCAGGAGAATCACAACTTAATGCCCACTCCCATTTACTCGGCATGATATAGATAATAACGTGTTAAAAGCGCCTTTTAAACCAAAAAAGCAAATCAAACTATTATACAGTTTATTCCTTGTTTCTATGAATTGCTTCGGAGCTTAATTCATGTTTCCTTCTGATCAAAAATGAGAAAACTAATTATACATTTGTAGAGGATGTGTCAAGTCCTATAAAACTGATTTACTGGACAATCCTACACGACTGATTTCTACTGATCTTATGAGCATGGGTGTCTGTGATATTTAACAGTTGCAAGAAACCGATCAGTATAGTTTCTTATTGGAATTCAATAAACCAAATTATTTCATAATAGCTTGATTAATCTCTGTTGAAGATATTTTCTTGGCTTCTCTTAAAGATGTCACAAAGTACTCCCCATAGTCACAAAGTACTCCCCATAGTCAGAAAGTACTCCCCATAGTCACAAAGTACTCCCCATAGTCAGAAAGTACTCCCCATAGTCACAAAGTACTCCCCATAGTCACAAAGTACTCCCCATAGTGTAATTTCCAATTCTGCAGTTACAATTTCTGTTTTGTCTTGTACACACTCTCATTTCTGGAATATGATGACTGGTAGCGGTAACTCCAGAACTTGACATTGCTTGTATGATTTATGTCTCAAGGGATCTCTACAATATGTAGGTCAAATCATCAGTGATACTTTTTTTATTTTCTGCTGTTTTCTTTTGTAACCATTGTGTACAGCCTTTTTCTAACTTGGTGCTTTAAGAACAACATAAATACCAGAAACATGGTGAAAGAATGTATGAATGCAGACGTAGATGTAAGACTAGGTTATATCCCAAGTCTTACAGAAACATGATCTGCTTATACATTCTGGAAAAGGTTTCCATTCTGTACTGATGGCTGCCTAGTCATATTGGTATTAAGGATAATGAAAGAGCAGATAAAGTAGTTTAAAGACCGACGGTACTAACTATAGGGAAGAATGGGAACCAGTCTAGAAATGGGTGAAGAAAAAATAGAGTATATATGGGTTTGGCTGGCCAGGATTGCTTGATAATAAAAGTACAATTGTAGTGAGAAGAATATTTTGAAAGTTTATCCTATTTGCGACTGAAAAAAGAGACCATATTTTACTAATGGAATTTGAGTCCTTTTACAGACCTGAGTTTGGAAAACTCATTTCCGAAATATGCACCTAACTCTTTGGTGCGGAATTGAAAGCACATGTTTCAAACACATGTAGATCCAGAAAATGCCGCGGCTCGTATTGTTTTCTCTACAGAGAAGCTTGCATCAAAGATATGTCTATAGTGATAAATATAGGTTTGATCATGAGGATCCATAAATTTCAAGTTATTGAATTATTAATATCATGGTGTTTGCATAGGTTTACTATGACAGCTTTATTAGTACCGTGAGTCCTTAAGTTGCCTCGCGGTTTCCCATTTCTGAATGGAAGATTCCATATAGTGACTTTACCTATTATATTAATCGATATGTTCTATCTGCCTGGCAAAATGTGTGAAATGAAAACTCAACAAATGTCGGAATGTCAAACCCGTCATAGGAGAGTGGCATCATTCACATACAACAAATCGCAGAGATGAGGTGGTATAGTATCGCTCGCTGGACACACTAATAGAAAATGATTTTCATCTTCAATATCATACTTTTCACATAGCATACAATATCTTTCATTGCTATGAATTCTATTGCTCCCATATCTCCCCGTTCAATTCCCAAATTATGAGAACACACTTGAAGTTTTGTCAAAACTGATCTATGTTTATTGTTACACAAGTTTTTTTAAATAATCTTTGAGGCCCAGCTCAATTTTGATATGTTTAAAGAGACAGTTTGTCAGATTTTTTTAAAGGTCTATAAATCACGATGCTATTAAAATCAATTTAGCGCGCTACAGAGACTACTACCTGGAAGCTGGGTCTCTGTCCTACGCATGCGTCTTAACTTTGAAGAGCTCCCAATAAGGGAGAGATAACATACCTTTTCGGACGGGTCTACAGGATATACAGACCTGACCCTTGCATACCTACTAAATGGTGAAGCGCGACCGGACTGTTTACCCTGCCAATGTCTATTGACAGTGGATTGTTTGTTTTGTTTTGATGGTTTTAATGGCACTTTTAACATACTGTTAGCTATAGCATGCAAAGGAAATGTGAGCTAAGTGCTTTTCCCAAGAACATACAGAGGCAGCACATTCTTGTCGAGTGTATCGACTTCCACCCTGTGAGACTGAAGTTTTAAAATTTGTATATGTAAACTGGATGAATCAGCTTTTTATGATGTAACGCCAGAGAAAATCTTGGACTTTAGAAAAAGATGCGGCTTATATAACAATATTTGATCCTGTATTCAAGGATTTAACCTTTGCAACCTTTTTGCTTTATTTTCCATAGCTTTTAAAGAATTGTAACAACTTTACCTTTAATAATTTGTATTGTAGGAGAAAATATTTGCTTTCATTTGGAAGGGTTTAGCAATTTTCAGCCTTTACATTTTTACAACGTTACTTTTACTCACGACCACATAGAAATGAATGTGCTGATGTGCCCTTAAACACCATCCATCCATTCATCCATTGTTCATAAAAGCAACCGCTGTCAACGTGGAATTCTGCCATGGAAAAGAGACTTTATGGAGTTCATATAATCTGTTTTCTTTTTTTTACAGCAGTAATTTTACTCATCACTATATAGCCATGATTATGTTGCTGTGCCCTTAAACCACATACATACATACACACGTACGTACGTACATACATACATACATACGTACATACATACATACATACATACATACATACACACATACATACATACATACATACATACATACATACATACATACATACATACATACATACATACATACACACGTACATACATACATACATACATACATACATACATACATACATACATACATACATACATACATACATACATGCATGCATGCATGCATGCATGCATGCATGCATACATACATACATACATACATACGTACGTACGTACGTACGTACATACATACATACATACATACATACATACATACATACATACATACATACATACATACATACATACATACACACGTACGTACATACATACATGTCTGACGAATAATTTCATATGTATAAAGCACCACTCGATACTTTGCATCTCTTCTCTTCTCGCGATAGCTAACGATTGTATTCGAATTGAAGCATCTTAAAAAAACGGGATATAAGAAATGTCCATTCCCAAAATGTTTTTGTAAAAGTTAAATATTTTCTCTACAAAATAATGTCCAAATTAGCTATTTGTACGCATTTTGAAAAAAGTGCCCTATTATCTGGGTCAAAAGTGACCCTTATAGTACTCCCCCTACTTTTATTCAAGTTTTAAAAATTCTCTTAAGACGTTTCCTTATATTTATTACTACTAATGAGCCAATGCAGAGCATTAAAGTTTAAAACTGGTGCAATTTTTTAATTGAAAATACAAATCTATGCCTATGTAAGCGTGACTGGAAAAAAGACTGATTGGCATGTTCATCCCATGCCATGTTTTGCAACTAAAGATTTGATTGGACAATTTGATGTTTTCTTCGGAAAGAATCTTGAGACTAATGGGGGGGGGGAGTAGCATCAAGTGCAATTAGTTCAGCAACATTGGTAGTCTGTTAATTTACTGTAAATAATCGTGTCAGTAACAAGTTCTCACTTACCAAGCACGTGAAATTGATTCTTCTGAACTTCTGATCGTTTCCGGCTGACTCCAAGAATAAAGCCAAACCGCTGTACCTAACAATGTCAAGGCTAATAATGATATTAATTCTGTATTACTTGTATATCGCTATACAATCTGCTTAAAATCCCGATAATATATTCAACCCTTTGACTGATGTAACGATATGTATGTCGTCTGCCGTGTGACTGCGACGATATTTGTGTCGTCTCCCAAATGAGCGCGGAAACGACGTATATATCGTCTGCAGGTGTCGCGTTAACCTCTATCGTTTAAGGTAGTTCGTCTGATGGTACAGTGAACAATCTTTTTTGCTTTCATTAAGAAAGTTGTGGCTAATGTCGTCATAAATACGCTTTTGGCAGGTAAATTTTTTTCTTCGTCGAAGTTATAGGGCTCCGCACAACTTGTTTGCATGTGTCATCTTCAAGATACTGACAAATGGCACTTCCACATCATCCTCCAGCTGGACTACTCATAAATAGTCCAGTGTACACAATATCATTATCAAATGCATACTGTATTATGGTTCATCTTAAATAATATAGTAATTAAGTGTTTTAAAAAAATCGTGCATCTCCAACATACGTTTTAATAATGGCTAATTGTAAACAATGTAGTAGTTTATTATTTTTTAAAAATCTATATTTTAAAATATACTTTTTAATAAAGAGTCTCTAGAGAAAAAATGTATATCCCCATTTCAAATACTCTCTCTCTCTGCACAGCTCTTTAAGTATCAAACCCGCAAATGTAATTCAAAGAGTATTGTGTTCAGGTGTGAACATCGGAGAGGCCCATGCCAATATTTGAATCACTTAATCGATTAATCGATGGAGAGACAGACGATTGGAAACGTTCCGATAGGCAAGAGGTGAGATTTCTAAGAATGATTACGAAAAATAGCCGATGTTCCAATTAAAAGCATCATGGCTTTCAGAATTTAAGACAGACTAGGAAGTGATACGATTAATCTATAGATTTTACCAACATCTGTGCCAATAAAATCGTTACCTTCTTATGTTATCTGATGTCGGGATTAGAAAATATAATGCAGCACTCATTCTGTGGCATAAGAAAGCTTTTTGAATATATTGATACATGTATTATAACTTACTTTCAAATTCTTGATATAGATTTATGGACTTTTATTCTTTATATTTAAGGGTTCTTTTCATCATCTGCCTTTGTTAAACATTCATGGATCATTAAATCTCATAATTATCAATCCATAGAATACGGAAACTTCAAGACCTGTTGTTCTTCAAAGTGAAGGGTATATAATAAAACTGACGAATATTTTATAATTAACCAACAAATAAAATCTTCATAGTAAAGTCTTTTCTGATCTTATTTTCTAAATTGATTTACGGACAAAGTAATGTTGGTGTTGTTCTAAAGACTTATTATTAATTTGATCATGGGATATTCAAATGTATCAGTGAAAAATAAATTTATAGCGCCACAGTATCGATAAAAGTGGTTTTGCCAGTGTCGATATCAACTCTAGGGTTAATTTTGTTTATCCAGTTATGAAATAAATCTCCCCTTACATTATATATATTTTCGTATTTCATTCATCTCTCTCTCTCTCTCTCTCTCTCTGAATTTGATGAACAAACCATATATACAATGTGCCTAGGTTTGATTAGTGTAGTGAAGCAACGAGGGGATTGCCGGTCAGAAGATGCCTAAAAACAAACTCCAAAGCCTAACAAATAGATTTCATGCATTATCCTTATTTAAGAACGAGTTTCCTCATGAATTGTGCAAACTGTCACAGGCTGAAATTACTATGACACGTGTCTATTTGATGTTCCTCCAGTGTCACCTATTGCCAAAATACATCATACATTCGAAACATGAATTTTTTCTAGGCCAAAAATCTCGATAAAGTATTATACTAAAATTTTTAACACTCGTCAAACTCACATCTATGTTTGAAAACGACGGACAAAAACCTACTGTACTCGCTTACAAGTCTAGTCCAACTGCAAACGACAGTATGCGCTGGCAGACCAGGGTCTATGTTGTTTCTTCTATTGATTACTTCTAACAAACTGCATAGACCCAGATCTGTCGGTGCATTATGCGACGGCAGAGCTGGGTATGTGCAGTTTGCAGTTGGACTCGACTTATAGGCAAGTATACGGTAGAATATGGATGAGAGTTGATTACAAACCGAAATTAGGTGACAATCGAAATTTGGTTAAAGCGTCTGTTACCGAATTAGACTGCCAGCCTGCCTGTCAATACCATATCAGTTTGAATGCAGAAATAGCAAAAGAAATACGCAAAACCCTAGCTGGTATACTCACAATAATAAAACTTTAAGTTTAAATCTGTTACGTACTGTAGGTATTTGACAACACTGTGATGACCCCATCACAACGATGTTCACAGTATCAGTGCGTGCTGATGAAAATATATGTATTAAAACAGTAATTATTTAGACAAAAACAGACTATTTGAAAATGGCGGCATAATGCTAATTTTCCCTTATGACCTTTTTAACACATGATTCCCACAGAGACCCAAAGTGACATACGGTACGATAAGTAGTGATTTTGACTCTAATTACAATCATAATCATGTCTTAAAACGATGGAGAAATCAGGTATTGATGAATATTGGTTGCAAACCGAAATTAAGTGACAATCGAAATTTGAGTGCAGCGTCTGTTACTGAAATAGACTGCAAGCTTGCCAAAACCACACAAAAATTCACCTTTTAATGCAGAAATAAACAAAATAGAAAACCAAAATCCTTTCCTGTAAACTCACAATCGTTAAAATCTGTTGTTTAATGATGCTACGCCCTGAAGTCTGTCGGATACGACCGTTCCGTCAAGTTTTTACAGTACCCTACCCCAGCAATGTTCACTGTATCAATCCGTGCAAGAAATATGTTAACGAGAATAAATTCTCTTCATTTTCGTAAGAAAACAGTCATTAATTTCACAAAACATACAATCTGAACCATTATACGTACAACCTAACTTTGCAAAATTTCGGAATTTCTTTTTATCGATGTAGTACTGCAGCCATTAATCGCATTGGCACAGAATAGAGAGAACAAAAATCCATGCAAATCGACGGGTTTTGCCTTAACAATATATATATATATATATATATATATATATATATATATATATATATATATATATATATATATTTATATATATATATATATTTATATATATATAATAAAAAGAAAATCTACATTTTTCCTTTCTTTTGAGGAAATATTTGATTCGTGAAAAAAGCACGTAGATATCCTCTATATTGCATAAGAACATGAGTAAGATCCAAGTATATTAATATATTAATGAGGTTGATCTCGCATCTGATTGGTTGATCTTGTTATCACTCTCGAATCCACATTTCTGATCAAACTTGGAGTATATGCTTACATCATCAATATCTCGGACAAGTTCAATAATGTTCGATAATGAGCTAGATCCACGAATAGTAATGAGGTAAACTTGCCTCTGTTTGGATGAGCTTGTTACCACTTTGGAGGCCATATTTCTGATCCGATTTGATCGATAAAGAGCGAGATTTAAGCTCTCTCTCTCTCTCTCTCTCTCTCTCTCTCTCTCTCTCTCTCTCTCTATATATATATATATATATATATATATATATATATATATATATATATATATATATATATATATATATATATATATATATATATATATATATATATATATACACGCACACTTTTGTGAACCTATGAAAACTTACGAAATAAGTATGGGATGTAATTTAATATAATTTAATGCACGTAAAGTTTGAATTGTATAATCGTGGCAATTAATGATATCTTCGTTAAATATATAGAAATAAGACTAAAATGTATGATTTTATCTTTGCAGAATTTATAATGCTGGTAATATTATTTGATACACTCAATGCAATAAGCAGAGATTGGCATCACAGAATTTGTCAATAATTTCACTTTGAGGCAATCCGTATGCAGTGTATAATTTACAAAAACAAATTTTTAACCCGTCAATGCGCATACGAAATTGATTAGAAACCTACGAAATCAACATCCAGACTATTTCTTTGTTAAGTTTTAATCAATCGCACTTATTTGCTCTCTCATGATTTGATATATAAAGTATTGAAATCCGGAACAGCGTGTTCGTTGCAGCCATCCGTTGTGCAGCAGAAGTCACATGACAGCTTCATATTACTCGGACCCGAAGGACCATCATTAATGTTCAAGAAACAATCTGTATTCCCGGACGTCTTTCCCCAATATTTCTGTATACAGAAGTCTTCCTTTGCACACCTGGAAGAAACCCAAATCAATATTTATTCAATTCAAAAACAATCCTAGCAGTACTAGGCAAACTTTGTTATAAATGGCTAAGGCAAAAATAATAGTGTGTCACTGACGACTTCGACGATGACATGGCTGACAACGCCCAACATCTTGCTTGCTTAGCAGGCATGCCAATATTTGGAGCTGAGACTGATCGGACGACAGAGACTACAGATGGCAAACAATATTGTGAAAGGGCAGTTGCGCACTAAGGGTAAATGGCGCGTTGGGCGACGATGATGGCCCAAAGGTCCAGAATACGAGGCCCGAATTTTTATCAGCTGTTTTGGCGCCCTAAGACCTCTGGTGCCCGGGGCAACAGCCCCGTCTGCCCCCCCCCCCCCCGTTAATACACTACTGCGAAAGGGTCACGCTTGTCGTGTTTGTTCTTTGTTATTGCTGCTTTTTTCCATAGAGGACAATAGCGAAAACCTCATACAGTTTCACTCTTTCCTTTGTAAATGTGGATAACAGCATATAGAGGTGGACCAAATTACCCGGGATAATCGCAGACCAACTACAATACAACTGCTTATAGTTTCACTGCAAATTAAACTGATTTCATATATGATGAGACTACAAGTAATTCTGTTATTTAACAGTCGCCCTTAAGCAGTAGTAATGGTTGCTTCCTAAGACCGAAAAGTGGGTGCGAGTCGAGAGGACTTGACGGCATTCTGCCATATCCAAGAGAATATATAAGAGAATTTATCAATTCCAATAGCCCAAACGGACTGTGTGAATACATTCCAATAGCCCAAACAGACTGTGTGAATACCTTTTTTCATTTAATTGAATTGAATGGTGGATAGTACAATAAACAAGAAGGTATCATCATATTTTGTGTACAATGTACAAAGAAAACATGGTAAGAAGCGAAATTAAATATGGATGCAGATGCAGATCAATGCAAATGAAATAAGCATGTTAATTCACAAAATTTTATATTCTCAATTTTCTTTATTGTGTAGAGTTTCTAAATCGTTCAACATCATTTAGTATATATATATTTAATATATTTGTCCTCCTTTGCGTCTAACATCTTAAACCAATAGTTCACTATGTAATAAAATCAATTTACTATCATTGTTGGACACCCTAACTCCCCATAAATAAAATCATGTTGTGTTGTCTTCTTCACTCCTAATATCTCTTTGCAAAAACGTAAGTGCGCTCTTTCAATACATTTAGCAGAAATCAAACCTCAAACTTGGCAACAATAATTTAAGATAGGTTTTATCAGTCTGTCAAAAAGATTCATGACATGGCTTGTTTTTAATGATGTAAATTTATAAAGTTATTTTCAAAGTAAAAATATCGCTTTTTTAGCTTTCCCTGCCAATGTTGTAAAGGAACCACCGAACGTCTTAACAAGTCCAAGATATGTAAACTTATTTACAATTTCTAGTTTTCATTACAGTCAGTGAATTCCATATTTCTAGGTAAAGTACCGCCTTTTCTAAAAATCATAACCTTTGTTTTTGAGGTGTCAACAACAAGTTTCCACTTATCACAATAATCTTTCAAATAATTTAGCCCGGCCTGAAGCCCTTCGGGAAAACCTGAAAAATTGGTAATGTCATCTGCGTATAAAAGAATAAAACGATATAATATGCCAATATATCTACCTTCAATACCATGCATGGCAAGCTCTAACTCTAAATCATTTACAATTATTGTAAAAAGAAATGGTGATAAACATTCACCCTGCCGGACACCAAGAATACAAGTTAATTCATCACTAAACATATTATCATATTTTACTCTTGACTGTACATTGCTGTGCATCGATTTGATTGTATGTAGAATATTTCCCCTTAAACCAAGTTTTATGAATTTATACCGTACGTTATCCCTTACTATGAAATCAAACGCTTTGGTGAAATCAATAAACGAACAAAATACTTTTTTACCTTGATTAATAATATTTGAGATAAGCCCATGTACAATTAAAATATTGTCAACTGTACTCATGCTTTTTAATTTTTTTTTTTATTTTTTTTTTTTTAAATATAAAATCCTGCTTTTGCTTCAATAAAAACATGATAGTTTTCTGCCCAGTTATTAAGTCTATTATTAAGTATACGTGTGAATAAGTCTCCCTATGCAACTAAGAAGTGTTATACCTCTATAATTATTAACATCATCTAAATTGCCCTTTTTATGCAATGGTATAACTAGACCTTCAGACCACATTTCTGGAAAGTGACAACTTTTGAATACAGCATTAAATAAATTACAGAATATAATTAAAAGTATATCTTTACCTTGATAAAGAAACTCATTAATAATTATATCTGGACCAACACTGCAGCCTAATTTTATTTGATGCAACGCCTTTTCTATCTCTTGAAGGGAACTATCCTGATTTAGTTCATTAAACATGACAATAAACTCTTCTTTTACATATCTTTCATTAAAGTGTAAAACATATTCATCTGGTATAAAAAAAGTGATCATTAGAATTGTTTACAGCTTTAAAGTATTTTTCAAAAGTATCCATTGTAATATTTGAGGGTTTAGGATTTGCAGCATCTTTTAACATTTTCCAGTACAACTTTGCATCCTTAAATTTCGCTTTTTCTAATTCAAATGTTTTCAGTTCATCATATTCATGCCTATATTTTCGTAGAAGATTTTTTATAGTCTGATCTTGCACTTGTAATTTCTTTTCTTTCTTTTTGGTGTTTTGCAACTCGATAATAATTCAATTTACTCGTAAAAATTAGCCGCTTTTCTTCACATATATCATTAAATCAAGGATTATATTTTTTTCATCATTTTTCTCCGACACTCTATCATGACAATTTTTATAAAATCTTTTAAAGAATGGCAAACAAACTTTGTGAAAAATATCATGTAGTGCCGACAAACAACTTTCAATATATATCCTTCTTTTCGCGTGTTCTTGGGTCATTAGCTGTGATAGCGAAATGCATGTGAACTGAACCGGCTATCGAGTTAGACAAAATACACCACAAACAGAACTAAAAATAATTTTGAAAGAATAAAATCATTTATCATTATATTAATCAGGAATTCATCTGCGTGTCACTTGCATTGAAAATAAAAAATATTAATTTCCTATCAGAAGGCAAGTCTTTAGCTATCGGGTTAGATAAATGCACCACCAACAAAATTAAACCTGATTTTAAAAAATAAGAAATTCGTTGATTACTATATTAATCAGAAGTTCATATCCCTCTCGCTTGCATAGAAAATCAAAAATTATTTATTTCCTATTGGAGTGCAAGTATCAAGTCGTGCCGACAATACATTTACATTTAACTTTTCAAAATGAATAATTGTCCTTGTTCAATACAGGCGACCGATTTGTAACCAAAGGTAACAGAAAAGTGAAGTAGGGGAGGCAACTCTTGGTATTTCCGAAATCGCCTCTTTTTCTGAATCGACTAAAAAAAACAACAATCTTTTTTATATAGCTGCCTCTGTCGACACAATGGTCAGCGCTCATCTAGAGTCACGTACTGAACTCTAACTTTTACACCCGCCATCTCATCGTAGTCGAAGACTTGTAAGAACAGAACTCAGGTCAGTGCTTCATATTGGTCTTGTTATCAGGGCTCTTCATTTATCAATTGGATATTGTCTAAAATGAGCAGGAATCCAAAGGGAATTTGAAGGAGACAAGTTATGTCTATAAATCCCGGGTACAATGGATCAACATCTGACCTCTCTGCCTCGGGAAACTATCGCTAAGTTATTTTGTTTACAGAGCAATACTTGATCCTGATTCACCGACAAGCTTTAGAATTCAACTTCTGACAAAAGACATTTGATTGGCTGAAATTAAATCAGACTCTGAATGTTCTATAATATGGCTTCAGTCTCACCTATATAAGTCAAAAAGTTAAGTCTCATCTTGGGACCTAAAATTGGTCAGTTTTATTTCAGACTTAAATTTCAGCTAATCAGTTCACTGAATTCTAGACTTACTTTCAAATCCAGACTCAAGTTCTGATGGTGAATACAGGTCAGATAGCTGGATTTTAGATATATGATTTGCTTTGGACTTACGTTCAACTCGTGAAATCCACGCCTGGTTTAAACAATGCTTTGACGGAAAAAAACAAAAACAATTCATCCCTTCCTGAACAGACGCTGTAACATTATCAGGGAAGTTCTCATACTCCAAAGTTAGGGAAAAGATGTGCAACTGGTTTCGAAAGACTGAGACTGAAATCGATGCATACGTACTCAGAATGACATATTTAACGAGTCGAAGAGGATGAGACTCGATTCAAAACCTTCATGTGGACACATAAGCCAACGACAACGACAACAACAATGCCTCTGGAAATGTGATCTCTATGTCTCCCCCGTTTAGTATAGGCGAGACAAAGTTATGTCTCATCCGCCAAGTATAGGCAAAACAAAGATATCACTTTCCCGTCAACGATGTTGTTGTCAAAGACATACAAACCTTAAAGAACAAATTGTAAAGACTCGATAGCAGCTTACTTACCCCTTGTTGAAGATCCTGAGGCCTGAAACGATTTGGTCAACTGAAGACGTGCAGTAAAGGGAGTCCACTGGACAGGTTTTGAGCACCTGCTTACTACATACAGGGTCTTGGCACAAGAAACACCTCCGGAGAGCTGAAAAGTGCATGCGCAGAGGAAACATTCAGATTAGGAAATTGCGGGTGAATATTTTGTTGGCTTCCGCGGAAAATGAGGATGTTTGAGGATGCAGCCATATTTCAACATCATGGACTTACGCACTGAACATTGTACATCTTTTGCCCTTGTTAGGGAGGTATGAACATTTGTCGCTGGTAAACAAATCTTCATATCGCCCCCAAACAAGAGCAATAAATTATTTATTATACCGAATCAACCAAGACAGGGAAACGTGATTGCGTGAGAGAGAGAGACACGATCGCGTGAGGGAGACATGATGTTTTGTTCCCTGACACCTGACATTCTGTGCGCCAATCACTGACACCGTTACTTTTATGAGGTATAATAAATTCGATTATCTCATTCATTGAATAATAATCGCTGCGGGTACATGCAAAAACAATTAAAAGTGTATTCCATGTTACAACATTAATTTGACATGTACACTCAAGCCATGAACTTATACCTATCACTACATTAGTTGACCTTTTATAAACAGAGAAGCCTGTTTATTTACATGGGGGATATTTGATTGGTAAGTCACTGCAATAGATTTCACTGCTGGCAGTGTACAGTATACACTGGCCTTCATTTCATAATCCACAGTATCTAGACTTTTCATAGCAGACTGCTCTGAAAGTCGAGACAAAAGTTCACTCTCTTTGGGGATATACCTATGTGGAACTGAAGTTAACAGATGCAAAAATGAAACTGAAATTTTATCACATTGAAATATTAAATTTCGAAATAAAATGAATACAATGCAATTGTGTGTGAAAAGTTAATTTCGTTAATTTTGATGCATGTTTGTACGGTGAATAGTCTTATAAATGTATTTTCATTTCTGTGATATTTTAGTTTTCGTATCAGTTGCCCATCTTTATTGATAACCCACTGAAGTTTTGTTATTTTATTATAACTTCACGACCACTTTCTTTTCAAAAGGAAACTTTTTCGAACCAATTTATGGATTTCAAATAAACACGGCGAGTATATGTATCTAGGTGGTCTTTAGGCCTGGATGATGGGAAAATGATGAAGAAAGTTTAATAATATATTCACTGAAATGGTTATTACACTACAAACCATACTTTCCCAGAAAAGTTGGAAATACGTACAAGTAACTGCTATTACCAAGTCTCATGGCGTTTTCACTTAAAATCTTTATAAATATAATGCTGGTGGGTTTGTTTTGTTTTTTGTTTGTTTGTTTGTTTTTTTTTTTTTTTTTTTGTTTAAGAAAAAGTGCCTACTTAAATCATTTGTAAACTTGACTTCAATGAATTTTCACTGCGAACCAGTTTTTATATCGTATTGAACCACGCGTAAAAATGTATCTTCCAACACGTTTGTTGTCCTACAAATAACGATTTCCGACAAAATGGCCTCTACACTTCAGTGAAATTTAAACACTGAAGTGTGCATAATTTCTACGTTTGCTAACATTAACCTGGGTATATTCAGGCATTAAGTTGCATTAAGTTCATGAGCCAGCAATGTCAAAAACTCTGGATCTAACCCACCTTTCTTATCCACTCTGCACCTTTGTCGCCCAGGAAGCGCCTCTACTATCTAGCGATTTACATTCCGAATTTGGAAAGTATTCCTACGCCAACCAGTTTGGCGGACACGTATGTATGTTAAGAGTAACAGAATAGTTCCAAACACTTTTACTTTGTTTATTGTCATGACTTGTTAAGGTCAATCTAATATATGCATTGATTGTAAGTTAAACTAAGTAAAATTCTTCTTTTTTTAAATGTGTTAAAATCTATTTTTGCTAAACGTAAAATTTCCCATGCTCGTTGGAGTACTTCGGTTGTCAAATCTTCAGTTTCGGAGATGCGTAGTTTTGCACGTTGTCAAGCATTTCAATGTCGGAGGTAAGTAAATCTTGTATGCAGTCCACAATGGTTGCGCTCTATAGATATACGTAATTCTGACAGAGTGACAGGTGTAAGGTGAAGTTGTTTCCATTTGCAACATGCACAGTGGAGAGAATGTTGGCATACCTCTATGCTACTTTCATGTACTGTGGCTGAAATTTCTTTACATGCTGTAGTTGTGGAAATCGTGCATGATCTAAGCACATACATGATCAAAATGGCTGCTCCCATGTGCTGGAAAAATCAGCCTGAACTTGTCCAAAGTACACTAACTTTAGCAGTTATTAAAATAGAGAAAACGAATTTTGCTAGAATAGGCAATACCAGCTTCTGAAAAAAGTGCAATGAATGAATTACAAAATATATTTTAAAAATTAACAAAAAGTTATCGACTCATTGAAGCGAAAATGACCAAGCAGAACTAGCATTTTTTTTTTACGCTAGGTGCACATCTGATGTAAGGCAAAGCTGTATACTCTATAACCCAAATTACACCCAACAATCATACACCAAAATAAAGGGAATTCAAAGTTCTTTTAACAATACCTAAGATATACAAGGTCTTTTTTAAATAGCCAGGACAACCAGTGAGGAAAATCTGGAAAATTCTTTTTCTTTAAAAATTAAATGTAAAGTACGAAACTGTAGAGCGCAACCAATCCCATAGTGCCTAAATAGAAGTGAACACCGGTACTTATAAAGTAGCGTTTTTATCGTGTGTAGACATAGTTTGCAAGGAAAGTTGTATCTACTGGAATCAATCTGCGACATCTCCGATTGTATGAGCGCTAGCGTAGAAAACAAAGAGGGGAAGTAATGCATCCACGGAACACAAGGTGAGTTTTGGGGACCACAATAAATTGGTCATCACTAGTTAAGACCATTAAAGCCTTCCACAAGTGACCATACACAATTTGACCGATATTACAAAAGCAGCCTCAAAACACAAACCTATACAAGATCCACCATGGATCAAAATAAAAGGAAGAATATCTATCTATCTATCTATCTATCTATCTATCTATCAAATTAAAGAAAGTATGCTCACGATATATATTTGCAAATATGAACCCAAGACAATCAAGTTTCGCATAAATGGGGAAGTCAATAAAGGGTCTATTGTATATTTTGATAATTTTGCTGAGAATTGAATTTGTTATTCGCCTTGACTCGCGAAGTACGCAAATATAATTCGCAAGATGAAGTCTCTTGTTTGGCAATTGTTTTTGGTCTTTTTGTCCATATGAAGGTCTATGTATGCATCAGTCTATCAAACCTAATTTTATATAGAGTTTGAATATGGAATAATTAGTATTTCACTAGCACAATCAAGCCATCATATTTACGCTGTCATTATTAGATACAGGATATGTAGCTATACAAAGGATAATATTAACACAAGATGGGGAAAAATCAGTAGAGAAACAGAACAAAAAAGGGGAGGAGGATGTTTCTAAAGAAGAATATTTACTCACTTGTATTGTTACCTGTAGTTGATTGAACATATTTCAGATTACTGGAAGAAGAAGTCTGCTGTTGTGTTGTCGGCTGTGTAATGGCAAAAAACGTGGTTGGCGCTGGGGATGATGATATAGTAGGTGGTGGCTGTGTTGTCGGCTGTGTAATGGCAAAAAACGTGGTTGGCGCTGAGGATGATGCTGTAGTAGTATGTGGTGGCTGTGTGATGGCAAAAAACGTGGTAGGTGCTGAGGTTAATGCTGTTGATACTGTTGTCCATGTTGTTGGTTGTGTCATGTCAACTAATTTTATAGCTTTTACGGTAGAGATGCGCATAGGAGGTGCAATAGTGACCGAATCTGTTGTGCTTTGTGGTAAAAGTTGTGTCACACCAGTGATGCTTGAGGATACAGTAGGTGCCATAGTGGTATTACTTGATGTGTTGGTGATCATCACGAACTTTGTGGGTTGATTTGTGTTTGAACTGGTAGTCAGTTCCGCTGTTGCTTGCTTTTGAGCGCCTACAGTCACGAAAAAGAGAAAAAAGTAACATTTTTATTTTTTTAAAGTGTGTGTGAAATCATTTAAATTAGCATAGTGAGATATTGATGAGATTTTTTATCAAAAAGCTTCATAAATTTTCAAACTCTTCAGCAAAAGAACGCTTACATGTATATTCTTCTCGTAGATACGTTAAGTGTCTTGAAATACAAAGAAAGTACGTGATCAATAAATGATTCTGTTCATTGGCGGTAATCCTAAAGAGAGTGGGTGCTGCATTTGTATTTCTTTGTGATATTTAGAAAGCAAATGGGCTTACCTCAATATAACTTAGTTATGTCAGACTTGACATTTACGGTATTTTGTTTCTGGTTATGTTTTGGAAAGAATCTGACTCCGACATAGTCCTGTCTATTGCCCTAATTAAAGTTCTGCTTACCACACTGGTTGCATGAAGTCCCTCCTGAGAATTTCCCTCCCAGGAGTTGGTTTCTTCCGATGTGTACGTGTACGCTGACGTCAAAGGAACGCGAGCCGTAATCATGAATCCTGCAGCATGGTTTCCCGTTATGTGTGTGACAGTTTGATCCAGACGACCCGGACTGCCCTGAATGACCTCCCGATGATCCGCCACCATTACTACCGCCATTTCCGGATGATCCAGGACCGACCGGCTTGCTTGAAGGAGCTTGTGTTGGCCTTTTGGTCTGGGCAGCAGCGTGCGTGGTTTGTGGAGTGTTTTGATTCACTGTAGTTGGCACTGGTGGTTGAGTCTGTGCTGGTCTAGTCGCGACTGGTCGAGTTTCTGGTCGTTGTGTCGCAGGCTTAGTCGTTTTCTCTTTAGAAGTTTGTTTCGTTTTAGAGGTACCTCCAGGTTTTGGTTGTCTAGTATTCTGTGGTTTAGTATTTCCACCCGGCCGAGAATTGTTAGGCTTAGTTGTCCCACCCGGTCTAGGATTATTAGGTCTGGTTGTTCCACCCGGCCGAGGATTGTTTGGTCTGGTAGTCCCATCTGGACCAGGGTTGCTAGGTCTAGTTGTTCCACCCGGTCGAGGATTATTAGGTTTGGTTGTTCCACCCGGCCGAGGATTGTTTGGTTTGGTATTCCCATCTGGACCAGGGTTGCTAGGTCTAGTTGTCCCACCCGGTCTAGGATTATTAGGTCGGGTTGTTCCACCCGGCTGAGGATTGTTTGGTTTGGTATTCCCATCTGGATGAGGGTTGTTAGGTTTGGTTGTCCCACCCGGTCTAGGATTATTAGGTCGGGTTGTTCCACCCGGCTGAGGATTGTTTGGTTTGGTATTCCCATCTGGACGAGGATTGCTAGGTCGAGTTGTCCCACCCGGTCTAGGATTATTAGGTCGGGTTGTTCCACCCGGCTGAGGATTGTTTGGCTTGGTATTCGCATCTGGATGAGGGTTGTTAGGTTTGGTTGTCCCACCCGGTCGAGGATTATTAGGTCTGGCTGTTCCAACCGGCTGAGGATTGTATGGCTTGGTATTCCCATCTGGATGAGGATTCTTAGGATTGGTTGTCCTACCAGGTCGAGGATTGTTTGGTATGGTATTTTCACCTGGATGAGGATTCTTTGGTTGAGTTGTTCTTCCGGGCCTAGGAGGTGGATCAGGCTTGATTCCAGGCTGTAGCTTTGTTGTTCCACCAGGCCTTGGGTTATCCTCGGCCTCATCTGAAACCAAATTTATCTGTACTCTATCATGTATATGTGCTTTGGACACTGTAGAACAAGACGTACGTGTATTTGTCTTGATGTTCAAATCGAACGCTAATGTCAATATGTGCGACAAAAAATTAACCTTGCCTGTGATACAAAAGACAATATCCGAATTACTTCCTGTGGGTAATATCCCAGCGATTTCTGGGCCTTTTATCCGGCAGTAACGACGATAAATGACGACAAAAAGAGAAATATTTCGAATATAAGTTACCATAAGTGAAATAAATGACCTGTTGGCTCTAACTGACCAGATGAAAGTTTATTACGACACAATTATAAACAACAACTGATACGTATTTAGTGCATGACAATATTGAGGTTAATTATCAACTGCAACGACATAATTTGGCGACAATAACGCGTTTAGTATATTTCAGACGTAGATTTAACGGGATTGAATAATTATTCAGATAACATCACCTGACAACCTACAACAGTAGCACGTACCTTTGAAACATATAATATTTGCTTGAATTTTGTATCCGATGTAAAAAAAAGTCAGTTATCAGTCGTAACAGCGTTCCGAAAATAATATGTACTACAGCCGAAATAAGTGAAGAAGGACAAAAAAGTGTTCCCCTTAAGTGGAAAATGAAGAAGATGAAGCACGTGTATTTGAAGAAAACAAAAGGACTGTCGTAACTCCTTCATACTTTCAGAAAACATTCGTTTGAAAATACTGATTAGAAATATTATTTCAGTTTCTACACTATAAAGTAGTTCTACGACATCATTGTAAGTTTCTTGCACGAAGAGTACAAAGAAAATTTGCTCCTCAAGTGTAGTAATCCTCAACTTGGTATAAGCTAATTAGGAGTTTAGCATACTCGGGTTTAAAAATTTCCAACTTCTCAACAAAACGAAAAATTTCAAATATGACATTGTATTTTACATAATAACTTAAACCATGTATTACGGGGCTTTGCTTCGATGCGCATGTGCAAAAGAAGAGGTGACACACGCAGTACCAATTCTTTTAGTTGATCTAATTGCAGAGTTGATAAATGCCGTTGTTCCTTCTTCATACCGTTTTATAAGGATTCCAGTGATTTCAATGTATGCAAGAAGCTTTCATGCATGCCAACGATTTTCTGAGATTTCTTAAGTAAATCCCCTGATGCAAATCATGCGTTCCGCTTGAAAGAAAGTTCATCATATATTTACATTGAAGACTTTCACTTTCTGATTTATAATATTCAGCACTATGCATCGAAAACTGCTGAAAAAGAGACAAATAAGGATATAAAAAAATCTGTGCTATAATAAAATGCTATTCAAGCAATGGAATAATTCAACGTAATCATCAGGACATTTATACCATCGCTGTTATCTTCTGCATAGATCGGTGTCCTTGACCGTATTCCCGTATTACAGTTGTCCTCGGTGCAGCAAAATGTACACTTGCCCTCAAAACCATACATCCGGGGCTCGTCCCAATAGCACTCGTCTGCGTTGTTTTCCTCAGAGTTCAAGCAGATCTAGGAAAAATAGCCAACTATTAGACTAGTGACAGTATGGAAATTTGCCATGGGCCCCACCAATCCCCATTTACACAAGAAAGCCTGTCAAAAGGTATAAAAAAAATATGACACTTGACAGAAATATTACTGTATTTCAAAGACGAAAAACTTCCATTTTGAGACAAATGCAAGAAATATTATTCCAGCGTAAAGGTGCTTACTAATTCTTTCATTTTGGTACAGTTTGTGGCTTCATTTATCTCAAGCTGATCCGCGTGCTGTTAGATTATATTACAACTCTAAGTCACCGGTTTTATACCCGCTCACTGAGTCTAGGTAAGGGACAGGCCATTTAATGTTATGGGGTGGGGGCCTTGGATTTTCTGTCGAAACAGGCTATATTTGTTTTCTTTCACTTCAAGGTACATTTTTCAACTAATATAATGGATACAGTTATTTATTTATTTTTTTAATTTCTAACACCGAGAGCAAGAATATTTTTTAAGCTATCAAGGGGCCAGAATTTTTCTTTTTTTAAAAGAATTCCAACTTCACTACACCCCTCTCCCCCCCCCCGCCCCGCCCCCCCCCCAAAAAAAAAAAAAAAAAGAAAAGAGAAAAAAAATATAATGGTCGATCCCTATTGAGGTAAGGAGATGCTAAATAATGTGTATTCACATGTCGGAACTATTCGTTGATTCGAACATTTTGTTGTCTATGACAAAAATCGATGTTTTCTTCTAGTATAAATTGAATTAAACATATCGAGGGGATACGTCGGCTGGATCAGTTGACGCCCGCAGGGAAAAGTGAGAAACCTGGGAAGTTTATTATGGGGCCGTTTCGTTTCTGCCGAGTGTCTCAATACTAGTGTCGAGTTTTCCAAAGACAAGCAACTCTGGCAGCATAACTAGGCTTCTCGTTTTCTCTCGAACGGCGAGGAACATGGCGTCAGCAATGTGGCACATCCAGGTCTTAATTCATATTTACTCAAAGACCATTTTTTTATATGGAGCAGAAATTTAAATGATTAAAATTAAGGACAGAGTCAATTATTTGCATCATGTATGACCCTTGTGTTCTAATCTTGGTGTTGTATTCGATTGTGCGGTCTTCACGTGCTGCCCGTGCAATGATGGATCTCAACTCTACCCCCAAGTTCTCGAATCAAACGTAGCCTTTTTTTCCAAGTCAAATTGATTATAAAGATTTTTTTGAGGAACATAAGAAGATATAATTATATTCTTTAAAAACAATTAATATGTAAATTTCAGAAGAGATACTTTCATAGTATATACATATATATTAGTATCAAATTAATAAAACGACATGCTCTAAAACCATACGGTGCATCTACCTCAGTCCGATTATGTATAATAAACGAAGCAGCAATGATATTCGCATCTTTAATGGTAAATTCCATTTCTACATTTAAACTTGCGTGTATTTTGAACGTACTCAGTAACATTTAAACACTCTTACCGTTGTCCGTGCGCATGCTTGTGTCAGCCAGACGTCTTCCTCGGTGAACGAAAACTGGCTTATGCAAACATCCTGTAAATATGTTGAAAGCATCATCTGATTTGTGATTTAAACATATTTTATTGCCAAATCATAAATATAAGGCAAAAGGGCTGGACACAAGTTCTACCAACTTAGAATTGTCCTTCCCAGATATTTCATAAATACAAACAATAAATTGAACAGGCGTCAAACAGAAACTAATATAACGGACCATGATGCCGTAACATCAGTGAATTAATGAACAGGAAACATGTATAGGTGGAAATGTGCTGATGGTGAGATGTCATTACATTGATAGGTACCTAGAGTCATACATATATTCATTTATTATTATATATGTAACTACGTACATACATACATAAATAAATAAATACATACATACATACATAGATATGTACATACATACGTACATACATACATACGTACATGCATACATACATACATACATACATACATACATACATACATACATACATACATACATACATACATACATACATACATACATACATACATACATACATACATACATACATACATACATACATACATACATATGCGTATCCAGATACATACATTAAATGTATCGATAACTACATGGTCGTAGTTATAATGAAATAGGAAATATTCTTATAAATGTGTAGACAGGGGCGGATCCAGGAATATCACTTTTTTCTCAGTGCGTGAGTGTTGGGGGGGGGGGGTGGGAGCGTAAACAAGTAGTCAATGAACCTGTGGGATGGAACCCCTGGTGGGGGCACACGGGGGGGGGGAGGCCATCGGAAGCTACTGTATCGTAAGCCTTTCCAGGGCACATAAGTTTAACCATCTAACTGTAAAGAAAACTTACTCAATGAAACGATCCGGTTGTTCACGCTCATGTTTCCTTTTCTTTTTTTTTTCTTTTTTTTTTTTTTGGGGGGGGGGGAAGGGCTTTGATTCCCTCCTAGTATACGTAATATTACATATTTATCATTTGGCAAAAGCGATTTTAAGAAGAAAATTGAAATAATAATGACAGGTAAAAAACTTTGTTGCTCAGGGGTATTTTGTATATATATGAACCGGCAAATGGACATATTCACTTTTTCATATATATGAAAGAGAAACTAACAAACAACAGTGCCACGCTGGTGGAAAAATAATTTTACAAATCATGTAAGTAAACAGAACTCATAGCGATTGCTTTTTCATTTATCAATCACTATATTAATTTTTTAAAACACTTATTCTAGTACAATCATGATTTTTCTCCAAGAGATTGTGATGTGTATGCATGCATTGTTGATATTTACAAAATTGTTCATCAAATGTACGAGTACCTAGGCCTGTTTGTTTAAATGCATATACATTTACACGTTTTCGCGAAATTCTCCAATCTATTGACAGCTACTGTACTGTCCTCAAAGTTCTTCAATCTATTTACAACTACTGTACTGTCCTAAAAGTTCTTCAATCTATTTACAACTACTGCACCGTCCTCAAAGTTCTCCAATCTATTTACAACTACTGTACTGTCCTCAAAGTTCTCCAACCTATTTACAACTACTGTACTGTCCTAAAAGTTCTTCAATCTATTTACAACTACTGTACCGTCCTCAAAGTTCTCCGATCTATTTACAACTACTGTACTGTCCTCAAAGTTCTCCAACCTATTTACAACTACTGTACTGTCCTCAAAGTTCTCCAACCTATTTACAACTACTGTACCGTAATCAAAGTTCTCCAACCTATTTACAACTACTGTACTGTCCTCAAAGTTCTCCAACCTATTTACAACTACTGTACCGTCATCAAAGTTCTCCAACCGATTTACAACTACTGTACTGTCCTCAAAGTTCTCCAACCTATTTACAACTACTGTACTGTCTTCAAAGTTCTCCAACCTATTTACAACTACTGTACCATCCTCAAAGTTTTCCAACCTATTTACAACTACTGTACTGTCCTCAAAGTTCTCCAACCTATTTACAACTACTGTACCGTCATCAAAGTTCTCCAACCTATTTACAACTACTGTACCGTAATCAAAGTTCTCCAACCTATTTACAACTACTGTACTGTCCTCAAAGTTCTCCAACCTATTTACAACTACTGTACCGTAATCAAACTTCTCCAACCTATTTACAACTACTGTACTGTCCTCAAAGTTCTCCAACCTATTTACAACTACTGTACCGTCATCAAAGTTCTCCAACCGATTTACAACTACTGTACTGTACTCAAAGTTCTCCAACCAATTTACAACTACAGTACTGTCCTCAGAGTTCTCCAACCTATTTACAACTACTGTACCGTAATCAAAGTTCTCCAACCTATTTACAACTACTGTACTGTTTTCAAAGTTCTCCAACCTATTTACAACTACTGTACTGTCCTCAAAGTTTTCCAACCTATTTACAACTACTGTACTGTCCTCAAAGTTCTCCAACCTATTTACAACTACTGTACCGTAATCAAAGTTCTCCAACCTATTTACAACTACTGTACCGTAATCAAAGTTCTCCAACCGATTTACAACTACTGTACTGTCCTCAAAGTTCTCCAACCTATTTACAACTACTGTACCATCCTCAAAGTTCTCCAACCTATTTACATCTACTGTAGCGTCCTCAGAGTTCTCCAACTATTTACAACTACTGTACCGTCATCAAAGTTCTCCAACCTATTTACAACTACTGTACTGTCCTCAAAGTTCTCCAACCTATTTACAACTACTGTAGCGTCCTCAGAGTTCTCCAACCTATTTACAACTACTGTACCGTCATCAAAGTTCTGCGATCTATTTACAACTACTGTACTGTCCTCAAAGTTCTCCAACCTATTTACAACTACTGTACTGTCCTCAAAGTTCTCCAACCTATTTACAACTACTGTACCGTAATCAAATTTCTCCAACCTATTTACAACTACTGTACTGTCCTCAAAGTTCTCCAACCTATTTACAACTACTGTACCGTCATCAAAGTTCTCCAACCGATTTACAACTACTGTACTGTCCTCAAAGTTCTCCAACCTATTTACAACTACTGTACTGTCCTCAAAGTTCTCCAACCTATTTACAACTACTGTACCGTCATCAAAGTTCTCCGACCTATTTACAACTACTGTACCGTCATCAAAGTTCTCCAACCTATTTACAACTACTGTACCATCCTCAAAGTTCTCCAACCTATTTACAACTACTGTACTGTCCTCAAAGTTCTCCAACCTATTTACAACTACTGTAGCGTCCTCAGAGTTCTCCAACCTATTTACATCTACTGCACCGTTCTCAAAGTTCACCAATATATTTACAACTACTGTATCGTCGTCAAAGTGGTGCTTTTACTTTGGATAGTGAAAATTCGGCAAGAAAACGTAATACATAAAAAAAATTATATTTTGTCCATTCTGAAACAAATATATATATATATATATATATGTATATGTATATATATATATATATATATATATATATATATATATATATATATGTATATATATATATGTATGTGTGTGTATATATATATATATATATATATATATATATATATATATATATATATATATATATATATATATATATATATATATATATATATGAAGAAATAAGATATCCTAATCAGTATTACTGATACTTTAGCTGGTATGTACAGTGGTTCATATAGAAAAATCAAACAGAAGAAAGGTTACCTAGCAGTGTGCAAGTAACTAAGTAACTTACTGGAGAAAGAAGATATGTTGTCAATACCAACCTGTCCTTCTGCGCATGTCTGAGTGTGGTTACATGCCGCATCTGGACCAGTGTTTTTACAACTATAGCAACTTTTAGGAGCTCCGTCTATATGGTTGCTCAGCCGTCCTGGCGCCCCACGTGTCTTCCACAGCAGGCACACTTTCAAAGAAAGTTTAACCTTCAAACTTAGTAACATGTGGCTGATTTTAACTTGAGAAAGCCGCTGTAAAGAACGTAGCTCAAGTTATAGTCAGCAAAAAGTCTCTTTTGATGATTTTAATTTTTTTAAACCAATTATCATATATATATATATTTTTAACCCATCTAGTGTGCTATGTCCTTTTTATTTCGCAGGGTAGTGACAAGTGTATCGCATTTTCAAGGACAACGATACTCAGATGAAGGCAGAAGAAAACCTATCAATAACAACATGCGATATAATCTCAGACCACAGGATAAGTAAAAGTTCTGCCAATACTAAATAGAACCTGAAGAGAGAAGGTGATAGTGATGTTTTGCTTTAAACATCATGATGTGGGCCAACATGTACGGTACTATTAAGAGTTCTATGTATATTAAGTAGTATAGATGAATATATGAAGCCCAAAATGGAGATATCGAGTGGACTCATCCATTTTATATATATATCCGTCTTTTACACGATTTCAACAATTTGGAAGTATCGAGAGGACTGAGCCGGTTCTTACACAATTTTAACAATGTGGAGATATCCCGTGGACTGATCCATTATTATATATAGCCGTCTTTTACACGATTTTAACAATGTGGAGATATCCCGTGTACTGATCCGTTATTGTATATAGCCGCCTCTTACACGATTTTAACAATGTGGAGATATCCCATGGACTACTCCATTATTGTATATATCTGTCTTTTACACAGTTTTAACGATGTGGAGATATCCCGTGGACTGATCCATAATTGTATATAGCTGCCTCTTACACGATTTTAACAATGTGGAGATATCCCGTGGACTGATCCGTTATTTTATATAGCTGTCTTTTACACGATTTTAACAATGTAGAGATATCCCTTGGACTGATCCGTTATTGTATATAGCCGTCTCTTACACGATTTTAACAAAGTGGAGTTACCCCTAGACTGGTCCATTATTGGATATAGCCGCCTTTTACACGATTTTAACAATGTGGAGATACCCCGTGGACTGATCCGTTATTGTATATAGCTGTCTTTTACACGATTTTAACAATGTGGAGATATCCCGTGGACTGATCCGTTATTGTATATAGCTGTCTTTTACACGATTTTAACAATGTGGAGATACCCCGTGGACTGATCCGTTATATAGCTGTCTTTTACACGATTTTAACAATGTGGAGATACCCCGTGGACTGGTCCATTATTGGATATAGCCGCCTTTTACACGATTTTAACAATGTGGAGATATCCTGTGGACTGATCCGTTATTGTATATAGCTGCCTTTTACACGATTTTAACAATGTGGAGATATCCTGTGGACTGATCCGTTATTGTATATAGCTGTCTTTTACACGATTTTAACAATGTGGAGATATCCTGTGGACTGATCCGTTATTGTATATAGCTGCCTTTTACACGATTTTAACAATGTGGAGATATCCTGTGGACTGATCCGTTATTGTATATAGCTGCCTTTTACACGATTTTAACAATGTGGAGATATCCCGTGGACTGATCCGTTATTGTATATAGCCTTCTCTTACACGATTTTAACAATTTATCTTACACCTTCTCAAGTTGCGCTCGACCAATTTCAACCCAAACTCCATGGCATGAAAATCTTTAATTTGTTTAGCTAACTATGCCATCCGTTTTACCTGCTATTTATTTTAAACGTTAATCCTTATTTAAGTTTTAAAAAATGAGCAATCAAAGAGTGAGGTAGCAGGAAATACATGCCTATTTTCAGTAATCAAAACGGTCTCTTAGTCGACACAATAGTAAGGTATCAGAGATATTCTATATGCATTCCTTGGCATGAAGAATCTACTTAAGTATAAAAGAAACAGTAATACACATTGTTAATTAGAATCATATTGATTAACAATCATATAACTAATATAACCAAAACAATAAAACAATTTGAAATGAAAATAAAAGCGCAAGGGCCCTGCTTTAGATGTCTATTAATCTGGATCGTGCGTGTATCGGTAAAAGTATGAACTGATTTAAAAATGTCATTTTCTTTTCAGATTATTTCCTCCATTTAAAAAAAAAGTTTTCGTCCATGAATTGTGATTGTTGTATATTTATCGCTAATTTTGCATTTTCAATATGAAAAAACTTTACTGATGAAAATGTATTCAACGTTTTAAAGACAATTCGTTTCTAAAAACAAAGGTCCAAACACAGGGCCGGGTTAAGACCTTTAGAGGCCCTAAGCACTGAAAAGATTATGGTGTCCCCCACCCCATATGTAATTCAAAAAAAAAAAAAAAAAAAAAAAAAAAAAAATATCTCTTTTTTTTTTTTTTTTTTTTTTTGTGCCCTGCTTTGATTGTGCCTTAAGCACGTTCTTAGTCTGCTTATTGGGTAATCCAGCACTGTCCAAACATATATTTTACATTAATGTTTTTTAACAATAATATCTAGATATATACGCCTGTCGTGTGTACAATGGAAAATAGGACTGTTAACAATAAGTTTAGTATGAAAAAATATAAAGATATGAACAATATAGTAAAAAGAATCAAACAATTAGAAAGAGATAGTATAAAAAAGGGTATACGTTTAAAATTACTTGATTGATTCGAAAAGTATTTTATTGATTGTGGAAACAAGTTTGTCATCTGACACAAATGCCTTTATGCAAGACTTGTACATAAAAAAGACAGACTGAATGACAGACAGCAGGTAGACTGACAGACCGACAGAGAGACAGATGAACGAAGAGAAAGAGACTTATGTTGTCAGAAAGTATCTCACCAACAATCAAAACGAAATATAATCCACGGCGTTCAGTCATATCTGAAAGTTGGTAAAACGTGTAGCCCTGGCTGCTTGAAAATGCTCTGCCGCCGCTGTAATGCCCAAGTTAAATAACATCTGAATGATTCTGGGGTGGGTATTTGTTAAACACCTACGGCAATACCTTCGTCGTAAATGACGAAAAGATTTTAATGTTGGTTGGTTGTTAAGAGATTAACGCATTTTTCAGGACATGATAAGCTATACATGGCGGCCAGTATATTCGGTGGAGGAAGAACCCAAGAAAACCCCGGGAAGAATCACCGACCCATGGGAAGCCACTGGCAAGCTTACTCACATGAACGCCTTAGACCACTCGGCCACCCGGGGACCCACAAATTCTAATGTAAATAGAGATAAAACCTTTTAGCCAGAGTCTGTCTCGCAATTACGTAACTTTATTGCATCGTCTATTTCATCTCGAGACAATTCATTTCAGCCAACATCAAGAGGAAAGATCCTATTTAAAGTGTACGTGCTTCATTCTCAAAATTGTTTTTTATTTCTAGGTGTAAAATTGTCCCCCTCTGCCTGACCGTTCCATGTATTTTCAAAATTTTATGAGCATGATAGCCGGCTTTGAATTTATAAAACTGTCTCGACTGAAACTGAGAATTTACTCAAAACTTTGAGATCAAGTATGTCAGAGACTATTAAAAATACTTGCACGAAATTTTAAGCTACCATCTATACTCGCGTATAACTCGGTACCAACTGCAATCTGCATAGACCCAGATCTGCCGTCGCACAATGCGCCGGCAGATCTGGGTCTATGCAGTTTGTAAAGACTAATCAGTAGAACAAACAACATAGACCCTGATCTGCCGACGCATTATGCGACGGCAGATCAGGAACTATGTTGTTTCCATTTTGACTCGGTTTATACGCGAGTATAGACAGTAAGGCAACTGTTATCATTACAAAATATTTCAGCAAATGTTTGGTTTGGTTTGGTTTGGCTTGGTTTGGTGTTTTTCGGCACAGCAACATAGGTAGGTTTACTTCCTAGGCAGTTGGAGCAAAGTGCCTCACCTAGAGTTACATCACGGTAGCCGGCCCGGGCTAATCCATTCATATGATTCGAACTCTCATCCTTTCGGTCGCCAGTCCAGCCCGCTTACTACTAAGCCATAGCGGCTTCAACAGCAAATTTGTAATGCTTCTACCTGAGGTTAACTATGGCTTTTAACAAATGATAGAGTTTCGAGAATACAGGGGCTGATCTAATTCTGCCTCCCATTTCTTTCGTAATTGTTGATTCTGTTGATGTTTTTGTTGTTGTCATCGTCGTCGTTATTGTCGTCGTAGTAGTGTTAGTAGTTTTGGCGGTAGTAGGAGGAAAGCGAGGATGAAGAAGAAGAAAAAGGAACAACGATAGAAAAATTTTAAATATAAATAGCCACTAATAACATAAAAGACAAATAATTTTTTTTTGTTGTTGTTTGTTTTGGGTTTAACGCCATTTTTCAGCAAATGAAAGGCTATGCATGGCGGCCAGTATATCTGGTGGAGGAAAAACCCTAGAAAACCCCGGGAAGAACCACCGACCACCACGGGAAGCTACTGGCAAGCTTTCTCACATACCCACGTTGGCCGAGCCCGAGACTCGAACTCACGCAGACAGAGGTGAGATGTCAGTGATCTGTAAAGGCGAGCGCCTTAGACCACTCGGACACCCGGGGCCCCCTAAAAGACAAATCGTTTGTATGCCAAATGATATTCGAAAGTTTTACTGCAAGTCAAGTCAACAATAGAAAGGCAAATGTTCAACCGGCACATGATGGTGTGTCGGTGAAGACGATTTATTAACTTACATTGGCAATATTTGTCAGTTTCCAATATTTATTGCTGAAAAGAATCCTTCGGGTTAATCGAGTTATAATTTTTCTTAAAAAACTAAAAAATCTAAATTCGTTTTCTATTTGAATATTTTTGAGACATTCCACAGGCAATATCTTAAATAATAAAAGTGCACAATAAATTCCATCAGAAAATCTATACGATATAATTTTTAAAAATATTTAGATTTTAGTGTTGTTATCTGAAATGCATACACTAAACTTGCCAAAACATGGTTTTTAAAGTAATAGGAATTTTAAAGTAATAGGAATTTTTGTGATAAAACCTTCTTTATCTTATCAAACAAGGCTACCCTTTCACCCTCAATAATGAACATAGTTAATAAAACATTTCCAGGTATGTTAGTAACTGCATGTAAATTTGGAGTTTATGACTTACGTGTCATGTCATATTCTTGTTTACTGTGGGTTTAACGTGTTATTAAATCACAATTACACGCCCGTTTCCTCAGCCATGCAGTCACCATGAGGCCAGGAGGATAATTGGCTATGATAATGTATGTGGGTGGATTCCACGTTGCTATGCAATGCAAAAGCGCTCACTATCAAGCTAAAGAGTGACGGAAAGCAACACGCCTTAATTAATGACGATAATTATATTCTAGAACTGACAACGAATGCTCTCTCTCTCTCTCTCTCTCTCTCTCTCTCTCCACAGACAGACAGACAGACAGACAGACAGACCGATACACACATAGACACACATGCATACGCGATTTAATTGAATTCCTATATGTGTCTACAGATGAGCATTACAGTCTTAGTGAACAAATGTACATGTTGCAGGCTGTGGACTATTTTTAGAGATACCTAACTGTTACTAGAGATATTCAGGATACAAGACTACTCGATTTTTCATCTCCAGAAATTGTTTATATTGAAATAATTTAAAGACTGGATCTTTAACTATGACAAAATATAAAAAACGGTGAAGAGAGTCAGCGAACCAGTCTGATTAAAATCAAGTTCTGCTTATCGTATCAATAACCAGATCTGACGGGCATCGATAAGAGGTCGTGTTCTGTTGACGTTTTTATTCACCATTTAAATTATAGCTTTCCCACTACTGAAAGTGAAAAGAAGCATTCGAAACATATCTTTGCAAATCTCAATAACGCGAAATGCAAGACTTTATCTGATAGGCTACTGAAAATAAGTGGACCATGAATTCCAAAGGTCACCAGAACGTGAACTTGTATATGTGCCTGTCAGATCTCCGTTATGTAGAGATATCGATTTTAATCAGATTGGTCAGCAAACTAGTTTTTTCATCATGGGCGTCATTAAAATATGACCATCTCAATTTTAAGTAAGATTCGATGGGATTTTGCCCTTGACAAGATATTTATAAAACAGACTATTTATTTCTTAGATCCAGATCTTTTTAAATACTTTGCAGAAATATATTGAATTATATTAGCTTTCGAAAAAAAAATGTCATTGGTCATCATGCTTGAAACCATATACATATACGAGACTGTCCCTATAGCAACATTTCTTATACAAAAAGTGAATAAACTTGTACTGAAAGTAATAGAGATACCAATATCAAGATTTAGTGGTTATGTGAGGTTTAACGCCATTTGTCGGCACATGATAGGCTATACATGGGGGCCAGTATATTTTAGTGGAGGAAGAGCCCAAGAAGACCCCGTGAAAAACCACCGACCCACGGGAAGCTACTGACAAGCGTTCTCACATACCCACGTTGGTCGAACCGAGACTCAAACTCACGTTGACAGGTGAGATGTGCGAGTGATCTGTAAAGGTGAGCGCCTTTAACCACTCTGCCACGCTGGGTCCCTTTTTTAGTGAACAAATATACAACTTACCCAAATCAGACTACTTAGAGACAGGTTTGTGTATCAAAACGACATTTTTGTCTGTAAGCCATGCTCACCTTACCATTTAAAAGGTCTATCGTAAAATAAATGGTAAAGTGATACCAAACGTATAAAATAGAGGTAAAGTTGTATTCGTTGATATGTTTCTGTACTAGTATTATTTTTTTGTACCAACTTAACAGTTAAAAAAGTATGTTTATATCCTTATATATCCTTCCATTTTGTGCTTAATGAAATCTTATAATTGTACCTGTGCCCTCTGGGGGTGGAGGTGGGGTGCTGTGTAAAGTTGGTTGTATTTGTATATGCAAATAACTGTTTTATGTGCATAATTTCGCATACTTGTTCTCGCTTACTCACGGCCACCATTATACATGGAGAGGGACTTTCATCTTTATATAGAAGAGATATCGTGAGGAAAGTAACATACATGTGTGTATAACAACGCAATATCCATATGCATATTCAGTCAAATATGACTTTGCATCCCGAGAAATGGCGGCACCAAATTTTTGCATTTAGCAACATTTTCAAAGATAACTCAAGAAAAGTGAGAAATGGGTCGAATCACATTCTTAGATTTTGGGAAATTGATACGTTAAAAGAGAACCTTCAGTTTTCATAGGCAAAAATTACTGGATCGTCTGCTTACGTGATCTGACACCTGCACAACCTTGAAAGTTGTCATTACGCTTTTATTGACAAAGCACCACACTTTGCATGACAGAGAAATTAGTGGTCATTTTTTTATGGTAGAAATTGGACACCTCGGTATATAAATGGAGAAGACTTTTTTAATGGATGGGATTGTATAGGAAGGGAAGATGAGAAACAGCGAATAACTGAAACGAATGCTCATATTTAATATCGAATTTTTGATACCAAAGTCATTGTTATTATAACTGTACGTGATTGCACAAATAACTATTTAAAGTTTTTCATACATTAGCTATTTTTGCTACCTTTTTCTAAATTGTTTCAAAGTGTTCTATGTAACCGTGGTCCGTGTCTACTGCCTGAAACAGACTAACAGACAATTTTGACCTAATACATGTGTATACAAATCGGGATGTTCAAAGTATTACATTTGGAACTTACAGCATACCTGTGTAGACAACAAGTCATATGATCCATGAACATATTTTCAGGAAGGTATTTGAAATGTTCAATAGTGATACTGGTTTGAGTATCATAAAAAAGTCCCATGCAAATTGTCCAATATCATTATATATTATGAAGCAATATCTCTGATTATATAAAAGACTCGTGTCAACTTTGCACCTTTGAGCATACTTAAAAATCAAGACGCCAATTGTACAGGATTTCCAAAAGGAGATTTGTAGAAACCACATGAAGATTAGACCGCAAGATATGTATGCAACTGGTGTTAAAGAATGGAATGTTTTGCATTCTGTGACACATAATATGACAGATGTCAAGCTGCTTCAACTGAACAGACATTCATTTCATATCAGATCGGTGTCAGTCTTGACTTTTCTCAGGACTCCAATTTGTCTTGCTTGTGGTTGAGAAATTTAACACTAGTGTCCTAGTCTTGCCTATCTTACCGATGACATGTTGAAATCAACATGCACGTGCATATTGGTGTTGCCATAGTGTTAAATTATTCAAAATATAACACTGATGGGTCTTGTGTTCGAAAGAAATTTACAATGGGTCTTTCACGATCTTCCTGTTAGTCCAGGAATAATCTTCTGCAAGGTAAAAAAAATTGCAATAAAAATTATTTTTGCACAATGCGTTTTGGAAAGGTCACCAAATTAACATACTAAAAGCATAGGAAAATACAGTTGGTGGAAATATTAGAAAGTTTCACATTTTGTATTTTTTTGCCTAGAATGTAGCTTTTTTTAAATAATGTCCGACCACAGTTTTTTTTAAATCTCTTCATCATAACCTGTTTAATCCTGTACAAAAATTGAATGTATGGATAATTGATTCTATCCAGCAATATTGATTAACTCTGTAGTTGACATTGATTTTTAGTATAAAACTAAGCTGAATAGTAAGGGAGGAGGGGAGGGGCTGGTGGCATATTCAGCATAGTATCAGTCAGTTAAGGTGGCGCTCTCCAGTTTCGTACTTTGCATAGGGTTAGATTTTTAAAGAAAAAGAATTACCCAGGTTTTCCTCACTGGCTGTCCTGGCTATTTAAAAAAGACCTTGTATATCTTAGGTATTGTTAAAAGAACTTTGAATTCCCTTTATTTTGGTGTATGATTGATGGGTGAAATTTGGGTTATAGAGTATACAGCTTGGTCTGACTTAAGATGTGCACCTCTAAAATAACAGCTAGCTCCGCTTGGTCATTTTTACTTCCCGGACTTCAAAGGTAAATATAAAAAAAAGAGCCAATAACTTTTTTTACTTTTTAGATATTTTGTAATTCATTCATAGTACTTTCAGAGGCTGGTATTCTCTGCTCTGGCAAAATTCGTTTCTCTATTTTAATAACTGCTGCAAATAGTAAACTTTTGACTAATTCAGGCTGATTTTTCGAGTACTTTGTCTTTTTGTCTGCTGTATGCTTAGATCATGTCCAGTTTCCACAAGTACAATATATAAAGAAATTTCAGCCACAGTACATGAAAGTAACATAGAGGTATGCCAACATTCTCTCAATTGTGCGTGTTGCAAATGCAAAATACTTCATCTTACACCTGTCACTCTCTCAGAAGCATGTATTATCTGTAGAGCGCCCCCTAAGGACAGACAGGCTGTGAGTGGCAGGTCGAGACAGAGCTCCAATTTTGCATGTTTTCCACCAATGTGTTGCTTCAGGTAGGACAGAATTTAATGTTAATTCTACTTACCTGGTTGTTATGTTCATAAGTACCTATGAAATATATGTTATTATATCAAGTCTAAATGTCTGCCATCTTTGTATGTAGGCGATGAGACTATCATTGGTGTAAGGGTGCAAATTTCTGTCGATTTCGGTAAAGTACATTAGTTTGGCAGATAACAATTAATTAGATTTATGAGGAACCGTGCCGTATGAAATCGCTAGACTGCGATTGTTTTAATGTCCCTGTTTGGGGACGAGATTGATTCTTAATTAAGCCTTCATTGTTAGCGGTCGGACACAAGGTTAAAATGTCAAAGTTAAGAGGAGGCAGAGACTAGATCTAAAGCAAGTGGAAGTTGTATTATCTTTTGAAATTCTCCAGAATCAGTTATTTAAATATCGCATGAAAATCAAGTGGGTACGCTAACCGCCTTTGGCGTGTATTTATAAAAAGCGGTAGATACGTTTAGTCTGATTGGCTACGCTAAATAAGAGGTGTGTTTCCCAGACGAAATGTCATGTTTTAAATATTCCACATCGCAAAATTTAATCAGTCCAAGTCTTCCTGCGTAAGACCGGATGAGATCTTGACTCCGAGCAGAATAAGAAGAAATTCTCTCGTATAAACAATTGTTCAAGGGACAGGTGGCTGGAAGTTGAGGGACACAATTCTGGCGGCAGAAGCGAGCGAGTCTCGAAAGCACAAGGTATTTGCATCAATCTCATGTAATTCGTTGATATAAATATAATTATTTGTTTGAATTTATTTGTTTAAATTCGTACATCAGTTTCTTGATGAGTATAACTATTTTGTGTGACTTCATTTGTCTGAATTCGTAAAATAATCTTCTTTATATGAGTTTGACGAATTGTTTTGAATTTGTCATCTTGATTGTTATAGGAATCATGTATTCTAAGAATTTCATGTATTACTTTATTTGATATGAGTTGCGAGAATCTGTGTGAATTTACAGATCTTAGATGATTTCATGTGTGATAAAGACTTGAGTGAGTATTCGCTGAAATTAATGTAGTAAGCCATGAAGTGAATTTCATTGATTAATTTGTACAAGTAAGACGTGAACTGAAACTGTTATGTCTCGTATGATGTTAATGTGAGTTAGTGATGAAATAGCCGTACATTACTCTTCTGAAACTAGGTTTGTTTATGGTATGTCAGGTTTGGCCTGACCAGATAGCCTTTGGTATCTGTTTGAATTCCGATAGGACGATATCTGACGTAACGAGAGTGTAGTAATGTTCTATTCACAGAAGGATATTTGACAGAAGATTTAGGTTGCTTCTCTGTTTATTTTGAAAGGGGAATAGCTCCATCCACCTACCTACCTACCCACACAAAGTTTGAGGGCAGAAAGAGGCGAGATAAGAGAGAGTGAGAAGATAAAAAAGGGGAGAACATCAACCTTGACAAGAAATCAACATTGAATTTGGAGTGACGAGCGTTAACCAGGTTATGCAGGCATCCTTGGCAATGACTTCGATTGTTCACTCGATTCTATGATGAACTAAGTCTATCGTTTTAAACAGATCGGCTATTTACATAAGTATATTTGTGTTGAAATTCGGTAAATGATTTATTTCAAAAAGAAGTGTATCTTCCTAATGTTATGTATTATCTCAATTTGTTTTATGTAATTGATTAAATTGTTATATTTCATGTACGGGGGCTCGTGTTATTCTCTTCTATATATCTGCTCAGATCTCTATTTATTCCATCTATAAATTTCATAATTTATTTTATTATTTACTCGATCCGGGCAATAACACCGAGGTCGATCATCCTCTACATACGATAACCAACCAAATCGTACCCCTTGTAACGAGGGGACCTCGCGACAATTTGTGATAAGTTATTGCTACCGCAACATGTACTACCGAGGAGCCTCGATACATTGTCTGTTAACATGGCCAGTGTAACGTTTGATTTAACAGGCTCTATTTATCAGTTGTCATTAATTAAAGGTATATCCAGGGCCGTCGTAAGGGGCGGGCGAAACGGGCGATCGCCTAGGGCTCTTAGCCTAGGGGCGCCATTTCGCGGAGTTTACGGTATTTTTTTCGGAGTGGGGGGCGCCGAAGGCGACGCTCGCCCGGGGCGCCGTTTCTTCCAGCACAAACTTGCGACGGCCCTGGGTATATCTATGTCATATAAGATTAAGCTATGGCGACTAAAATGCACAATTGAATGAATAATATGAGTCTTCATGATGCTACATTAGATAAGTCTGTATTTATTCCGGATCTCTTATTGAATAATATGAGTCTTCATGATGCTACATTAGATATGTCTGTATCTATTCCTGATTTCTCAATGAATAATACGAGTCTTCATGATGCTACATTAGATATATCTGTATTTATTCCTGATTTCTTAATGAATAATATGAGTCTTCATGATGCTACATTACATATGTCTGTATGTATTCCTGATTTCTTGATGAATAATACGAGTCATCATGATGCTACCTTAGATATGTCTGTATTTATTCCTGATTTCTTAATGAATAATTTGAATATGACTAGTGAAAGTATGGACTTTTTGAGAGTTTTTATAACTAAAGGACATAACAACTAAAAGAAGCAGTGCTGGATTACCCAAGAGGCAGACTAAGCACGTGCTTAGTGCACCAGCAAAGTAGGGGCACAAAAAAAAAAAAAAAGAAATTACGTTTTTTGTTTTTTTTAAATTTTTTTAATCACATATGGGGGACACCATACTCTTTTCAATGCTTAGGGCCTCTAAAGATCTTAATCCGGCCCTGAAAAGAGTATACTCTGGATGATGCTTTAATACACCTTTCGGGCTCTCCCTCGCTGAATTGACTCGTTGTCGAAAAGACTATGACAAAAGGGAGAACGGCATCAATAACACATTGCAAACAGCTTAACTCATTGAAATTAAGTAATCTTAGTTTGGATGAAGCTACTTGAGACGTACCAGGATCCAACTCCTTGAAAGAGTTACTTCATAAAGTTACTATGATTTGTAATACTACACTATTGTTTCCACAATGTACGCAAGAGAGCTCCTCGAGTCCAAACGAAATTAGTCTTGACAGAGTTACAGAGTTAATGATGACCTGCTTCAATTCACTTCTCTTCTTTTTATCGCTCCTTTACCACAGATTACACAGTTGAAGTCTCTGATACTAAATCATTTTGACATTGTAAGATCAAACTTGATCTCTAAGTATCTTCACATCTTCCTGATCTCAAGCCAGAGAATGTGAACATGTCTAGCAAGAACACGATACTGCCACAAGATTGTACACAGCAGAACACAGTGACACAGAGAAAGAGTTAACCTAGATGATGCAGCTTTCCACGTGTCTGCTTCTCCAAGCTTAGCTTTGAACAAGTAATGAGTTTAATAATGCATTCCTGATGAAAAGTGGCACTTAGCTAATCTTTCTGAATTTTATATATGTGTTGGTTAATTTTGCTGCACTGGACGTTTCATCGGTGTCTTCCCAAATGATGGTAATCAACTTTTATAGTGTTGCTTTAAGTCAATGGTAGTGAGATGTTGCTTCTACAGTGTACACGATTTAGGTCTTTCACGCTTTGCGATGTTAAATTCGATAATACTGCTCTAGACATAAGGCAGTGTACCTGTCAGGGTCTGCTTTTAAGTCAGGACTCATCCCATGCTGTATACATGTGGCTGTTAGAAGCAAGATTTCATATTCCAAAATAAGCTATCGGTGATTAATGAATATAAATTATGATGATTTCAGACCTGTCGAGGTCTACCTCTCTCTTCACACTCATGCTTGAACATGTTACGATTGTGTGATCAGATCGAGGTTATATAGGACGTGGCGTGCTGGACCATTGTACGTCTTACGAATTTAGTGATGAAACAATATCGCTTTGTCCGATGCACCTCCCACCCTGGACAATGAAGTATATATTGACCACTTTGTACTCAGCAATGTGATCGCCACCAACCCACCCCCAACACCAAATCCCGCACCGTGTGCAGACCTATTACGCCCGTAACTATACATAGATTCTTATTAGTTTGCATTCAGGAGAATGAAACAAAGCACCAATGTCGAAGAAACAACATCCTGTATACAAAGTATACTTTCTGCTGTGCTCATTGGAAGTCATATGGCCAAAATACATAGTGTAATGACCAAGAAGGGCACATAAACCTCAAACCGAAACAAATACTTGGTCACAAACGCCATAACAGTGCTGACCTAGGAAAGGTAGAAACTACTATTCGACCGAGAATTGATGGTGAGGTCAAAGGTCAGACTTGAAGTTTTATTTGGTAGCTGCAGTTATTTTTAAAAAAATTACTGCGTTTCATACGCAAATATATAAATTGTTCTATTACTTGCAGACCCACTCGTTGGTAAAATGAAGACAAATGAGCTCGACGCGTCGTTAAGTTTTGTAGGTAATTGAGAGTTTCACACATCAACTTGAGGAAAACTTGTGTCCAAACATGGATGCGTACAGTGGACTCCTTCACTGAAACTTTGCCTAGCTATAATTCAAATAGTGTCTTGTTTATTTACATATATGTTCTCCAATGCATGCACTCAGACTTGCTCACGTGACCATTTTGCGAAGTCTTTGCTATTGTCCAAATACCATTATATCCATGGACACTATAATAATTTTTGTTAAAGATCAATTTACAGTTCAGTCATAGCTATGCATCATGTTAAGTGATGATTGAAATATCGTATGTGTGAACCAGTTTTTCTGATTATTCAAGACTACTTCCAAAGTATGATTTCTCTCATACAGAAGTTATATAAGTTTAGTTATTACTCAAATGTACAACTAAATAACATTTTGGGTAACACTTTTATATTTTCATACATTACCTACAATCCACATTCCTTTCGACCATATTCTTGATTGAAATATTGTAATACTGGCACAGGAATTTCGTCTAACTGGCTGCCAGATTAAATCAACAAGAGTCCCTAGGGGAGTTACGCTCTACTGACAAGATTTTCAAATTAGCCGCTATGGTAACCATATTGGATGTAGGATCGGCACTATATTAATTTAGGACAAGCTATACACCATTAGAAGACTTTTGGTGAAAACCCCATGCCAATATAACCATCCATTCAGGATAATTAGTGATATTAGTTTTAATATGTTCATTGTGGCAGCCATATTGGATGTCTGCAGGACACCATTTTCATTCAGAACTAACTATATATCATAGGAAGTCTTTTGGCGAAAACCCTATGTCGATATGACAATCAATTCTGGAGAAAGCAATAACAGGATTTTTAATATGGCCACCATGGTGGCCATATTGGATATCAGATCGGCATCCTTTTCATGTAAGACCAACTGCACACTACAAGGAGTCTTCTGGTGAAAACCCCATGTCGATGACCTTCCATTTATAAGGACTAGCAATAACAAGATTTTCAAGATGGCTTCCATGGTGGCCATACTGGATATCAGATCGGCACTATCTTCATTTAGTACCAACTAGACATCATGAGAAGTCTTCTGTTAAAAACCCAATGTCGATATGATTTTCCATCTAGGAGTAGCGATAAGATTTTCAAGATGGCCGCCGTGGCGGACATATTGGATATCAGATTGGCACAATTTTTATTTAAGACCAGCTAGACACCATAAAAAGTCTTCCAATGAAGACACCATGCTGATATGACTTTCTGTTATGGAGGAGTGGCAATAACAGGATTTTCAAATGGCTACTGTGGTGGCCATATCGGATGTCAAATTGGCACAATTTTCATTGAGGACAAAGTAGACTTCATAAGAAGTCTTTCAGTAAAAAAAAAAAAAACCATGTTGGTATGACTTTCCGTTCAGGAGTAGTAGCGATAACAAGATTTTAAAGATGGCTGCCATATTGGACATGATTGGCACAATTTTTATTTAGGACGAAATAAACATCATGAGAAGTCTTTTAGTGAAAACCCCATGTTGATATGACCATCAATTCAGGAGGAGTAAAGATACAAAGATGTTCAAGATGACCTCTGTGACGGCCGTATTGAATGTCTGAGCCGAACCTTTTCATTTAAGACCAACTAGACATCATAAAAAGTCTTCAGGTGAAAACCCTGGTCTATATGACTTTCCATTCTTCTGGAGTATCAACAAGATTTTCATGATGGTTGCCGTGGCGATTATATTGGACTTCAGATTGGCACCATCTGCATTTAGGACCATCGGGACATCATAAGAAGTCTTTAAGTGAAAACCGCATGTTAATATGATCATGCATTCTGGAGAAGTAGCGATAAGATTTTTCAAGATGGCTGCGGTAGTGGCCATATTAGTTGTCTGAGCAGTCCCATTTTCATTTTGAACCAATTAGATATTGGGACGAAAGTGTATGTAAAGTTTCATGCCAATCCTCCAAGTAGTTTAGGAGGGGGTAGCGATAAGAAACTTGTGCTAACGGACGGACAACGGATAACAGGCCATTCCATAAGCCCTTCTGATCAATACATTGTAAAGTAGGGTGAAACGACACACCTCTGCCATGTATCGATATGATTCTAGATACACAGCCTACGATACAATACATTATCGATACACATATCAACTTGATGGTCTTTTCATCTTTAGAAAGTCTGTCAGTGGTAGTGTGGTGCCATTTTTTATGTGTTGACAAATTGGGTGTATTTTAAGTATGCAGATTACAAACAGACATAGACTTATCATCTGTTCATATGCCATTCTCATCTTTGACAAGATAAAAAAAAGACTTCTAAACAGACTACCTGTTAGTTGTCAGTGATTTTATTCAACCTTTTATAATATTCGCTTTACCGTCCCGTTTGTTTGTACCACCCTACCGATTTTAAAAACGAACAGCATCAAGGAAATAAAAATACACAAAACTTAGTCACTTCATTCCTCAATTTATAATTTCTAACCTGAGTGTCGCCTGGGATTCCTAACACTGTCAGTTTGTTAGCGTTTCAAACCAAACAGGAATTTCTTTAGTAACACGGTCGCCATATTGTGAGGGCAAGTCTATTTTTTCAGACAACATATGTCATGTAGTTCGCCGCCTTCGATAAGCTTTGAGAGAGGACTAACAACCAAATCCTTCACATTCTACTTCCTGCAGATGCAAAACTGCCGCGATCACAGGCACTTGTTTCTGTCATTGAAAAAGGAAATTATTTACAACAAACTAACAAAGTGGCTATAACTCGTGCGGTTTGGAATCTGTCCCCTTGCCGATTATGTGCTAAAAAAATTTGTATCCCGTCGGCACGTTCTGTCGCTGAATACATATATCAGCGTGAAAAGAGACATTCCAAAAATTGTTCCTCATGTACGATTTAAGTACTTTACAGATCATTTAAGAGCCACTTTTGTACGAAGTGCATCTGTTGCTTTGTATGTTTGGATATAGTTTGGATGCCGATATTTCCGGTATGTCACACAGTGAACACGCTATAGTTGGTTCTGATTGGTGGTTATTGTTTTACCCTGGACTTGATAAACAATAACCAGTAATCAGAATTGCATGTAACATATTTCTCTGCGTGACACACCGGAAGTGTAGCCTTCAAATTCAATTCAAGTAGACAAGATGCAATAGATAAACTTTGCGTAAAAGTGGTTATTAAATGATCACTAAAGCACTTGAATCATTCATGGTGAACAAATCTGAAATGCATTCTTTCCGTTGATATATGTTATCAGTGGTTGAACATGCAGACGGGATAAAATAATTAGCATGGTATGGGGGGGGGGGGAGGGGGCAGATTTCGCGCTACGCGAGTTAGTCAACTTGTGTTAATTTGTAGAAGGCAAGTGGGTGTTGTCAATATTTTTTACTTTTTACTGACAGAAATTAGCGCATATGCTTGCTACGGCTGTCTCAAATGAATTCTCAATTTAAAGAATAAAAAGGCAAACGACTAATAATTATTCTCGACTGCTGAAGATTAAAGTAACTTGTACAAAGTATCGTTTTGTATCGATCCTTCGCATCTTGTATCGATATGGGCATCGATATTGAAAACATATCGATACATCGATCTATTGATTAATCGTTTCAACCCTATTGTAAAGTCTAAAGACATTTCCCATAAAGGCATGTTCATGCAACAAATTAAAGTTTTATAATGTGTATGTACTGTTTATAAAAATTTGACAATGTGTTTTATGTCTGAAGTATGTGTCATATAGATGAACAATACGAAATGTTTCAATCTGTAACATACTGTAATGGATCAATATGAAGAATACCAATGTGTAATATACCAGTAGTCGAACACTACGAGGAATACACAGGTACAATACAGTCAAACAATACGAGGAATACATGTATAAGATCGTAAAAAATGAGGAATACCCACGTGCAATATTGTCGAACAACACGAGGAAGGAATGCCAATGTGTAATAGTCAAACACGAGGAATACCAATGTGTAATATAATCAAATACAAGACATACCAATGTGAAATATTGTCAAACACGAGGAAATACCAATGTGTAATATAGTCAAATACAAGAAATACCAATGTGTAATGTTGTCAAACACGAGGAATACCAATGTGTAATATAGTCAAATACAAGAAATACCAATGTGTAATACACATGTATTGTCAAACACGAGGAATGCCAATGTGTAATATAGTCAAAAAATACCAGGAATGCCAATATGTCATAGTCAAACACAATACCAATGTGTAATATAGTCAAACAACACGGGGACACGTGGAATACCAATGTGTAACATAATACCAATGACTAACATAGTAAAACAATTAAAGTGGGTATTTAGAGGCAATACTTGTTGCCTGATCCCAATCTAAATATGTAATAAATAAATAAGAACATGAGGAATATCAATGTATAATATAGTCAAACAATACAAACGGCAATCAATGTATAATATAGTCAAACAATACAAACGGTAATCAATGTATAATATAGTCAAACACAATACCAATGTATAATATAGTCAAACAATACAAACGGCAGTAAATGTAAGTATTACAGACTTTGCTTTTCTTTTGTTTAGTGATTGTGTATACCAGGAATAACAATTATTTTATGAATGTCTTTTTTTAAATTTAATTTAAAAAATTTGATTACAATATTTGTTCTGGACAAGAGTATTTAATGTGATAAAAGTCTTGTTTTCTGAAATATTTGTCATCTTGCAAATGAATAATTTTTAAAAGCGCATGATCCTTTCTTGTCAGATGAAAAATGCTATATATTTTTTGTTGACGGTTGAAAAACGCATCTTTACAAATATCAGATATAAATACAAGACAAATACCTTGTTCTCATATATATCAAGATAGAAAGAATAGAATAATTGACTACTGAACCATGGACGATTTTTCCCCCATAATGTATGCACTTAGAAAACACATCTGAATGAAACAGAATTTGACTTATCCTGGTAAATAGGTGGATTTCTATTTTAGCGTTTGTAGTTCTGCCACATTCAAATTCTTGAAAGTATGAAATAACTTGCAAGAAGGGTCATTTCAATCAATTATACTGTGCATATTTACAAGTAAATTAAGCTCTCTTGAACATTTTTGTCATACTCTCTAGTGTTATCATACATACCAGGACTGTGCCATGCACAAACTTGGTTTTGGTGTGAATTTAGCTACAATTGACGAAAGTTGCTACTTATCGGGATATGATTGACTGTTTATCCTAGCTTACTAATCGATACAGCGATTGACAGATGAAGCTTGACAACAGATTCATCACCTAATAATATTGGCCGCCTCTAAAGAGGTGTGCGTGTGTGTGTGTGTGGTGGTCTAATTAGCCTACTCTGTACACCAACATGACAGGTCAAGATGATTACCGTCTATACTCGCTTACAAGTAGAGTCCAACTACAAACTGCACAGATCCAGATCTGCCATCAAATAATGCACCAGCAGATCTGGGTCTATGCAGTTTGTTAGAGGGAATTAATAGAACAAACAATATAGACCCCGATCAGTCAGCGCATGAGGTGATAGCAGATCAGGGTCTGTGTTGTTTGCAGTTGGATTCTACTTATAAGTAAATATGTACCGAAGTTTTTTCACACCTTCTTAGATACTGTAAGATAGCAAAGCTCCATCTGCTTGACCAATCACAGCTCAAACATTTGCAGCATATGCTACCTATCCTTTCTAGTCCAACTGGTAGTTTTTAAAAATGGGTCTTAAAACATATACCAGTATTTGTAAATTGTTAATCACTTTCATTCAGTTCAAATTATGATATTAGCAAAGTTTTAATCAATACGCATGGAAAATTTAATATCTGTCCACTGGTGGAGCTTAGAGCAAATACCGGTAGTAGAACTATCCACTGTGAACAACACAATTCAATCTTGAAAGTGCTCAAGCAATTTTGATGGAGTTACATAATCCTCTTCAAACTCAGTTGAATTTTTCAACACTCGGTTTTCCAGCTTACACCATCACAAGTATTACACTGTCAAATATAAACAGGTTATGGTATTGAACAATCAAGATGTTTTGTTCAATTATCAAAAGCCATTATATGCCAACTTTTATCCAAGTCCTTTGCTGAAAGTAAATATTATGCATAATATTACATGTTTAAAATTTCTATGATTACAATCAGAATTTAATATTTAATATTAAGAATTTCTGTAGTATTCGACTAAACCTATTCCAGAACATAATATAAAAGTTTTGAAGGAGACAGAAAATTAACCAGTTATTCCACTTTTATCTTGCTTCCAACTAAATTTTGTTACTTTTTCTGGCTGTGTTGCACGCATCATAAGTGTTTTACATAGAACCCATTTCATTAAGTGGTAGTAAATTTATATGTATAATGTACTTCATTATAAGGTGGTCTCAATATAAGGCCTTTCATTATAATGCAGTTCTGGTTATGAGGATTGTATGGTCATGGATCCCATTTCATTATTCAGTAGTAAATTTATATGTATAATGTACTTCATTATAAGGTGGTCTCAATATAAGGCCTTTCATTATAATGCAGTTCTGGTTATGAGGATTGTATGGTCATGGATCCCATTTCATTATTCAGTAGTAGAATTATATCTATCATGTACTTCATTATAAGGTAGTCTCAATATAAGGCCTTTCATTATAATGCAGTTCTGGTTATGAGGATTGTATGGTCATGGATCCCATTTCATTATTCAGTAGTAAATTTATATGTATAATGTACTTCATTATAAGGTGGTCTCAATATAAGGCCTTTCATTATAATGCAGTTCTGGTTATGAGGATTGTATGGTCATGGATCCCATTTCATTATTCAGTAGTAGAATTATATCTATCATGTACTTCATTATAAGGTAGTCTCATTAAAAGACAGTATACTATGGCTACCAAGGAAGGCATTATAATGAGGGAGTACTGTATGTAATAGTATTATTATATTTCATACAGGTAACAATGTATTGGCGCACAGAATATCAAGTCATCGAACAAAACATCACGTTTCCCTTGTGTGATCGTGTTTCCATCTGGTTTGATTCAGTAAACAATTTATTGCCCTTGTTTGGGGAGGGATGAAAATTTGTTCACCTGCAACAAGTCAACTTTGTACTTTTTTGTTGCTGTTGTAATCACGATGTTATAGTAACATCTACGTCTCTCTCTCCTTTCTTTAATTTTTAACTACCATCTACATTCGCTTATAAGTCAAAGCCAACTGCAAACTGCACAGACCCAGATTTGCAATCACATAATGTGCCAGCAGATCTGGGTCTATGCAGTTTGTTAGGAGTAATCAGTAGAACAAACAACATAGACCTTGATCTGCCGACACATTATACGACAGTAGATCAGGGTCTGTGTTGTTTGCAGTCGGGCTCGATTTATATACGAGTATATATGGTAGTCAACTGTTCTGATTTGTTTGAGTCTTCATGGGTTTTGCTCGTGTACATGTGTGTGTGTGTGTGTGTGTGTGGAAAGTACAGTGTATGTACATGTATGAATAAGTATTCATATGTGCTGTACCCATTCAGGACATTATTCTGGATATGTATCCAAATAAATGACAAAATGTTACACTCTATTCATTTATTTCCCCTACATTGACAAGCTTTGTACAGCAAACAAATTGACATAATCACAACAATACTACTATATTAGTTCTTGACATCATCCACTACACATAATGAATCAAACTTTCATGATAAAAACCAAACTTATTCTACTACTATTCAATAACACACACTAGGTACTCTTTACTTGACTACAGTATTTTATTCTAGTAATATTCAATAACACACATTAAGACCTCTTTACTTGACTACAGTATTTCTCCCATCATAATAACAGCCCAATGAATCTGCCAAAAACTTCGGGGGTGAGTTTACCATCAGACAAAAATATCCTTCATAATTTATTTGTCAACCATTATGTTTTAAGGACTTTTTCTTTTACCCATATCTTTTATTTTAAATACCTTTTACATAATTTTAACCTCTTATCGTCAAGTACTGAATGTTTTCGTTTTTTTGGAAGGCTTCATGTTCCTAGGTTTTTTGTGTGCAATTCTTTATATTTATATTTGTAGAACTCAACTTTTAGTCAGCACCATGGTCAGTATTGGGATGATGTGCCGTTAAACCCCAACAACTACTATGACATGTTTGTCAAAAATGTTATAACAAATGATAGGTGGGTTTATCATTGGACAAAAATATCCTTAGTACATATGGGTCAACAATGTTATAAAAATGATGGGTGGGCTTATCATCAAGCATGAGCCTACCACTGGATAAATACAGTATGTGACAGTTCAGGGCATGCAATCTCGATTGCCTCATTTCCATAAAAACATTGTCGGGTGGGCTCATCATCAAGCATCATAATCAGCATTAGAAAATTGAGACAAATTTTTAACTGAGCAAACATAATGAGATTCCAATTGAGTAAGAAATGAAAAATAGGCTGTAAGTCAATATCTAAAAATTGACGATGCATTAAATACAAAAACTCTGGATATAACACCCTTTAAAATTCATGCTGTTAATATTGACAACTAACAATGGAGCAAACGGATTGCCCCATTCTGGACAGTCATTATAACATGCTATTATATCCATCAATGGGGCAATCACTTTAACATCTGAGATCAATGCATCTGCTTGAAGATAAATTACTGTAACATGCTACTGTCCTTCAATTTTTCAATCATTCTAACACCAGAGATCAATCCATTCTCTTTAAGATAATCACTATAACTAACATACCGTATATACTCGCATATAGTCCCATACCAACTGCATACTGCATAGACCCAGATCTGCCATTGCATAATGCACCAGCAGATCTGGGTCTATGCAGTTTGTAAGGACTAATCAGTAGAACAAACAACATAGACCCTGATCTGCCGGTGCATTATGCAACGGCATATCAGGGTCTATGTTGTTTGCATTTGGACCCAAATTATATGCGAGTATATATGGTAACTGTCCAACACTGGAATGATTCCTTTGCTTCGCTGCTATAGGACGACAAGAATGATCTGTCTGTTGGACCTTTCATCAACACAGTCATTAGTTTCTGGTCCACCTTAAAAATAGGTATGACAGTAAAGTGGTCCACCTTAAAAATAGGTATGACAGTGTTCATGCACTGTGCAAGATAGATATGAAGAACAGATTTTTCCTTCAAATCTTAAATGCAAGATGCATGCAGTGCAATACCTTTTTATCTTGTTCGAAAGCATTGGCAGATCCAGCCCCCATTCCATCATTCCCTGAATGAAGGGTAGTCTGACAATACAAAAATATGAAAATTGACCTTCTTCTTTTTTGACAGTTCCATTAACAGTTTAAACACATGTATCAACAGAATGGAGGCCCTTAAGTACATATTGCCTTGAGGCCCTTAAGTACATATTGCCTTGAGGCCTTTAAGCACATATTGCCTTGAGGCCTTTATCCAAGTACATATTGCCTCGAGACCTTTAAGTACATATTGCTTTGAGGCCTTTAGGTACATACTGCCTCAAGGCCTTTATCTAAGTACATATTGCTTTGAGGCCTTTAGGTACATACTGCCTCAAGGCCTTTATCTAAGTACATATTGCTTTGAGGCTTTATACCCTTTTATAGACATCTCATTCACCACTATGGTTCTCATTGGGGCTGTGAAGTGAGAAGAGACATAAAAAAAAAACTTTACGGGATTAGATTTGGTCAAAAGATAAATGTCTTTGGTGCTGTAATGATGGATAGGTAAAAGCTGATACAACTAGCTATACAAGAAATATGTTTGTTTTACATAATATTGATACAAGAGAAAACCAATTGGATAGGTAGTCATAGAGGTATATTGATATTTCTAATCTTCACCTCCACCACCTGATATTTGCCCTATCATGAAGTTCTGCATTTGCCCCTCCAAACTACCCATAAATCCACAGGTTAGTTTATGTACCATTCCCATTCAACTGCATATGGCATACATTCCTCATCATAATAATTTCCACCTCCTTGATAAGCAAAGAAATGCAGTAAAGATATATTTGTTAAAATCAAACAGTTAACTAAATGAAGTAAAATAGCTGTTTTTTTAAATTTATCAATAATCAAACAACTCTTTGTATTGATTTTTAAGTACAGAGCATTTCTTGTCAGTCTAAGTTATCATTATCACCAGTATGAAATTAATAGTTCCACCATATCACCTCCTTAAATCTTTGCATATTACAAGTAGCAGGATCACCAACAGTTGCCTAGTGCGAGTAATTGCACAGTATTGCACAACATTGGTTAGGCTGTGCAAGCATGAAATAACAAGGTCCCACAAAGCAGACCAAAATAAAGAGAACATGTATATTAACTTTCAGCTATGATAACTAAAATAACTAAAATAGTATTGATCAGATAATTCCCAAATTTTGAAGTCTGCTTATTTATGCACATGAGGATGAACACGGTTTAGAGCGGATAGTGGAACTCTTTATTCTAATGTTGAATCCAAATATCATAACTGATGACATATATATTACAGAATAAATCAGAAGGGACCATACTATATTATGCATACTAACAGATATTATCATTCTATGCGATACTGTTATTGATGGAGTTTAATGTAAATATAACATGACTGTGTGACAGAAAAGTGACCCAAATGTACAATAATAATTAAAACAAGCTACCCTACAGATAAAAACAAAACAAAAGAGAAGATATTATACCCCACTAACTCATGTTCTCTGGTATTGTCTGAAAACTTGCGTACACTTTTTTAAAAAATTTTGCTGTGTACAAATAATAAAAGAGAAAAAATAACATTAATCGTAACTTTCAGCTGATTCTTAATCTAAGGTACAAATGTCTGCAAGATCAAAATAATACAATGTTCTCTGTATGAAAAATTAGAGGACAAAAGCATTGCTATTTATAGCATCATTGAGCACCAAAAATGTATGAAAACTTGTACACAATAGTTTTCACAAATTCACTGCAAATTTTCTACGAGTCCTTCTTTGAACTGTTGTAATACAACTTCACACTTAATACACCAGTTTAGTGATCTTGCATTGTATTATCATCGCTAATTTTTTAGATTCCTTCATCCACTTCATCTTATTACTTTTCTTTCTATACATTGGAAATAGGCATAAATGAAAGCAAATAAAACAAGGAAATCATTCAGGGGAGGCACATATAAAAAGCAGACGACATTTCTATCAAATGGCCCAAAGTACACCTCAAGCTAAAAATAAATTAACCCAACCAACAAAAATCAACGAGTATTCTATTTACATCTGCATTGTGGAGGGGGGAAAGCAATGTCGCTATGTACAGAGTGGCTTTCAACCTATTTATTTCTACCATGTGGAGAGGGGGGGGGGGTCACTTTTGTTCTCTACAGGATGGCTCTCAACCTAATTTTTCTGTTTTTGTCTATAATTTTTTTCCTTTGGATAATGCCCTTGAAAAAAATACATGGCATACCCTTGTCATCAGAAAAGTGACAGTTATGTCTTTCTGTAATAAGGGTTCAACAAATAAATATGAATTTACAGTATACTTAATAAAAAATATGAGGACATGGTATTAGTTTGGATAAAATAAAAATTTGGATAACAGAGGTTAAAACAATAAAATATATATACTCTGTACGGAGATCATTATACTGTTAACTAAGGTGAGCATATAACAGGAAGAAATCTCCGATTGTGGTTTCCACCACTTGGAAATGGTTGGTTAACAACCAATACAATATAATGTGAATTCTTTTATTTTTCAAAGGATACACATTTTCGTTATTTTGTGAAAAATCATTTGTGTCGGTACTTAGATTGTGGATTGGGTCCAATTGTTTCAAACGAGAGATCTTTGTTCGTTGGATCTAGAAATCATAAAATCCACAAAAAATTTACCCCACGAAAAATAGTCACTTCATAGTTACCATAATAGTTACTCTGAAAGTAAAATCAACATTTTGACTGTCAATTTACAGTTATTAAATGTTAGAATATCTGACATCAGTCATTTTTCTACACACTTTCTAACAAATAACAGTGTCCATAAAAATGTTGGTCAAAATAATGGCCCTCTGAACAACCAATCCATGTAGAAATAAACATATCCACTGTGGAGAAATGGCAGTGAAAATACAAGAATTTGGGTCGGCCAAGAGATTTATTAAGAATAAAATAATAAGATCTATTTATACATAAAATGGTTAAAAGGGGGCTGAAATAACTGCTTTTTCTTCTGTTCATAAATATGTACCCAAGAAAACAAATACTCTTAAAAGAAACCCCCAAAAAATGAAAAATCAGGTTGTCAAGAAAGGGAGGTAATTCAGCATTTACTTATGTAAATTCAAGTTGAGAAATGAGTTGTAAAAATGACCGAGCCTCCAATACTTTAATATGAATGCCATCTGAAAATACTGGATGTAACTTAACCAATAAATAGTTGAAAATTTATTGAAATAAATAAATCCACAGGTTTAACATAAGACTTTATCCTTGTAGTTTTGTGCCATTGGCACAAGGAGAATAACCTTTCAAAATGCCAATTATTCTTTCTGATGTATCAGTGATTTTTCACACAACTTCCTCACAGCTCAGTGCAATTTTATGTACTATGAGAAAATCCGACACTAGCCTTACTTGTTATGGTCTGGAATGTTTCTAAATACCAATTAACATTTACTTCTAATATTTCACATCCAATGCTGCACAAATCACAAATCTGTCTAGAAGATTTTAATTCATTTGAATTGTAATATTACCATTCAAATGTCCCATGAGCGTGTTTATTTCTTAATGCAGGTGTTTGCAGGTGATCATAAAGATTTTTGTAGGTAGTCCCACAAAAAATTTGTTTTCACAAGATTCAATCAATTAGCACCCGTAATTAGCAACCCCTTTTATCTCCCACCAAATGTAGCTGACCTATATTAGGTTACATTTGTGTAGAACTTACATGCACGTTTTCATTTTTATTGGTTAACTTTTCAGAGTAAACAAGATTGCAGCAACAAAGTGTTTATTTTCTTATCTAACTATATTCAGTGACAGCTATCACATTCTGTAATTCAATACTGGGGTAGTTTCTATCCAGGGTTTTAGATTGATTTGTTTTGCTTCAGTGTTTTATGGCACAGCAACACAAGTAGATTATTTACTAACAAGTGCCACACCCAAGGATACACTATGCTAGCTGACCCATTGGTAGGATTCAAACATGTACCCTTACAGTTGCGACTTTGGCATGCCAACCACTGTGCTCCCCACAGCAGCTACTGCCCATGGTTTGGAACAAGCCCCATAGTAACTAATCCTTTTTTTCTGCTTTCTGGTTATACAAAGGGACAACATTTATGAAACTAGCTGAAATAAAATTTACTTGGTGCAGCTTTTTTGGTCTGAATGCCCACTAAATCCAACAGTTTCTGTAACTATGATACAAAGCACACACCTATGATTCCATGCTTACATTACAACTTACTTTATCAACAACAACTCTATATACTCGCTTGTAAGTTGGGTCCAACTGCAAACTGCATAGACCCAGGTCTGCATTGCATAATGTACTGGCAGATCTGGGTCTGTGCAGTTTTTTTGAAGTAATCAGTAGAACAAACACAGACTCTGATCTGCCAGCACATTATGCATCGGCAGATTAGGGTCTAGTTGTTTCCAGTTGGACACAATTTATAAGTGAGCATATACGGTACATACACACATGTACATAAACATATACATAGAATTAAGAGTGAAAGTTGAATAATTCTGGCAAATTATTTACACTTCAACAAAAATGTATGCATCGAACACAGTCAAACTCTTAAAAGTGTGAATTTCAATACATACAATTGTAACTGTAATAAGTTGATGAGGACAACAATAAAAACCAACATTTATGAACACTATGTTTAACTAGATACAAGGAAATAAGATCTTAAAAGAGATACTCTGTGTTCTTATAAAATAATGTAGCTTAAAAATTTGCTGATGCTTCCATTGTAAAGCTGGACATGTATCTTGTAAAGTCTTACATTAAAAAAGTGGTGATTAATTGGTCAAAAAAAGTTTGCTTATTGGGAATAAAATGTTGCTTGTATTACGACACTTCTGATTAAGCCCAAATTGAGATAAATGTTGATAATAAAGAAATAAAAGTGTTTCAACAAACTATAACAACTTCATGAATGTTCAGCAAAGATCACACTTACAAACAAATTGTGGATACATGTTATAAATCTAAGGTTTATTAAAATTTCATTACTGAATGACCTATAGGGAAGCAATGCTAAATGTAATCATCAATTTCATGGAAGATTAAAATCAAAATCTAAGAAATTCATTTAGTACCAAGGTTTTCACCCGTTTCAATAATAATTCCAGTCAAGATTTACAATGCAATGTATAACAACAAAAAATCATCAACAATATTACTTTGAAGTAAATTTAAGTCCGTTTATCAATAAAATACCCATATTTACAAACTAAAGATCAGGTTAACATTAAAATATGATATGAAACATTACAATATTTTCTGAAATGAAGCATATTTAATAAATGCAATTAAAAGTGAAGCATAACTGCAATGTAAAAAATGAAACTTACCTCGACATATCTGTACAACTTCAAAGCTATAAATTCATCAAGAATACAACTTGCACGACACAAAATCATTTCATTGACAGAAAATTACAACACACCAAAATTCATGCGGTCAAATAATAAGTACATCAAAACTATGGGACTGTTGCGCCTATGGATTTTTTAAGAAAAATTTCAAGCCTAGATTGATGTT